>ML996708.1:342837-391862 GCA_010356995.1 Trichodelitschia bisporula | reverse complement strand
CGGCACAGAAGGCGGCGGCAGAGAAGGTGGCGGCAGAGAAGGCGGTGGCAGAGAAGGCGGTGGCAGAGAAGGCGGTGGCAGAGAAGGCGGCGGCACAGAAGACGGTGGCAGAGAAGGCGGTGGCAGAGAAAGCGGTGGATCCGCAGGTTGGGCAGACGGGCCGTGGGGGCGCAGATGATAGGGAGAGTGGGTATGGGGGCGGACGTCGACCTTACGCGGAGTTTATGGTCCAGCCCACGTTGAAAGAGCGGAGCTGGACGCTGGACACGCAAGTGCAAGATGAGGAGGGCGAGCATGCCGGAAGCGAAGCGCAGCGCGTCGACAGCGAGGAGCTGCCTGCCGAATTCCTGCGCAAGCCTAAAGAGTCGCCGAAGTCCGAGGGCCTGTTAGTGAGCGACGACGACGGGGAGCACGCCAGAATCGACATGAAGCGCGGCGAATGTCCCCAGCCTCAGGTCACTTTATCAGGCGTCGACGTCTGCATTCGGAGCATGGCCATGGCAATGGCCGCCATGTGGAGCAGCGCATCGGAAATCGTGCTCGGCCTGCTGAGGCTAGCATTCGTACCCAATAGGGCGTTATGGTACGGCGCCCTGTTCCTCGACACCGCCAGCACCCTGTGGCCCCGCTTCTACGACGAGTGCGACAACTTCGAACTCGACCCCAGCCCACTGCGCGTGCCGGTCCAGGAGCGTCTGTGCGAGGTTATACAGGATCTGGACGAGCTCAAGCAGATGCTGGTCGAGCACACGCAGATGATGAGCGAGGTCACGCAGATGATGGGCGACGACAGGCAGAAGCTGGTCGAGCACGCGCAAAAGCTAGGCGAGATGCACGCCGCGATACGTGACATTAGCGCCCGCCAATTCACGCTGGTGCGGCAGGGGCGTCAGATGGAGGCGCGGACGCGCGTGCTAGCTATGCTGGCGCACAGGCTCGAGGAGCAGGAGTACTGCGCCGCGATCCCGATACCGATACCTGCGGAGCCGGGCAAGCCGGCGGATGGGCCCGTGTTCGAGGCGTCGATTGACTACATACCGGCATGGAAGACCGGGGCTGATGCCATAGCCGAGGCCCTGGTGCGGATGACGGTGGATTGGCCGCCTGGGAAGACGGGGCGTGGGGGTGCGGACGTTGAGCCTGCGGATGCGGGCAGAGGTCGGCAGAGGAACCGACAGCGGCTTCTTGATGGACACCCGCTTCGTGAGGGAGAGCCGTTTCGTGAGGGAGAGCAGTCTCCTGACGGAGAGCGCTTGTGTCGCCGATGCTAGGTGGTACTGATGCCCGCGCTAATTGCGTGGCTGTGGCATGTGCTAATGGTAGCGGATGGGCTTGGTTTGTATGGGATGTTTGTGGACTGGTACTTTTTGGGACAGTGGCCGAGGTTGGATTTTTTTTGCAAATTGTTCAGGGTTTGGCTCTACTGGGCTGATCCCTATCTTTTGGGTGTTGCGCGTCGTGTGCATTCTTGGTGGGAATAGGAACTTAGCAGTCTACAACTAATTTGAGCGATCATTACCGAGCCTGAAAGTCTTCGTGATACGTACCAGCTACTGGAACACCCTCCAAAATCACCCCCCACCACCCCCAAACCTCTGCGCCGCAATCGTCCTAAACATGCTCATAGTAGCCTCCTCCTTCTCCCTCCTCGCCGCCATCTTCACCTCCCGCTCTTCCTCCCGTGCCCGCCAAATCTCCTCCTTCCTCAACTGCCGCTCATTCTTCTTCCGCTCCGCCTCCGTCTTCGCCCGCTTGTACGCGTCCACCCCGCCCCCATCGCCCATCAAGTCAGATTCGCGTACTTCTTCCGCTCCGGGTGACTTGGCTTCGCGGAACGAACCGTGCACGGCGGCGACCTCGCGTTTCTTTTCGAGTTGGCGTTCCCGTGTTCCGGCGTCGGCGCGCGGGGCGAGTTCGTCCAGTGCTTCTTTGGCGGCTTTGCGTGACTGTTTGTAGTCCCAGGATGCGTCGGCGCGGGCGAGGGTAAGGTCTTCGGCAAGGAGCTCGTCGCGTAGGGCTAGGTCCTGTGTCGTTGGGATTACGGGGCCAAATCTTCCCCCACCCCCTCCGCGCCCCGGCAGCGCGGGACCAAACTCATCATCCGACTCCGCCTCGGGCGCGGGTCCACCAGCACCCTCCTCCGCCCCACGGCTCGGCAACCCACCAGCCCCCGCCGCCGCCGCCGCCGCCGCCGCCGCCGCGGCTGCATCCGCCCTCTCCCTCACCACAGGATCGTACCATTCGCGTGCTAATTCGCCGCCGTTCCATTTATTAACAAAGCTCTTCCAGCGGCCGCGGGCTTCGCGCTCGGGGAGAGACTCCAGGTCGATGTTTTTCTGCAGGTCGAGGTAGGAGGCGAAGAGGGGTTTGTAGGGGGTGTAGGAGTGTTTTGTTAGGGGCTGCGCGTTTGAGGGGAGGTGGGGAGGGGAGCGGGTTCTGTGGTGGGAGGAGGAGTGGTGGTGGGAGGAGCGGTGCTTGTGCGGGGAGCGCGAGCGCGAGCGAGAGTGTGTTTTGTGATGGCGAGGAGAGCGGGAGCGGGAGCGGTGCCGGTGCTCACGGCGGGAAGAGTGTGTATGGTCGGTCGGCATGGTGGTGGGTGGAGTTGTGATGGGGGGGTTGAGGTTGAGGTTGAAGTCGAGGTGACGTCTGAGACAGTTGGTGCCTTGATGCCTGATTTGACGAGATATGGCAAGTAGCACAATAGACATATCGACTCAACTAATATCACCAGCAGCCGTGATATCAATTCAAGCACCCGTCAGAAATCTCAATTAGGACCTAGCCGGTATCCGCGCAAACACCACAAATGCCCATCCACATCTAATCCCAGCCTCAAACCCCAATCCCACCCGTTCCTCGCCATCAATGCCCAAGAAACGTAACGAACGACCAGATCCTAACCCCTCATCTAATCCCTCGACTGCGACGCCCTAACCACTTCCTCCACAACCCCAGTACCCCCTTCCTCCCCCTCACTCATAACCTTCCTCACCGCCTCCGCCGCCGGCATCCCCAGCCCGACTTCAGTAACACTGCGACGCACGGGCGCAGGCTTCAACCCGCGATGCGCCTCCATCGGCGGCGGACTCGCACTCAAAAAGTCCGCAATCTCCGCCTCACTCGTGCCGGCACTCGCCTCGCTCTTAACCGCCGAGCCAGTCCGACTATGTCCGCCCGCGCCCCTGATGGCCTGGGGACTCAGAAACCGGCCCAGTGGGCCCCGTAAATCTTCGTCGTCATCTGAGGTTGTGTCTCGGAAATAGGCTTCATCCCAACTGCTCCCCACGCTTGTGATGCCCGTGCACGCCGTGCTGGGCCTCTCTTCCCTTGAAAGTGAGCGCGCGTGGCTACCCAGCGGCGCAAGTCCATCGCCCTCCTCCCCTTTTGTGCTACTCCGCGACAGCACCGCCGGCGGGGCCCGGCTCTCCTGGCCGAGGACATGCTCTCCATGCTCACCGACCGGCTGGTCAATCGGTTTCGCACGCTCGATTGCGGGCTCCAACTCATCCGCCGTCTCCGCCGCATACGTGTCACCAAAGTGCGTGTCGCACAGATGCTTAACAACAGGCCAGCCGTAAGCATTAGCAAACATTCTCCGCACAATCATGTTATTATGCGCATCAGGCTCGAGGCGCACAAGCACCTTGCGCCAACTGAGATCGCGGTGGTACGCGCGGGCGATTTTTTCTTCGACGCGCATGCCGCCACCTTCGCTGGCGGGTTTAGGCTGCGGGGCGGGGATGGAGTCGGGTGCGGGGCTTGGTGAACTGGCTTCGCCGGAGCTGGAGCGCGGGGGGGCTCTGGTGGATTTGCGGCTAGGTGGGGGAGGTGGGATGTCGTCGGGGTGGTAGATGCGGTCGTGGAAGATGGTGCGGGTGCGGGTTGTTGGGTCGATGATCCAGGATGTGGGTGGGATGGGGGGGTTAAGAATGTCGCCTGCGGACTCGAAGATTGTTGTTTTGGGCGGCGCAATGTCGCTGGCGGCATTGCTTGAGAGGGAATCACCCCGTGTTACGCGGGGTCGGCTGCTCTCCGCCTGATCGACACCGGAGGGATCTTCAGATGGTGCAGGGGATTCGGTTCCTTCTTCGTCCATCTTGATGGTTTGGCTCCGCTTGAACATCTTGACGTCCTTCTTGGAGTTTTTGGCGGGAATCCGGAAGTAGTTGAAGAACGTCATTAAAGCGCTCGGACTCGGCGGCTTGGTGTTCCTCTCCTCGGCCGTACCTTCCATGCTGCGGCGTTGAGAGGTATGTACCGCTTGCAGCACCTCGTCATCTTCGTTACCGGCATTTGCCCAAGGTTGCGGAACAGTACTCTTATCTCCCTCATTGTCGCCGCTCTCGTCTTCCGCGTCGCTTCCTGCTCCATCCATGCGCGCGGGTTCCACACGAGCGGGTTCCTCCGTGCGCGTCGTGCTCTGGCCCGTAATCTCGGCCCAACCCCAGCCCGCAACGGTCCCGATCAAGCCGTTCTCTCGGCGCGCTTTCTCGACCTTCCCCAGGCCTCTCCAGTCCAAGAATAAGAGGCAGCTTGTACGCAGAGGAACAATGCCGTCATTGACCACATTCGAGTAGACAGTTCTATTCCTGAACATCTTCAAAACCTTGTGAGCAGGGCCAGTCGGCAGAACACGCAGGAGCGGCTTTGACTCGGGGGTTGGCTCCGGGTCCTTTTGGCCCAGGCCACTCATCACCGCGCTCCAGCCGCTACGTGCGAGAGCGGGCGGCCGCCACGCCAGTCCCAAGTCCTGTCCGGTACGCCCTACTAGACCAAAGTCGAGCGCGAACTTGACATATATTGGGTTCTCGTTGCTGAGGCCGAGCATTGGTGATGCCATGCAGATGAAGTTTACGGGCTTGATTTGTTCAAAGAAATGGGGCGCATGCTTGTGGATGTAACCAATGGCGTAGACCTGAATGAGCCCACCGAGCGAGTGGCCAACGAAGCTGATGCTGGTAAAGGTGTACGGGAGCTCGTGATCCTGCTCGTCTTGCCGTATACTGCTCCCGTTGTGGGCTGGTGTGCCTTCGCTATCCTGGGATGATGACTTGTTGGTCATGACATCGGACAGCTTCTTGCTCATCGATTTCCGAAGCGGCTTGTATGGCTGGTCCGGATACGTAAAGTCCAATATGAACTTGGCGAGCCGCTTTCCGAGATATTGGATTCCATTTTCGGTCCTGACGGCATTTCCCGTGAACCCGCGCACAATGACTTCCTCATCGTCATCAGAGTCGTCCTCGGGGAGATCCTCTTGACCTCCGGAGAGAACTGCCGTCGCCGCGTGTACTTCCGGGTCGGTACTGAGGCCTGCCTTTTCTCGCCTTCGCTTCATACGTGCTTCTTTGACCGTCGCATCTATGCTCTCCTTAAGGTAAAGCATATCGGCGCTCAAGTTGCTGTGCAAGCCATGTGTTAGTATCACGAGATGGATCTTCTTCTTCTTTTTCTTCTTCGGTTTCTTAGCCGGTTCTGGCGCTGCTTTGTGGTGTATGCTGCCCGAAGACTTGCGCCTCATGCTGAGGGATCTCCGCGGTTTCGGTCCATCTTTCTCCGGAAGGGCCGGCTTGTTCCAGAGGCTCAATGTGTCTTCAACATGCAGCGTGATCGCTTTCGAGTATACACCAGTGCCGTGACCTGCATGGCGCGGACTTTTGTGCTTCCCTTGCTGGTGGTCATGCACGCGACCGGGTTCTCCCTGTCCACTGTGAGACACGGCAGTGAAGCCGTAATCCAGTGACTTCTCATCGCGGCTGGCAAGAAATTCAAAGTTGATGGAGGCCGAGGAGGAGAATATGATCTGCGACGTGATCTCCACTATCCAGGTGAGCGTTTTGGGTGCTCCAGTGGAAGGCGGATTTTGGCCGGTGACCCGAATCTCCTCCGGCACAGGTATCTTCCCCGAGAAGTAGGCGCCGGCCTTGACGTTCGCTTCGAATTGAGGAGCACCATACTTTTTGGGGTTGCGCAACTTCTCATTCGGGTTAAACCAGGAAGGGTATATGGCGACATGCAGTGTGTATGGGCCATGCAGATATGCGGCGCGGAATGCGATTGCGGAGGAGTTCTTGATGCGGACATGCAAGTGAGTCGGAGATGGGAGGATGCGGTCAGAGGACGAATCGTATGTCAAGGTATAGCTAGCGGCAGAGTTAGCCGGTGCTTGCGATAGTGATTCTCACTGCGCGCAGTCTCATGCGCTTACCGGACAACATCGCCAACCTTGACGACGCCAGTCTGGTGGAGGAGCAGCATCTTTTCCGCGTGCTTCCGGGCGGCGCGCTGTTCATGCCAGGACGGGGCGCATTTGATAAACGGACTGTTTAACCGGGAGGATCCTTTGTCAGGATATTGCGCGAGTTCAAAGGTGCGGGGTGTGAGCAACATTCAGAGGTGTGAGCTGGACCACTAGCGGGAGCGGAGATCGGGAGCTTGGAAGAAAGGGATACGGGCATCATGAGCCATTCCTCCGTCAACGTATAGGAGAGCACGGAACCACAACGACGGACGGAGGGGTAAGAAGAGAATAGTAAGCAGCAGTAATGTCGTGTCGTCTCAGCACCAAAGATAAAAAGAGAGATGCGCTTGTCTCCGAGCGTTTTCCCTTCCAGCCGACGGTGAACACGCGACACTCTCGTGACTCTCTCAGCTGCGCGCGCGACGTCCAGTGACTCTGACCCAAGTCCGATGACGAAGTTGATGCCTTGGGCGGCCGCGCACAACGCTGGCATTCCTCCGTGCGGCTCCCACGGATGGCGGCTGAACGTTTTGCCGTTCAATATCCATCACTTGTCGTTCAACTTGGCGTTCCTCCTACCGCAACACCCCGTGACTCGCGATAGCCTCTTTATCCGTGACGACTTCCCCACATCTCCAGTAGCCAGTCGAAGCTTACCACAGCAGTCTGCCATCCCAGATCTTTACATAAGGCTCTTTGCATTACGGTACCTTCTGCTCGCCGCTGTCGTCGCTCAACTCGCTTCACCCAGTCGTGATGGAGTACAAGGAAGCGGATACCTTGTCGTTACAGCTCCTTAGGGCTCGCATTGACTCGGAATCGCCTGCCAAACGAGGGCTCCCGTATGGATTTAAAGCTCGTAAAACCCCGGACTGCCGACTCCTTCCGGAAGCGTGGCTGGAGTCCGAATCTCACATCTCTACTCTAGCAGGGAAAAGGGGAATTCGGTCGTTCATGAAAAGACGCACAACATATCCGTCAGCCGAGCCGCTCCCGCAACCGGCATACACCTGCAGAAGTAAAGTAGAGTGGCTCTCCGCCTGGACCGAGGATGGTGTAAAAGACGGCCCAAGATGGCCTTCCTGGCCTCTTGGGCTCCCGAACATTAATGCCGTTACTTTATCGAAATGCTGCATCGTCATTGGTCTTCCCCCACTGAGACTAGCATCTTTCGAGCACGGCGATATTCGCTCCTGCTAATTGGCGATTCACGTTCCCGGTAACAGAATGCCTACTAAGCTGGGTCTGTGGTCAACAGCCGAGACGGAAATAACATTTCAAACAGCTTGCCCAGCCTTGCCGCCTCGGCGGAGGTGGTGTCGGCTCTCCGTTAGCGTCGCCGCATCGGGCTGTATCGCGTCTCCATCGTGGGATCGGCTGTCTTGCAGCCTTGTGGAATAGTCATGAATCATAATCGTCGCGGCTCACGTCTTTTGTAAGCTTCTCGGCACGTCCGTTCGCCATGCATAGCTCGCCTCCCATATCCCCGGAAAGTTGGGGTCTGGCATGTGGGTTGGGTACAGCCGGCTTTAATATGTCATTAATCTGGTGTACGCCACACCCCCCACTGCGGCACTGCCCTGCGGATATGTCTACCTCGAGTCCCCAAATCCGGATGTGCTTTTCAGACTTCTTTCCTCGTCAGCCAAACTCACCATGGCACCGAGTTTGGCCTCCCTCATAGCCAAGCTGCCGGTGAATCCGAATGCACCGCCGGGCTCTATTCCCATTGAGATGACCCCGGATGGCACTCCGATCAGACTGACTGTTATCATTTTCCTGGGTATCTCATGGGTTATCGTTTTGCTGCGGCTCGCGACGCGGGCGCTGATTGTCCGCTCGCTGGGATGGGACGACTCGACAATGGGAATTGCAATGGTATTGAGGGACACCTAAAGCGCAGGCTTAAGGCTGACGCTTCCAGGTTTCCTTTACAGTTTACTGCAGTGCTGTACTCAAGACATCGTCGGTGGTGAGCCATCGGAACTACCTCTTCTTTAGCGACATTGACACGGCCATCAACGTAAGCAGATCTGGCTGTCAAGCCGTGAATCTACAGAAAGGCTGACACCCGAAGTACCTAATAACAGCCGAGGTCTTCTATATCGTGACCATGGTAACCCTCAAGATCTCCCTCTCCATCTTCTTCCTCCGCATCATGGTCAAGCCATGGCAAAGAAACACCGTCTACGGCGCGGTAGCATGCTCCACCCTCTTCGGGCTCGCCTACTGCCTCTTCGCCATCTTCCAATGCGGCTACCCCAAAAATGCAATGGTCTTCTTCATCCGCAAGCTCAACGACAAGTGCATCTCGACAGCGCAAAATCTGGGCATGGGCTATACGCATGCCCTCATCACCACACTGACGGACCTCATCTTCGCCATCCTGCCGGTGGCCATGCTCAAAAGCTCCAACATGACCAGCCGCGAGAAGTGGACCGTGGGCTTGATTCTCATCATGGGCGCAGTGTACGTGCCCTCCCTTTTATGAATACACCGCTAACCCTCCCAGCGGCGGCATCGCCTCGATGATCCGCTTTAAATACATTCCGCGCCTAACCTCCGCCTCCCTTGAATTCTTCGGTATGTTCCCCTCCCCCCCTCTCCAAAAAATAATAATTACTAACCCCTCCAGCCGACGCAACCGACATCGCAGTCTGGTCCACCATCGAGCCCGGCCTCGGCATAATCGCCGGCTGCCTCGCGACCCTGCGCCCCCTCTACCGCACCTTCCTCCGCAAAATGACCACCACGGCGGCCGACGAGCGGCAGCGAGAAATGTACGGCAGCGAGAAGGGGCCATCGCAGAGCAGCAAGCACCAGCCGCTGCGCAGCCACTACGAAAGCACGGAGATGGTGCCTACGAAGAGCAGGAGTAGTAGTTTGAGGAACGGCAGTCCAAGGAACGGATACCCGCGTCCCGAGAGCGATGAGTGGCCGCCTATTCCCGAGTTTCCCATTCCGCCACGGAGTAAGGCGAGGGATTTGCCGAGGGGGCAGAAGCCGGTGACAGTTGTTACAGAGGATGAGAGGAGGGAGGGTCTACCGTGAGATGGTGTCGGGGATAATTAATGCATGGCAGCGGGTGCAGAATGAGGAGCAGGACGGAGAGCAGGCCTGAGAACATGACGAGGAGCAGGACGAGGAGCAGGACAAAGAGCAGGATGAGGAAGCAGAAGCGGAGCAAGCCCCACAGCACCAACACGAACGGCAGTCGCGGAAGCCGGATTCCCACCACATACACCCATCACACCTCCTGCATACCGGCAGCAAAATCCCCCAAAAATCGCCATCTGGCATTCCCCCAGCCTTTTTCCTTCCACTCGTTCACTCTCTCCGGCAAAAAACTGACAACATCCCTCAACGCCTTATCATGCGCCACGAATACGAGCACCCTTGGGTCAGCATCAAACTCTGCCAGTCCCTCCGTCGAACTCCTCGCCTCCTCGTCATCGAGATTAAACCCCTCCCGCGATCGATAAAACGGCCTATCCGCCCGCCCCTCGGGATGAATCCGCAGCAACGCCTCCCTAGAACACGGATTCGGGAACCCCGGCACCGGCGGATCGAGCATGATCGATTCCGGAAGAGGGATATACGCGCTGGGCCGGAACATCCCCGCGTGATGCGCTGCATCGCCGCCCATGAGGATGAAGCTATCGGCCGTCGTGCGCGCCAGGCCGCACATATGGCCCACTGCGTGTCCCGGGCTGCTCAGCAGATAAAAACTCCCGTCTCCAAACCAATCACACGCCCTGAAGCGTCCAATTCGCAGCCCCGTCTCGGGAAATTCAACCTCAACCAACTCCCTCCCCGCCCACACCTCCTCCGGCATCGTCCCCGTCAAGTCAGCCGGATACCCAGGCAAAAATGCTTCTTTGAACCCCGGGCCTACAACCAGCGCCGTGGAAGCGGTAAACAGCGCTGGGTTTCCGGTGTGGTCGAAGTGCGGGTGGGACCAGACCACGGCCTTGATATCAGTAAGCGGGACGGCATGTTCGGTTAAGATCGTGGCCAGATCCTTCTCCGCGCTGATGTCCCACCCGAGACTCTTAATCCTATGCCCAAGCACCGGCGGCAGCGCTGAGGACCAATCGGGCCGGATGCCGAGATCGAAGAGTAGGCATCCCTTCGTTGGATGCGTGACGAGGAAAGCGTACGCCGGTAGACTCAGAGTTGGCGCACAGGGTATGAGCGGGGAGAGCAGACCTGTGGAGGGCAGCACAATACTCGAGGTTCTAGCTACGTTAGACGCATGAACTGATAAGGGACGGCGATGGAGGATTGGGGGCTGCGGACGTACGTGTCGATAATCGCGACGCGCACCGTCGCGTCCGAGGGCGGGATGTGCAGATCTGGCGTCTGGGCGGGAGCGTATGCCTCGACCGGCATATTTGGGTGATAGGGCGCGGGCCGTGGGCCGTAGGGCTGGAAGTTTAATAGAAGCGGTGGGCAATTAATGTGGGTTGGCGGCTAGGGCTTCAGGCTGGGAGCCGAGTTGTGGTGACGTCAGGTGCTAGAAGCGCGGGGTGTGTGGGGTTGAGGATTGGGGCACGGAGTGTTTGGAGCGGCTTGTATTCCGGGAATGTTAGCTTGGGCAAAGTTGAGGGGGTTTGGGATAGGACGGAGTGTCGTTATTGCGGAGATCGGACTTCGGGTTTGAATGGGGATCGGTGCCGCGGGGATGGGTGCGGGTAGGGTGGTTGTGTAAGCCGCGGCATGCCGTACATAAGCGGGTGTTACGGCGGGACCATGCTGACAGAGTGTCAGAGGCCTCACCACTGAGGAATGCTAGATGCTCGAGGCTGAACCTCCATTACATTATCTATCGTGAAGCAAATCTTTCTATATCAACAACTCATGACCCACAGTGCGGAAATCACTACCGTCCTCCCACCCGAAATCGCAGCCAGCAAGCCCCGTCTATCAACTCATCAACCTTTTCTGCCAGTCCATCCCAAGGTCCTCGTCCTCGTCCTTGGCAAATGCCTCGTAGTCTTCCTCTTCCTCGTCTTCCTCGTCGTCGTCTTCCGTCCCGCTCTCTGACTCTGCCTTCTGCCTCTTCCTCCTCTTCATATCCGCCTCATGGCTCTCCCTGGCCTTCTCCTCATCCCGCACATAGTTCTCCAGCCACTCCCTATCACGATTTTTCAAACCCTTTTTCGGCAGCGCCGCAATCTGGGCTGCAATTATAAGCCGATGTTGGCGATCCGCACTCCACGGCTCCTTCAGCCCCGGCGACCACCCTAGCAGATCGCTGAGCGAGCATACTTTTTTCTCGCGCGGGGGCCTCTCATCCCTGTCCTCCTCGTCCTCCTCATCCTCGTCTTCCTCCTCCTCCTCTTCGTCCTCGAACCAAGGCGACCCGTCCTCGGCGTCGTCCACATCATTCCACAACATGATCCCGGACTTATTCCGCGATCCCCACAACCTGCGGCAGTTGCGTAAGACCGCATGCGCCCCAGTTCGTTCCCGTGTCGCCAGCGCCAGCGCCATGAGTGACGGATTCCCCACGCGTGTGGGAGGCATATCCGCCGCGTCACGCAGCAGCGCTTCCATCATCATGTCGTTGTGATAGATGATGTTAGCGAGGATGGTTCTATTGGGACTGCTCGCATCGAAGGCGGCGCGGATGAATTGCGCGGCGAGGAGCCCGAGATCCTTTTTGAGCTGCGGATTGGAGGCGTGCTCACGGGTGTGTTGGAGTAGGTGGGTGAGTGTAAGGTTGTCCTTGTTCCAGAGCAAGGGGTCTTGGTTAAGGAGGCCGGCGACTAGGGTGGGGTTCTCAAAGGAGTGGACTAGTCGTCGTATAAGCTTGATGGTTGCGGTGAGGAGGGGGAGGGGAAAGTTTGGAAGGTTGGCGGCCAATAGAAGTTGGGAGCCAAAGAGGGAGTGTTTGTTGCCGACCGGGAGGGCGAGATTACAAAGTAGGCCGAGGATGGCGTGAATTGTGTCTGTAGACTCCTCGATTCGGCCCAACGCTCTGTAGTGGTCTAGAAGTTTTATGGCGGGGATGTGTGCCTTGAGGTCCACGACTAGCGCAGAGGTGACGGCGTTGGAGGTCGCGATGTTGCCGAGCATGAGACTGGCGCATGTGTGCTGGAGGGACGAGAGCTGCGGCTGGAGCCAGAGGAGTGTGACACTGACGACGTGGTTGGTGCTTAGGACGGCGGGGTCGGGGGTGGGAATCTGCCCGGCGATGTCAGCCATGGCTTCTATGAATCCGTCCTTGAAGTCATCAAGATCAAAGCTGGGCTTTGCAGCCACAGCTTCGGCGTTACGAATGCGGGTGTAGTTTTCGAAGAACTGCAGCACTGCGTTGACCAGGCTCGGCGAGTGGGCGATGCGAGCGCGGACCACTGGGCTCTTCAGCAATGCCTCCGCCGTCCACCACCACTCGAGCGTGGGGATTAAGGAGAGAAGGCTCTCCAAGAAGAAGTCGGACTGCGTGCTGAGCAGCTTTTCTGACTTTTCGATATCATCCTCATCGAGCGGGAACTCTCCTGTTCCATCGAAAAATCCGCACATATCATGAAGCACACCCGTGGCGCATGAGTAGTCGTCAGATGTGGGAGCAAGCTTCTGGCTGAGAATGAGCTTTGCAAGGGCGTCTTGAAGACCGCATGAGAAGGCAGTCGGTAGTGCGATGCTGTCTGCGTGGTATTCGCTCTCTGCCTTCTCGGCATCATTTTCCGTCTCGTCTTTACCTTCGTCCTCGTCCTCGTCCTCGTACTCGCTCTTCGCCTCCGAGTTGGCGTCCAAGAAATTGTTAATTACGGAAAGGCTTAGCCCCCGCAGCTCCTCGCGGTCAAGACATTGCACGACGCGCTGGAAATGCGGTGCGAGACGTTCGCGATTTGCCCCTGGCACAAATAAGAACACGACAAGACGAAAGCAGTCGCACATACCGTGGTAGTAGCAGCAATTCCCTATAAACCTCAGCATCTGCATAGCCAAATCCTTGTCGGTGTCTGAAGAGAGGTTACTGGCAACTATAGACAGAAAACCCACTTCCCCAAGCGCATCCCTCCAGCCTGGAAACGTTAGCATATGCATGTTGTATACAAATTTGACGGAGCCGTTTACACTCAGAGAGAGACATTTTCTGTGCTATATTATCTGCTAGTAGCTTGATAGCCTTGACATCCGGGGTAAACTTCTGCGACAAGGTCTTAAGTTCATCACGATCGTCGGGTCCATGATTATCCAAGAAGCAACGGAGCTCCTCAAAAAAGACTTCGCCCGCCATGCCGTACGTGTTGATTGAAAGACGGAGTTGAAGTTGTCGTGAGCTTGACATACTGACGCACCGCCACAGATCACCACGCTAGCCTCATCCATCGAGGGGTGTTCAGGGGAGTGCGGCGTCGCTTGGCACGCAGCCTGAACTTCAGGCCACATCGACAGTCGCGCCGTTGCATCGCGTCCCCATTACCCGAGTCTACACTCTCTATCCTCAAACCCCTCCCTCGAAACTCCTCCCTCCTTAACCATGACACGCGCCCAACAAACCCTCTCCATCTTCGCCCTCGTGGCTTCGGTGCGCATCCCCGGCGGCCGGCGCGGAATTATCAACTAACGCTCGACGCAGGTGTACATCGCGCTGTTCCTTGGGTATATCCCCGTGCCGGCGAAGGTGCAGGACGAGATTGTGCCGGTGGTACGTGGACCCCGCGCGGCTGGCGAATGCCTAAATACAAGAGAGCCTGGCTAACGAACGCAACATAGCTTCCCTTCTGGTCCCTCGTTACCCTGGGCGCATATCTGCTCTTCAAGCTCGGATGGGGAGTCTTCACGTTCAACGATGTCCCCGAGGCGCATAAGGAGCTTATGGCCGAGATCCAGCAGGCGCAGAAGGAGCTCCGGGCGAAGGGTGTGGAGGTGGACTAAACTAGGGATGTGGGAGGCGTACTACATGGTTGGCGTTTCGGAGGCGGATGGAAGGCTTGGATGGCCTGCGTAGCCTTATGCTCGGATAATAAGTAATCATTGTGAGTGGCATGCTGGCTGACTGGTGAGAGTTGAAGACCTTGGATATCCCTCACCGCTCTAACACAGTTGTCCCCTTTACGGCACCGATGAAGAGATTCCGCTAAACGGGTAACTCTACAAGGAGAGCATTGCCTGGAAGCGCTGCAATTAAGAAGGCAATCGGCCATTATCCTACCCTCGAAGCTCCTCCTGCCCAATGCCGTCAAGCTCCCAGAAGCTACCTCCAGGCACCTAGACGCAGATATGACCTCTTCCATTCGCTCGCTGGATAAACAGCCACCAGAACACGCTCAACACTCACCATCCACCCAAATCCCCGTCAATCGACCCTACAAGCCCCAGCAATGTGCTTCCGCGGCCGCTTCCTCCACGCCTGCGGGCACCCCGACACCGACGGGCGCCTAACCACCAAAAGCGGCCTGCAATACGTGACACTCTGCCCAGCGGCGCGGGAGAGCGGGTATGCATGCACAGGGCCCGATTTCGTCGACTACGCGTTCACAATGAAAGGGCGTTGTCCTGCTTGTGTGCGAGACGAGGACATGCGGTGGCTGGGCTTGCCGGTGGTGAAGAGGAAGGGAGAGAGGAAGGATAGGCGGGACTGAGCATCAGACGTGGCTGTATGGCAAGAGCGGCTTCACACCGAGTGCGCAAGGGGCAGAACAATATCGATTTAGGAAGAGCCGACTAGCAGACTACAACACCCAAGTTCGTGGGAAGCAAGCAAAGCATGAACCAGCCTGAAACCCGCCGCCCTTATTCCATTGTTCCAGGTTCCGTCCTTTGTCCCGTGAGCGCCTTAACTCCCCACCTAGTCGTAAACCATGACGTCGTCGTAGAAGCTACCGTGATGATCTAGTTCAGCTTCTTGCCTTGCACAACGACGGCGTGGCCCTGGCGCTGCTGGTAGACGAGGTAGCCGTAGCCGGCGGCTGCACCGACGAGGATGAGTGCGGCATTGGCTGAGCTTGTTAGGATATCGTTCAAAGGAGACACAAATGCAGGAAACTCACCAAGCAGGAAACGACCAAAGCCACCGATGATGTCGGCGATGCCCTGACCGAAATCACCGAAGAGGTGCAGCACGGAGGCGAAGACACCCCAGACAGTGGAGACGGTGAGCTCAACGAGGTGGAGGATGGTGCCGAAGAACGAGGCGAAGAGCTCGTAGATCGACTGAGCGAAGTTCGAGACTGCGGATGTGAGAGCCATTGTAAGTGTTTGTGTGGATAGAGGTTTTGTAAGGTTGATCTGAGGCTTCTGTGGGGTTGGTTTGAGGATGCTGATTGATGGTGCAGATTAGGTGGAGTGGATGAGAGTGTGAAGTGTGGGGATGGGAATTGTGGGATGATATATGCAGGTCCAGGGCAATGACGGAGACAATGCCATGGTTGACAATGACGTAGGCGGCAGGCGTGCGTGACAGGCGCCTGTTCGCGCTGATCGCCAGGTGCCATTGCCTGTTCCGGCGATGTGAGACTGGAATGAGCACGTGATGTTCAGCCTTCTGAGAGGGTATTGAGGAATTTACGGAGCGGATTCCGGGACGGTAAATAATGGAGGACGTTAATGATGAAGTCTTATTATAAACCGCTTCTCTAGATCTGGTTGACGGGATATCAGAATCTATAAGCGGAAGGAGTCAATACCTCCCCGTCATGGCCGGCTTCCAGATGTCACAGCTCACCGCTGCTCAACCGCCCTATCCCCTCGTCCCCTCCCGCTGATGCATCTCCTTCAACCTCTTCTCCGTCTTCATAAACTCGCGAATCCCGACGGGAATCCCCCCAAACAAATCCCCCCCCTCACCAACCTCCCCCCCACTCTCACCCCAATTCGTCTCACTCCCCCCGCCATCATCATCCATACTCGGAGCACTCCCTGAAGTCCTAACCCTCATCTCCGCCTCCCTCCTCCTCGCCTCCGTACTCTTCGCCGCCCACTCCTCAACCTCATCCCGATACTGATCCCAAACACAATTCACACACCCACTCATACAACAATTATCTGGCTCCGTCGGCCGCGGCGGCACCAGCACCCCCGCAATCAGCGTCGATTTGGCCTCGAGCTCACGATACCGCTCCGGGCCTGTTAAGCGGCTGCCGAACACGATCTTGGCCCGCGCGATCGCGTTCTCGCGCACTTGGTTCGGGACTTCGTTGATCGGGGGCGTGGTCGGTGGCGGGAGCGGCGGTGTCAGTGCCGCGGCGGGGGTTTGCGAGGTTACGGATGCTGGCCGGATGTATGGTGTTCCGGCTGGATGCGCTGCCCGCTGCGGCGCATGTGAGAGGATTTCGGCGTAGTATCCCTTGAGCGGCACGGCTTGCTCGCCGGGCTTCGCGATGTGTGCGCGCGGTCGGGGAGTAGTGGAGTGGAAGCGGCGCAGGCAGGCGGTGCAGAGACGTTGGGATAACCGCACGGGGCGGGCGAAGAGGAAGGGCTCCATGGTGACGTTGTGGTGATGAGGTAGAGCGGATTGGAGTGTGGAAGAGGGGAAAAACGGGTCGATTCGGGATCGGGTGCCGAGAGCCGCTGTGGATTGCGGGCCGAGAAGGATGGGGTGAGTAGATTGACCGCGAGTATTGGGTATGCGGTCGGCAGAGAGAAAGTAGGTCTGATAGAGCAATTGTCGTAAGAAAGTCGAGATATCCGGCTATCTCATCATTTTGTCCACCCCGCCGCCGCCGCCAGCACGTGACCGCAAATCGCAAATCCAACCGTTAACGTCATCGCGCACAGACTGCCCCGGCTTAAGCGCCGCGACGCGTCCCCCGAACCCATGCAGAACACCAAGCAAACTATCGCGACCACCTTGCGGTAACAATTGACGACAACGATTCTGATTTTCGCGGCCTTATCACGCCTCAAGTGCATAATGTCTCAACCACCAACCCCCAAACGTCTCCGCCGAACACCTCCCCTCCCACCCGCACAAACACCAACCCGCGCCTCATACCTCTCGCCCACACGCGCCAGCCTCGCGCGCGGCCACCCTGATATCTTTGCCGCGCAATCACCGCGGCGCATTTCACGACCAACGTCAAATCTACCCGGAATGGAGGCACGGCCCTCCGATGCAGGTGCCTATTTGCGAGACCCGGCACGAAAGCGCGGGCGCGATGCGCTGGAGTATGTTATGGGACGAGCTGAGCGAGAGGGAGATACGGTGGAGCGCGGCCGAAACGCGGACGAGGATATGGAGGACGTTCCCGATCTCGAGCCTGACGATGATTTGCCCGAGACGCCTGAGAAGCTGCGCCGCCAGATGGACATGCAGGATCCCCCGCCGCGGGGTGTGT
Source organism: Trichodelitschia bisporula (assembly GCA_010356995.1). Lineage (NCBI taxonomy): Eukaryota > Fungi > Ascomycota > Dothideomycetes > Phaeotrichales > Phaeotrichaceae > Trichodelitschia > Trichodelitschia bisporula. The sequence goes on along the minus strand of ML996708.1, from coordinate 374,330 downwards.
ACTACGCCTCACCCTCACAGCGGCAGAAAGGCAAAGGGAAGGCGGTTATGCGGGACGAGCCCACGCCCGAGCCCGAGGACGAGGAGCTGCCGGATGCGAATGCGGGGGCGAACGACGCAGTGGCCCCGATCCAGGCAGAGAAGCCGGCCGAGCCCGACCCCGCGGTTAAGGAGAAGGAAGCCGAGCGTGATAAACTGCGCAAGGAGCGGGCAGCGCTGGAGGCCGAAGTGGCCGAGTATGAGGAGCTACTATCAATGCCGGACGACGAGGTCCCGATGTGGCTCGAGGATTACATGTAAGCTCCCTCCTCCGCTCGTGTGATACCACTAAACCCCCGCCCAGCAAGCTCATCAACGCCGACGCCCCCCCTCAACCTACACAACCCCCCCTCTCCACCCTCCTAACCTCCTTCCTCCCCTTCTCCCTCCCCGCTCCGTCTCCCCCACCAACTATGTCCGATCCGATCCCCTCCAACTCCCCCCTCTCCCCTTCATTAGCCGACCTCCGCGCCTTCACCCCCTTCACGATAACCAGCACCCCGCACCCGCCCGAAGGGACCTCCCAAACGCACACCATAACCCTCATATCCCCCGCCTCCCTTTTCACAACCACTTTAACCCTCCTCATAACCCACCCAACCCCCCAAACCCCCACCCTCACCACCCTAACCCTCCCCCCCCTCCCCCGCTGGGTCGGCATATCCCCCTTCCTCTCCGCACGCGCAAAAGCACGCGACATCAACGTACTCGTCCACGCCCTAGGCCGCTGGTGGGACATATCCCTGCGGCGCGCGGCCGTTTGGTCAACCATAACCACCAACCACCCAGCGCTCGTCGTCCCCCCGTCCCCCCCCGGCCCCGAGTCCGACTCCAACGTGCGCGTTTTTCGCGATTACGCGGCCCGGACACTCGCGCCGCATCTCGGGCAGCAGCGGCTCGTGCTCGCGCGGGGCGCGGTGCAGGTCGCGATTAGCTGGGTGTTGTACTGCGATTGGGTGGGCGACGTTAGGAGCGAGCTGGACGCTGAGGCCAGGGTGCCGCCGGGGTGGCATGCGGCTGATAGCAGGAAGGGGCTGGAGAGGCTGGGGGAGACGTTTCGTGGTCTAGTGGCGGAGGGGGGGGTAGGGGCCGCGGTGGAGGCTGTTATTGGGATCTTTTTTCGTGAGGAAGGTTGAAGTGGAGGAGTAGGAATGATGCTGGGGAGTGGATGGTTGTGGGATGTGTATGCGAATTGGATATGTTGAACATGAGACTCAGGTTGATAATGAAGCCTAGAGACACATGAAGACAAGCCGGCGTGGGCATTTCTGTGGGATGTAGTCAATCAAGCATTGCCTTGATCCCATATCCAAGCAGCATGAGTGACATTCAACATCACCGTATCACGACCATCTCAGCCTTCCCTCCAACCTCCGCCTCCATTTTATATCCCCTACTCATGACTCCATTCCGGCTTTTCCTTCTTCGCAAAAGCCCCCATCCCAATCTTCTGATCTCTCGACCCAAACAACCCATGAAAAACCCTCCTCTCAAACTCCACCCCCTCCCTCAACCCAAGATCCTGACTCTTATTCACCACCTCCTTCGCCGCCTTCACCGCCACCCTCGACAAGCGCGCAATCTTCTCCGCCGTTCCCAACGCGCCCTCCACACACTCCTCCGGGGTTTCAAAAACCTTTGCCGCAAGTCCCCATTCCCCAGCTTGCTTCCCACTGAAGTTTTCCCCTGTCAAAATCACCTCCATGGCTCTACTCTTCCCAATCGCGCGGGTGAGCCGTTGACTCCCCCCGGCGCCGGGAATAGTCCCTAACTTAATCTCCGGCTGCCCGAAGGTAGCCCCCGCCGAGCAATACAAGATATCACCCATCATGGCCAGCTCACACCCGCCACCCAGAGCGTACCCGTTCACGGCTGTGATGATCGGCTTCTTAACCTGCGCCACGGCTGCGCTCCATAGCTCGATGAAGTCCCCGCTGTAGGCGGCGCTGAAGGTTAGGTCTTTCATTTCTTTGATGTCGGCGCCGGCGGCGAAGGCGCGTTCCGAGCCGGTGATGACGATGGCGCCGATGGACCGGTCTGCGTCCAGGGAGGCGAGCGCGGTGTGGAGTTCTTTGAAGAGGGGAGTGCAGAGGGCGTTGAGGGCTTTGGGGCGGTGGAGGGTTACTGCGGGGGTTAGCTTAGGAATTTGGAGAGGGGAGAGGGGAGGGCGGTACCGAGTGCTACGCCCTCCTTCGGCGTCGACAGCTTCAGGAATTCATATGACGTCGCCTCGGTGCTAGAGAAGCGCATGGGGACGAGGCGGCGCGGGGCGGGGCGGATGGCGGGGCGGGCGAGTTGTGCGGCGACGGGCCGCCAGGCGCGGAGGTTCAGCATTTTGGCGGACTGGTGGAGATAGGCAGTTAATTGCTGGGTCAATTGCTAGGAGGAGTTGTGGGTTGAAGGTGCGAGCTGGAGCTTCCCCGAGGCCGGGCGGGACGCCGGAGGTGCTGGGGTGAGCTTACCCGATACTGGCCGCACGTGTGGCCCGCGGGGCATGTGACGGGTTTCGGGTTCACTTTTCGAGATAGGGAACGGGATTTACGATGGAATGTAAAGAGGCTGATGTCTGGTTGCATCTGAAACTATGTGGTTTGCGTGGGCGGGTTTCCGCTTGCGAGTGATGGTGAGCCGGCATCGGCATTGCCATCCTTCAGTCTCCCACAGCTATACCACAGTATCACCAGCACCACAGATGCCAGAGGCCACCGACTGGGCTTCATCTCCCTCGAGTGGGGTTGAATAGAGCCCGCATGCTCGGACATAATATAAAAATACCCCTCCTCAAGCGCAGTCCCAGTGCAGATCCCAAGCATTAGAGTAGCACCCATCAGCCCTATCATCATATCAATTCACATGCCTACTAACACAACCACGAAAGAAACCAGGCAACATTATCTCTCATATCCCAGCCTAGAGGGCAGTCGTACACCTAACCGTCCCCCTGCCAGAACCACCTTTGCCTCAAGAACGCCACGCCGACAGATGCCCCACGTTTCTACCGCATGTATGCTGCGCCCACGAGCATAGCAGCCGCCCATAGCCCAGGGATCGTGTCTCCCTTCCGTGCCCAGACTCTTTCCAAACACCCGTCCGTATCGACGAGATTCAACCGTCCTACTTCCGCTGATACCTCGCCTTGCCCACTGTAAACGGGACATAGCGATACTTGATCATATGCTGAATCTGGCGGCGCACTACCACTCATCAGCCCCGTCTAACTCCCCATTTCAATGAAACTTACTCGTAAGCACAAACAGCAACACCCAATACACCACCAACACCGGCCAAAACACCGGCAAATCAAACGCGCGAAACCAAGTGCACGCAAACCCAATAGCGAGGGCCTTAGTCGTACTGTACCAGAACTTGAACTCCGGGAGCCGGCGCACGAAAGGGCGGAACTCATCGCCTTCCTTAGTGGGTAAGCCGGTGCCCGCGGTTCCGTCTTCCATGCCCTCGTCTTGTTCGAGGGATGGATCGAATTTGGGAGTTAGGAAGGCGAGGAAGAGGTTTAGGAGATAGATGCCGACGGAGTAGGCCACTGCTGCTTATCAGCACATACGGTTTCCTCAACACGCGGTCTTTAGTCCACACACCGATGTACCATCCCTGCGCGAGGAATATCCGCAACGCGAAGATGAGGAACAGCACGCCTGTGCCTGTCCAGCGGTAGGGGACGTAGGGGGTGCTCTGGTCGAGGTAGGCTTGGTATATCTGTCTGATTAGCGGAGTTCTCTACTCGTAGAGCAGCGTACCCGTCCCCAGCGCGATGTCTGCGCTGATACGGCCGCGAAGGGCGTCTCTGCGGGCTCGGGCGCGTCCATTGCTGCGAGCGACGAGGCGAGAGTGTGGCGAGGTTCGAGAGGTTGATTTGGACTGCACGGACAGGAGCTCGGGGTGCCGTAGATGTTGCAGTAGTCAGTTTGTGCGAATCGGCGTAGATGGCGGGAGGTTGAGAGTTGCGCGGAGATGGAGATGTGTTCACGGAGCTTTGAGGCTGGCGTTGCGAAAAGCCACACTTCCAACTTCACTGGGCCTCTCCTGTCTCGCGGCATACCCCTGCTTATCGGGACAAGTGATTTCCCGGCATTATGAGGTCACGTGTTTTATGCCATCCCTCTTTCCTAATCACGGAGTAGCTGGAGCAGCAAAGAAAGCAGCAAGCAGAGCAGCATCACGGGCATTTAAACAAGCAGGATTCATGATTGAAGGCACTTTTTTCATCCACAATCGTAGTCAAAGCTACAAACACCGCGACCAGCCTGCCGCTAAAACCACCGAAACTCCCACGGGTATCATAACCGCCTAGCCCACCTCCTTATGCCATGCTGAACCTTTGAACACGTAAACCCGCAAATGCACCATCTATCATATCATACATCGAGTAAGAAATCCCCACCACCATCTTACATTCCTCGCCTCCCCCGTGACACAATCCTCCTACTCGACACAGGACTCGCACTGCTCGCCTTCACCGGCCCTGCCCCATTCAACGAGCGCCTCCTTGCCTCCAGCAGCGCCGCGCGCCGCTGCTCCCGCCTTGCCTGGATGCTGTCGAGCGAGACATGGCCGAAGCCGCCTCTACGGCGAAAGCACTGTTCCATGAGGGAATTGGCGTCGATCCAGCGCCGCGGGATCGCTTGCACCGTCTGCATGATTTCCATGTGGTCGGTCAGGGCGCGCACATTGGTTTCGACGGCCTTGAAGAGGGTGAGGGCGATGCGGAAGAGTGTCTTTGAGCCTTCGAACCAGAAGCTGTCCCAGACGCGGAGTACCGTCTCAATGGGTAGGTTGCCGACGAAGCATGTCATGAACCAGGCCGTTGTGGTGAGGTGGATGGTGGGTAGGCGGCGTGTGACGAGATGCGCCGAGGCGGTTCCGCCCATGTCGTCGGCGTCGTCGATCTTGCTCCAGACAGCAGGCATACTCTCCTGAATGTAACTCATGAGTACTCCCATGTCGATATCCTCGAGAGTCTTGTTGTGGATCCCGGGGAGATGATCGCGGGTGATGATATCGAGCATAATGAATGACTTTTCCTCGTCCATGTCAAGGAAGAGAAGCAGCAGCCCGGCGATGAAGTTGAGCGACTGGCAATATCCAACATGCGGATTGTGGATAGCAAATGCCTGAAGCACACGCCGCAACGCGCTGATCATCGGCGGTTCTCCCTGCTTGCCCATGAGACCGGGCCGCTCATCGTCGCTCACCTCCGGCATCGTGTCAGGCTTGAAGCGAATGTTGTCGGGAAAGGTGCGATTGAGGTCGCGCTCAATGTGCTCGCGGTCTACATCGTTGAGCTTGCCTTCCGTCGCCATATCAAGCAGGTTCCAGTACAACCGCGGCTGCTCAACCATGCGTGCTGGACCGCCGGCGTACCAGAACCAAGCCGCGCCGCGCCACTCCGGCGGAATGCCCTTACGTACGAACCGCTTGACCTTGTCGGACTTAGCAGGGAAACGGAAAGGCTTGTCGGTAGGAAGGTCGTTGCTGCGCATGAGGTGTATCCATTTCTTGCGGCGCCGCTCGACGTAGGGCTCGTATGTGGCATTCCATTTGTCGTACTCTGCGGCGGAGACATGTTGCGTTTCCTTTTTGAAGCCGTAGCGGTCCCGGGGAACAGGTGGAATCGAGGTCATCTTGGGACCTAGGACGGGTGATGTTTGTGGTGAGATGGCGGGAGCAGGCGAACTTCGTGGAGAAGGGGTCTTTGGGGACGAAGGCGTGGGGGGGACTGGTGGGTGTGATTCGAGCGGTGAGTAGGGTAGGTGCGGCGCGGATGGTGATTTCGGGATATCCAACTCGCGGTGCGGTATCGAATGTGCCGGGCTCAGCGGCGGCGTTACTGATGACGACGCCTCGGCCTTAGGCCCTGAAGCTTCTGTCCCATCCAGCCCCAGATAAGATTCGGCATCCTCGAAGCTCTCCTCAAAATTCTCCGAGTCCGACTCATCAAACCCATCGGCGTACAAATCCATGACATCGTCCACGCTCAATCCCTCCTCTTCCATCTCTTCCATCTCTTCTTCCGCCTGCCTCCGCTGCTCGTTGTCGCTGGTGGAACTTGCACGCGTCAGCACGCTGCTGCGCTCCGTCTCGCTTGCATCAATGTACCCAGATGACGCGTACGTCATTGCAGAACCATTTGTAAACGCGGATCGAAAGCTCGACCGCGTCTCCCCGTTCGTCAAGGCCGAGCGAAAGCTCGACCTCACCTCCTCCGCTTCGCGCCATGGCACGGGGGGCTCTCGCATGTATGGGTTCGCGTCGCGAGCGTTTGGACCCCGGTTCGGTTGGTAGGTCGAGGAAATGCGCTTCGGAAGACGAAAGTCAGGAATGGAAGTAGACTCTTTGAGGCGTGGTGAGGGCAGGTGAGGAATGTTGGGCGGAAGGGGAGAGTTGGTGGTTAGGCCGCGCGCACGCCCCCACAGCACGGTCGGCGAAGCGTAGACCTCTCCGTCTTTAAGCAGAGGTGCCTGGATCGGGGTAGTGGTCGGTGTCGGTAGTGGCGGCGGGGGCATGTCCTTTGAGCGGGGAGACACATTGCGTGACTCGGATGCGGTGGATGGTGTGGGTGACTGGAATGCTTTCTTGGGAGAGGACGAGGGGGATTGGCCCGTCTGAAGGCGCAGACGATTCGCCGAGCTCTTGCGTAGTGGAAGGTACGGCTCCGGCAAGGCACTGGGCGGGAAGGCACCCGAGTCCGGGGAGCCAATGTCCGCGGCGGAGGTAGCGGGCGAATCCTTGGGCGTCAACGACTCAACAGACGATCCCCGTGAGCGCGGCAAAAGCGGGAGGGATTTAGGTAGAGGCGGCGGCGATGCGGGGAGCGCGGGCACGTCGCCCGGCTCGATGAGTGCGGTACGGCGGGTATGTCGACGCTGAGCAAAGGTGCCGGCGCGTTGAAGCTCAGCGTAGGCACTGCCGCTGTACATTTCGTATGCGGTGTCTTCCATGGCGGGGGTTCTGGGTCAGTCGTCAACCCATCCGGGCGTTTAGGGAGAGCAATTCGCTTGCGAGCATTCCCGGTGCGAGATTGGCGAAGTCGAAGAAGGGATTGACCTCGGATGAGAGGCAGGAGAGTCGGGCGTGAGCTAGGCAGAGGCTGTGCGAAAGAGACAGACGGGCCTTCAGGCAGCGAGTGGTGGGTGAGGTCAAGGTGAGACGGGCGGCGTTCGACTTGGCGGCGGATGGAAGCAGGAGAGCGATCGGCTGGAGAAAAGGAATGGAACGACGAAGTCAGCGGCGTTGGGGTAGGACTGTTCGGAAATAGATTGGTCGCATCAGTCTCTTTGGATGAGAGATGTTGAGGAAGAAGTGGAGTTGGTACACGAGAGAGCGAGTGAGAGAAGTTGTGTGGTTGGGAAGGAGGGACGAGGAGGACGAGATGAGGGATGCGAGCAAGGTCCAAAGGGTGCCAAGACGGAGGCGTTCTGGCGTTTAATCTCTTCTCGCACTGCTTCTTTTCGCTGCTCTCTTTTCCACCACAGGCAAATGCTTGCTTGGGCAAAGAGATGCTAGTAAAAGAGAACCTCGGTGGCTTGAAGAGTTGACCGATGCGAGATGATTGGCCTTCTCTTGTCTTTGGTTACTCTCTCACGATGATTATTGACGACGCGCGTGACGATCAACGACTGACGATGTCTTGCAGCTTTTCTCTGTTTGTTTACTCGTTGAGTGTTTACTGTTGCTTGTTGACATGTTTACAGTGGAGCATGGCGTCTATGGAGTATTCTTATGGAGCAGAAGTGGATATCTATACTCGATGGAACCAAAGTTGTGTGTGTTGAAGTGGATACCACCCCATGGCTCATTTTCTTTTTCTCCCCCACACTCTTCATCTTTCGCGCCCTGCTAAAAGGCGCGAAGGTCGAGCGCGTCCATGCAACTGCCGTCACACCCCTCCACCCATCCACCAACCCCCAGTCATTCCAAACAGACGGCATACGGAAGCGCTGCCTGCGTTGGGCAATGCAGGTCCGAAGCCAAACGCAGCCAGGAACAGGAACAGGATCTGACAGGAATCAGGAACGACATACATGGTTTATCCAGACTAGGAGAGGGAAATAATTTACATCCGTAGGCCGGATGTACTACGGTACTGTAGCAACAAGAACTCAGCCCTGTCTCCCGCTCCCTTCTCCCGCTCTTTCTCTCTGCCTTGGTTCTTCTAGCAATAATTCATTCCATAACAAGACTTCGGCCATAATCCCCGTAGCCCTAGCAAAGTCGATCCAACCGGAGTCGAGCCGATCGACCGCGCGCTCTCTTGCTCTATCTCAACGGTGTTATCTCCCGTGACTCCGTGTCTCCGCCTCTCCGCCTCTCCGCCTCTCCATCACTCTCACACAAGCACACCCTCTCTCTTTCTGCCCGAAAGCCGACGACTCGCCGAAACAGTGAGCTTGTACGTCTGACAATCCACGCGTCGTGTACGCTCGTGGTGGACTAGCTTCACTACGTACAACAAGGCGAAGCTTAGCAACAAGTAGAGCCGATCCAGAATCCGCCCAACTCTCGGTCAACAACCTCTGTCTGCCCCCGCCCTACCGGACAAGGGTGACCTTATGTAGAACCGGTAGTACAACGTACTGCTGGTACGGCAGGAGCTACCTTTGAGTGGTTCTTTTCTCTCACCGCCCGGTATGCAAGCACAATGGCTGTCATCGCAACCTCCATGTACCGACGTCACCAACTTCCTCACATCACCAGCCTCCAGTTCAATTAGAAGCATGGCATCTGACAACTACAGTAGACTCTCTTTCCCCACCGACTCAGCCATAACTTTCCGCAGTCAGCAAGTCATACGCGTACTCCGTATATCAAGACAGATTTAGAAACGGATACGACAAACGACGAGTATGGTCTGGGTACTTGCACGACTTCCGGGAAAGAACTCTGAGGGACAACCGCCGCGACATCGCCGAAGCAATTGACAACAGTCACTTCAATTTGGTCGTACAGCACTTGCTCGAGATATCAGGCCCGGACTGCAGTACTGTGATAATTCTGCCGATATAATCACCAAGGTTAGTGTAGAAGTGGTGGGAGCATCCTCCGGGACCACCCTGGCTCCACCCTACCCCCGCCATACCACAACGACAAACGGCCTGCACGGCGTAATTTCCGCACACGAACGGATCAAGCAAATTCGCACGACAAACGACTAGAGCTGTTAAGATGATGACAGACGGACGGACGCAGACGTCTTAATGACGGAGGCTAGACGTATGTCTACAACGTTATCAGAAGACATTCGGCATCGCTCACGATTCCGGCCTAATTATGAAGGAGCTAGTTCTAATTAGAAGCACCAAGCCACGTAAAGTGGCGCATACTACCTGTACTTGGGGTAAAATACTTGTATCACGTGCCGTTACCGACGGAAGCAGACGGCCGCTGATTAGCGACGGTATGCCCATCAAAAACGGTTACTGACGTTGTCCGTCGTTAACGTCCCTTCAGCGACGAGATTAACAGCTCTACAAACGACTCAACTGCTGTGCGCGCCGTGAATCGCCGCGAACCGAGCCGGCAGCCGGTACATCCTGCCCGCGATCGACGTACCCTGTAAGTAACCCTGGACGTCATTCCCTACCGCGACGCCACGAGTCGGAAATGACTCCCGCGCCAGCGACGTAATCGCGCCGCGCTTGTGTTGCCAGGGCTGACGTCCAACAAGCTAGCATCGACGCGACTCGGCGTTTGACCGGCCGGGTCGGCTCCACGCGTCAACGCCGGGCGCCGACGACGGGACATCCCGTCGGGCTGGCTTTGCTGGGTATTTCGACCTGGCTTCGCATATACACGCGTGAGTGACGCGCCCGCGTTGCTGTGCGCATTCTTGTTCGCGTTGTTATCTGTTTACCCCGTCTGGCCGCCACGATCATGGGTATACCGAACCTGACCACGTTACTCGCTCCTTACGCTCAGCCGCTGGTGTTTCCGCGCGTGGTGGATACGTCGTCGACAGGCGACGTCAACATTAGGTCCGAACATGACGCGCCAAATGCGAGGCCACGCGAGTCAACTCCGGAGAAATTTCCCGGCGAGTCAGCGCCGCGCAGATCGGATGCACCCGCTGCTTCTGGAAGGCATGGAAGCACACGTACAGCCGTTTCCACCAACCCTAATCCTACCGCCGTGACTCCGGGGCTTACTTCTGTCACCCCCGGGCCGACCTCGATCCCTCTGGTCATTGACGGCCCCGCTCTCGCCTTCCACGCCTACCATCTCACGTTCGCGGCCTCTCGGCCCGCCTTCCCGTCATATGCGGCCATCGCGGCTGCGGCACTGGATTTCTTGCGCGTGCTCGAGGCACACGGAGGTGTTGTGCGGCATGTATTTTTCGACGGCAGGCTCCCGTATGCCAAGCTATCGACGCGACGTGGGCGGCAGGCAGTGCTGATGGACCAACTTGCTATGCTGCGCCACGCTCCCGACAATGTACTCGCGCTACCTGCGCCGGTGTTGGGATCCAGACTGGGGCCAGAGATGTTCAACATACCAATATTGGGAAAAAGCTCGGTTCCTCACCCGCCGTTCCTAGTAGCAGCTGTTCAAGACTCCCTCCGCCTTTCTCCCTGGGCGAAGGTCACGCGGACCGTTCCAGGTGAGGCGGACGGGTACTGCGTGCTTGCGGCACGGAAATGTAATGGGATGATCGTGAGCGGGGACTCTGATTTACTCATCCACGACGTCGGCAATGGAGGCGTGACACTGCTTTCGACCTTCCAGCTTAATGAGGAGGGTGGGCGGACTACTCTGACCGCGCGGAAGTTCATGCCTGCTGAGGTTGCGGCGCGGTTCAAGTTGAAAAGTCTCCTGAGCCTTGCGTATATGGTTTCGCGTGATCGCGGCCGCGGAGCTGTTGAGGGCAAAACCGGGTACGCCGAGAAGGCGAAGCGGATGAATAATTCTCCTATAGGCCTGTTTCACGATTGGAAGAGGGATTACGATATCCCCTCTTCCATACCTCAATATTGGGACTGCCCGGAGAGGAGGTGGTTGGACGCGCGGGTGTCGGAGTGGATCATCGAGGGCGGGATTGCACTGGACGAGGCAGAGGCAAAGGCCGATTCGGATTATGACCCTAATAGTAAGTGGGCTTGTGATGAGATCGTACCCAACATGTTTCTCCCCGTTCTCCTCGAAGACTCGACCCGCGTGTCCGCATGGGACGCTTCCGCCCGGATTCGCGCCGCGGTTTACAACATCGTTTTGCCCGATGGCAGGACGATTGAAGGGCCGCACCGCGCATGCGGCGCTCCTTCCCGTACAGTGGACCACTGTGCGCTGGAAGAGGAGACGTTTTGGCTTCATCTGGCGAATGCTAGGAAGGCGGGACTCGATGAGCCTGCGGCGTGGCGCGCGCTGGGTGTGGGGATCGCATGTGCTTGGATGGCGGATAACGAACGGAATTTGCCAGATCGCGGGGAGTTGAGGGATGTGATTTGTGGGCGGATGAGGGGCGATTGGGACCGCTTGCACTTTGCGGCGCAGGTGCAGGGCGCGCTTTGGGCTTGTAGGTTCAGAAGGCAGGTTCAGCGCCTGTTTGGGAAGAAGGCGGATACGGGGTGGGAGCCGGAGTCGGATGGGGAGATGCCTGGTGTTGCTGCGTTGTGTGATGAGCCGGTTGAGGAGGTGCGTGGGGATGTGGAGGCCTTTCTGGATCAGATGTATGATGTCTTGGGCGTGGAGCGGGGTATGTACCCTGAGCCTGAGGGGAAGAAGGAGAGGAAGCGGAAACGGAAGCAGACACTGGAGGGGGAGGCACAGAAACCAAAGCCAGCGAGCAAGAAGACGGAGAACAAGTTTGCGCTGTTGGGAGAAGACAGCAAGGAGGCATAACTCGTATCGTAGCAGTAGGAAAGGAAGAACCCGAATCCCCTAACCTCCCAACCGACCCAAACCCCAGGAACCTGATATCACGCGCCTTGCCGCCGTGTTCACACTAACCGGCCATGTCCACCCCGAGCCACCCTTCCCTCCTACACATTCTCCTTAAACAAACTCCGCCTCTCAGTCGGACTCCCTTTCCCCCCCTCCACAGGCCGCGGACTAACCCCCCTCACCCGCCCCGCCGCATTCGCATCCGCAAACGGATCCTCAGCATGCACCGCCCTATTCTCATCCCCAAACGGATCCTCAACCCTGCTTCCCCCCACCACAGCCGGCCGCTCGAACCCTTCCGCCACGTACCCAGCGCCCTCATACCCCGTCGGGCCTCTCAAGCCCAACTCCTGTTCCTCGCGCCCACCGTACGGATCATCCACGCGCGCATCCCATGCTTCGTCGTCTGCTCCGCGGCGAGAGGCGGGCTCGAACCCGACCCCCTGGGCGCGGGAACGGCTGCGGGGGTTCAGGCGCGAGAGCCAGGCGAAAGGCCCGGTCTGGGGCGTGGAGAAGGGGGCATTGGGCATGAGGGGGGTGGAGCTGGTGTTGCCGCGCCGGCGGCGGAGGAGGATTATGGCGCCCCAGATTAGGAGGCCGATGAGCGAGATGACGAGGAAGGCGGTTAGGGCCATTACCCAGCCGGAGGGGGAGTGCGAGTCCCGGCGCATGAGGGTGTGGTGGGTTAGGGAGAGGGCGCGGCGGAGCGGCGGAGGGGAGAAGGTGGTGCGTGGGAGGATCAGCATCGTGATGAAGTAGTCTGTTGTTTTGTGGTGTGTGTGTGGTAGGTGGTGGGGTAAGCGCGCATTGAGGGGCGAGGCGAGGCGAGGTGTTCGAATGACGGCGCTAATGAGGGCGGTGGATGGAGGCGTGCGGGCGCTGTGAACGGCGATGCGGGTGACTGCGGAGTCGACGTGGAAGATGTAGTTGAAGTTGTCGACGGAGCTGAAATCAGGGAGAAGCGACGCTGATGCCGATGCTGACGTCGCAGGCAAAGCTGACATGACCCAGACAGCCGCCCGATGACGGCAAGGGTGGAGAAGGCGCTGACCCGCTCCGTACCAGTCCCGAAGCGGCTAGTGTGGGTGGCCCCGTCGCTGCCTTGCGAATATTTTTGTGGGTGCCCTGGTGCCTGATGGACCGACGTCGGGTCTTGAGCGAAGCACTTTTGGGTATGCGCTTTCACGACGCGACCTCGACGCACACGCCCGCTTGATGCTCCGTACCCGACTTGTGCAGACCCCTAAGCACCCGCTGCTGCCATGGGGAGGGCTCCGCTTGCGCACTGTGCGGCGCAATGGACTCCGCGCGCCGTTTTCGCTCTCGATTCGACGACTTGTGCGGGATGGGGATGGTAGCGAGACCGATGGGGCTTCTGCGGACTTGTCGGCTTTTATAGTCCGTCGCTACGCGTCCGATAGTACCTTGACCCCGCCTGCCCAGGATCCCGCCGTATTGGACGAGGATGGCCTGCTCCCGCCGTTCAAGCGTCTGGTGCTGGGGAGGAGGCTGGATGAGTTGCGACCGGATCGTGAGCTACTGAAGAGGCTTGGGGTCAGGAGGATAGTGGTGGGGGGGAGGAATGAGGCTGATGGCGAGGAGAGAGAGGATAGTGCTGACGGGGAGGAGGGGAAGAGCGAGGCGGATACGGAAACGATGACGGAGGCTCCCACGCCGCGGATTCGGAAGGTGGAGGGCAAGGTGGATACGGGAACGATGCCGAGGGGTCGCGCACCGCAGATTCGGATGGTAGACAGCAAGGCGCGCATGGGAACGATGGTGGTGGCTCCCGTACCGCGGACTTGGAAGGTGAAGATCAAGGCGGATACGGGAACGATGACGGAGGCTCCCGCACCGCGGATTTGGAAACATGTTACGAAGGGTGATGGGATGTTTGCGATCAAGAAGGGGGGTGAGAAGCGGACGGTTGTGCGGGATATCCTAAAGGAGGTGGGACCGGTTCATGGCGGGCTTCCTACCCGGCGCAACAATGTGGATGTCATGAAGGATCTGCCTCTCTTTGAAAAAGTACCGAGCAACCCGAATAAAGGCGAAGCGGTGGGGCCGTGGGTAGGAGGGATGTACAACAGCGCGCAGCAGGAGAGAGACCCATCGCAAAAGGAGAGCTCGAAACCGGACCCCACGTCTTCGAGCATGGCGGATGAATTCTGGTCTATCTCACCCATGGACTTCGGTGAGGAGACAAAGCTGAAGAGTCCGGCTAAGGAGGAGAAGGTCAGCTTGCATTCCCATACCGCCTCGCGGACCCAGACTAAGATTTCCTCCCGCCGCAGGCAGGTTCGCCGGATACAACTACTGGTGGCTCGCCAGGTGCAACGACTGTTACCCGGCATTCTCCGCCGCCGTCGCCGCGCGAAGGAGACCCGCACCGCTCGCATACAGATGGCACGGCGGCGGCAGGGGACGTTGAAGTCGGCTGCCGGCTCGGTAGCGGCTGAGTCCTCTACCACGACGCAGCCGGAATCCAAGTCATCACAGCCGGAACCCGAGTCATCACGGCCTCGCAGCAGAAAGCAAAGATCACCCACCCCTCCGTCTTCCCGGCCCTCGACTAAGAAACAGTCCTCAAATAATTCCCTCCTCATGGAGCTCTTCCCCGAACAAGCCACCGCCTTACCACCTCCGGCCGAACCCATCCTCGACGAGGAGGAATACGAAGACGAAGACATCTCCGTCCCACGAATCCCTCTCCCAAGCACCCCTCCTCCAACACCCCACAAGTCCCACACAGCTCCATCCATCCCCTCCCCACCTACTCCCCCTCCCAAACCCACCAACGACTTAGCCGTGCTCGAATTCCGCAGCAACAACCCATGCCTAACCCCCGACGACTTCCGCCGCCTAATCCCCCGCCCCTCAACCTCAGACTGGGCCCCCTCACCCACCACCGACTTTATAACCGTCTTCCCCCGCCGCGACCCATGGTCCCTCCAACGCGACCAAGGGACGTACTACCTGGTCTTCGCCTCGCCCGCCGCGGCAAAGGCCTACCAAGCCCACGTCATGACCCTGGCGCATCTGGTGCGACTGCATACGCCTACATCCCTGGCCTCCGCGCCTCCGCCTCCGCCCGGCGCATTGACGCGCCGCGGGATCGATGTCGGCGAAGCGCTCGCGACGTATGCGCTCGACGCCGCGCGCGACGTGCCGCACCTCACGCTACTCAACACACCGTTCAGCGCGCACAAAGCCGCACTCTTCGCCGCCGGTGGTTACGCACAAGTAGTAGGCCAGGGCCGCGCAGGCTTAGCACAAGTACTGCTCAGCTTTACTGGCCCGCAGCCGAGCTATGGCGATTTGTGGGATGCGATTGGGGCGGATGGGAAGGGGAGGGGTGTGGGGTGGGGTCTTTGGGCGCCGGAGCCGTTGATAGCGGTGGATATGGCGCCGGTGGGGAGGGAGGCTGAACAGGGAGGGGGGGGACGGAGGTGGATTGTTGCGTTTGGGGAGGGGGGGGAGGCGGGGAGGTTTGTGCGGACGTGGCATCGGCGGTTGTTTCCGTGGCCGGGGAGGAGGCAGTTTGAGACGGTTGTTGAGGCGGAGGTGCTTTGGTAGTGGGGGTGGGTTGCATAGGAGGTGTTTGCTGCTTTGATTTGTGTACATAGTATCAAAGTGTACCGATTCTTCATGGTATCTTCGATCCGCATACATAACTTGAGGCTATGACCGTGGTACTAGAACTAGGCTCCAGACGCTGGTGGAAGCTGGTGTGGCGATCTTATATTTAGACCCTCAAGCGCCGGCCATGTCTGTCCTAGTCCTCTTGGTTGAAGATATCCAGATTGAGCCCAAATCCGAATTCATTCCTGCGAATGCATAAGCTTCACATCCAAGGGGACAAACTCGCATACATACTTGTCAATCTGCTACCTGATATACGTCATATGGTACAACCTTAGGTCCAATACCGCTGCTCGATGTCTCACTTCAGTCAAGCAGATCCCAAACCTCTTCATCGGAGTCCAAATCATCCATTTCGTGGCATATAATAAATACATAGAAAATCATGACGCGTTACCCGACTCAAGGAGCCTCGCTCCTCACAGTTACAGCAGCTTAAGAAACTTATCCGCCGTCTTCCCCGCATTGGCCAGGGCCGCCCTTTCCTCTGCGGCACTCATTCCCTCCGCTGCCGGCCTCAGACTCGCAATGTCATGCTGGCTCATAAAGCGCGGTATCCGGCTGGCGCTCTGCAAGCATCAGTACCTCAACCTTCCGGCCAGTGGGTCTAGGTACCTGTGTTCTCCGCGACGCTGAGCTAATCTCACTGCCCGGGTTCGTCAGGTCGAGGGCCGAATCTGCTCATTAATGGGCCGTTGGGTTACGAGGCATGGTGGCTTACGATTTCTTTTCATGGTAGTCATATCCGATGTATGTAGGAATTGGGGATCTGGATCGTTGGTACGCGTGCCGGCTTATGAAGCAGCTTCCTGGAACTTGAGGGGTTACGTCAATTGGCACCGCTGATTCAAGCAGCTTCTGGAGAAGGGATACAGTGAACATGTGCAGTGGTCAATTTGTCAGACCTAGAAGTCCAACGTCGAAACGTGGATGTGGACCCTGGACCGAATGTTCAAAGACTCGAGATTCTCACGTCACCAGCTACCAGCTCCGTCTAGAATCAACTCTCCACGCTCTGACTGCTCTCGAATCTAGAAATCATATGCTTGTACCGTAACTCGATCTCCCCCCACCAGGGCGTCGATCTTCAGCCCTACGCCCCGCAGCGTTGAGTCGATGCATGTCGAATCATGACACCAGCCTCTCAAAACAAGCATACCGAATCCGCACATGCATCTGCGCAGACGCCTCTTTTATTTCACTGAACTCCGTACACCTCTATATACCAATTCTGATATAAAACCAAGTGCGAAAACCAAAGCGCAGCGCCAGCTCGCCAATCAAGGCATCCAACCTGCCCAGACTCAGCCTTGCCACCCCACCACCGTAATCCTCATCCTCCCCACATCCTGACCAAAAAGCCGCGAAAACGCGCGGTTCTCATATCACCGACGTCCGTTTACGCGGCTGCGCGGCTCCGCGGCCCGGTCCTGCGGTCCCGTTGGCGGGGCGCAGTTGTGGGATCAGGCCGGTGGCGAAACTGGCGGATTACGAGTTGCAGAGCTCCGCTGTCGGAGGCAGCGAGGCACCGTCCCTATCAAAACAGACTACGAAATTTTGCTCGCACCGTGTGCCGACATAGCTAACCTCTAAGGGGGCCGCTAGAAAACCCTCCCGCTGCGATGCTGCCCAAGCGACACCGCAGCCTCGCTGCTCGGTCAAGCATTTCGCCGGCCGCCAAGAGTAAATTTCCACACAAGAAGTCGCTACTACCCCTGATGAGAAGGCTTTGTGGACGTGCGGGCAGTGACTTTTATACTTTCACCCGTCGTCCCGCGCACCCGGCTCCGGATGCACAGTCCTGGTGGCCCGTTAGTGGCGGCTTCTGGAAGACACGGCGCGGCTGCAGTGTGGCAGCGGTAGGGCTCTTGTCGTTGCGCGGGTGGGTGCAGGCAAACGGATTCCTTGGGGGTGGCGGTGATTTGTGTACCGATCTTCAATGATGGGTATGTATTTCGCAGAGCTTTGCTAGACACGTTATGCTCGCACACTGGTGCGAGGACTCCCCAAGTTCATCATCCCGTAAGAATGTCGTGAGTGGACGGAAGGTGGGGCTTGGGCTCAGGCTGTGGCTTGGAGGGGGACTAGGGGTACGTGCGGCACGGCGAGTGGCCAATGGCGCGCGGAGAAGCGGTGCTGAGATCATGCGTTTTATGCAGTGGGATTGAGAGGAGTGAAGAATGAAGAGTCATTTGTATCGTAGGACGGGGCGGAAGAGGCTCGTCGGCCTATCTTTTTGCGAGATGCGATTATGCTCTGGGAGTTTGGGGCGGAGAGTTTGCGCACCGGTGCGATAGTGATGCGACGACTCGCGTGGGTGATGACGACCTGACTCTTTGCCATCTTTAGGCTTCGAGAAATTAAACCCCAGACTCCGAGCGCCGGTTCCACGTCGCCCCAGTCGCGGCGACGGACGGAGCGCGCCGGTTGTGGGGTGAGATGTGGAGGAGACGAGAGTCGGAGCAGCGGGCGGATGAATGGGAGAATAGCGGAAAGCATAGCAAAGCATGTTCGCGAAGTTCATCTGCCAACTTCTGACTTTTTTTTTGACCCTCTGGTGGGCGGGATGACGACAAAAAAGCGCGGAACGGCGAGCAATGCTCGGCCAATCGATAGGCAGGCGCTAGGTGCCGTTGCAAGGCAGTCGAGACATCATCTTGCAGGTTGCAGAAGCCCGCGAGCCGGTGAAGGGTCCCAGTCATCGATGCAGCGGGCTGTCAAACGGTCGGTTTGTTTGCCATTCAGACGATGTGCGACGTGAGACTGGGTGAGGGTGTTCGATGTTTGCGACTGGGAGGCGATGTGGCGGATATTTTAGGTAGCAGACTGGGGATCAGTAGTGGTACGTATCTTTATGGATGCCGGTTCCCCTTCAACCTGGGGTGGATCGAGTGGAGAGATGACGGGAACGCCTTCTAAAGAAACTCCGGGGCAAGGTGTCGAGGCGGATAGAAGGCACAAAGTGTAGTGTGCTTCACACAGACTGCCTGCCGGAGCCACTGCACTTTGGTGCTTTAAACTAGGTGGTAGTAGGTGACCATATTTGCCGAGGCCCTTGTAGGTTTGGAGAGAGAGCTGCGAGTCGTCGGACGCCTCCGAACTCATCTCGATTACAATTTGGCGGGATTCATGGATGAGACGGATCGCGGAGATAGGATGGGGCAGGGGACGGGGATACGGGCTGTACCGTACATGGGACTTCTCTGATCATGATTCACAGGCTGGCTTTTTATCAGTGATCCAGAGCGTGGGGAAAAGATCTCTGAGTTTGGGGAACTGCCTATATCAAAATCCAATACCAGCAGCCTCAATTCTTATACCGGTAGTTCTAGGCGCTAAAACTCGGGGACTTGAATAAGGCGTCCAGGTCGAAAGATCTTCCAGGCTTCAAGAATCTTTTTTACTTGAACTTTGTTGAGAGAAGCCGCACGTCGGGCCTGTGCTTTTTGTGCCAAGTAACAGGCATTACCGTTCTCCCTTCTCTTCTTATATGAGCAAAGACTTTCTTTGCGGCTAAAGAAAAAAAGAGATTCGTGGTAGAGAAAGGCATCAAGGCGCTAGTTCTAACAGTTAAGGCATCGCATGATCACAAGCAAAAAAAGGGACGGGAGAAACGGGCAGAGATCGGGGCGAGGCACGGGGAGTGGTAGAGAGGCATAACTACGTAAGCCACAGCACGAAGAGAAAGTGAGTGAGTGAGTGAGAGAGAGAGAGAGAGAGAGGGAGACAGAGATACAGATTATAGCGTCAGAGGGAGAGGTATCATGACCACTCGCCAGCAGAAAGTAAAAGGAGCCACTCTTCAAAAAAGAAGAGGCCTTGCGGAACAGAGAGAGAGAGAGAGAAGCGAACGCGAAGAGTGCGACCCAAAGGCGACGACACACACACACACACGGGTTGAACAGACAAGGGAGGCCTTGGCAAGATGGGCAGAAAGTGAAAGGACCCTACTCGCAAGAAAATCCCACCACCCTCCCCTCCTCCTCTCTCTCCTCCCAACTCCCCCCTCCCCCCCGTTGCTATTCCATCCCATCTCAACTTGGGATTCGGGATTCTTAATCGCAAGATTTAGAACAGAGGCACTTCGCATTCACCTGCTGAAGTCGCTCCTGCCTGCCAAGCAGCCCTCCCTCCCCCTCCCTCCGCCGACTCCCCCATCGCGCGGAAAGCGGAAAAATATTCGGATCTCGCGTCACAGAGAAGTGTCCTGCGCACTCTTCGTCTTGGCCACCACCCAAGAAGCCTCCGGCTCCAACACAACCAACCCACAGGTTGCCCATCCGCAACCAAAACCCTCTCCTCTTCAACCTTTCTCCATTCTCTTCCTCAACTCATCCACCTCGCACACTCACTGTCAAAAAAGCCACTCCCTTGGTTTTCTTGACACCTTCATTCACCCCAAACCCACATCCATCTGTTCAGCTGTACGCTTGTAATTTCACGACCCGCTACGACTTCAGGTCTGCGACCGTTGAATTCACACGCTTACACGCTTACACGCTTCCCTACGAATCCCTTTCACTTCAAACCGGATAACAGTCTTCGCCTGTTTCCTACCACAAACCCTCAACCCGTTCTCTCGCCATCTTACAACCTGCGCATCCACACGGACTTCATTGCCACCAGACAGCTTGTAATGACGAGCTCTATTCAGAACAATAACATCCCACAATCCGCTCAAGGTCCGGCCGCCGCTCGCGCTGCGAACGCAGGCAAAGTGTCGACCAACGCTCAGCCCTCCATTGCGTCCAGCACTCCGCCGCAGGGTGCCGGGTACGGTGGCGCAAACCATGCGAAAGTCAACTCTGTGTCTCCGGTGAACGGCAAGGGCCCAGTTCAGCCGGCCATTCCTACTGTCAACGCCCCTCCTCCGATTGTCAACAGCGGTGCTGTTGCCAACGGTGCGCCGTCTCACGGTCGCAAATCGTCTGTCAACCTTCCAAACGGTGGATCTGTCGCGAACTCGCGTCCGCCTATCGCCTTCGGAAAGATTGCCACGGGCGCATCGCCTCTTCTTCAGAACAGCACTCTGCAGATGAACCCAGGTTCGCGCGTTGCTCGTTCGCCTTCTCCCATCCCGCAAGCGAGCGGTGGTCGTCCTCCGGCCGTCATTCAGGGCACTGTCAACTTCGGTAGTCACCCCGGCTCTGACGGTGGTGATCAAACGGTACGTTCGCTTCCACATTTTTAACTGTCGCTTTACTAACTTCTCAATAGCTTCGTCCCAACGCAATGCCTCAAGGTCCGGCTGGTCAAATGCCGCAGAGCCAACACCTGCGTCGCGAGTCGTCGCAGTCGGCACACAGTGACATGAGCAGTGGCATGGGTCGTGGGTTCGTTCCCAATAACCGGCAGCGGAACTTCAACCCTCCGTTCGCTGGCCCTGGTGTCGGTGGCTCCCCGCAGCCGTTCCGCCCTGGCCTGAACATGTCTCAGCGCTCGGTTTCAAACGTTCAGCAGTATCCTGGTGCTCAGCTCCCTATTCGCCCGGGTCCCAACTCTTCTCCTTATCAGGCGAACCGGAGCCCGGCCATGGCGAACGCTGTTCTCCAGCAGCAGCAGGGCCACATGGGAGCCGGTCCGCCGATTCAGCATTTCGGGTATCCTCAGATGCCCAACCAGGTAGGCCCTACCTTCTCATCTTCCGTAGAAGTTGCTCCGGGCGTTGGATCCCGGAATCTCTTCTGGGCTCATCTCGAGTCTACTGGTGCTTCTCCAGGCAACAAGCTAACTCCCATACAGGGTCAGGGAATGTATCTTCCTCCGGCATTCGACCCTAACTTCTACGCTGCGTATCAGCCCTATACGATGCACCAGCCTGGTCCCAACATGCCGTATGGTGCTCCGCCGTCTCCTCGGGTGGGCTACAGCACCCCTCATGTGCCTTATCTGCCCCAGCACTACAACGGCCCGCATGCCGCCAGCATGTCTCGCACCGGCTCCTCCACTGGGCCTGAGCGCCCTGGTTCCACTTTGGGTCACCCTCTCACTCCTGCTTCGGTATCTGTTGTTCCCCAGATCCCGGCGACGGCTGGCAGCCCGGCGCAGTCGGTACCGCAATTTTCCCGTCCGGAGCCCAAGAAGAGCAAAGCTATTCTGATCAAGGATACTGAAGGCAATATCATTGATCTTCATAAGAAGATGGGCTCTGGCCCTGGACCTGCCGCCTCTCAACCGCGTGCGCCTCCAGTTGTCACCTCTGGAGCCGGGATTCCGTCGCCTTCTGCCACTCCCCTTCGTGTAGGGTCCACGACACCTCAGCATGGTCGCGCGGATAGCCACGCAAAGTCGGCCGAGGAAAAGCAGCGTGAATTCCGCGAGCAAATCGAGCGCCAAGCTGCTCAGGTTCCCAAGGAGAAGGAAGACGATGCAGCTCCGAAGAAGGATGATTCGGAAGCCAAAGCTAAGGAAGAGGCTGCCGCAAAGGAGGCCAAGGAGAAAGAAGAGGCCGAGCGTCTCAAAAAGGAAGAAGAAGCCAAGAAGGCCGCTGATGAAGCTGCAAAGGCGGAAGAAGCTGCCAAGGCGAAGGCAGAGGAGGAGCGCCTCAAGAAAGAAGAGGAAGACGAGCGCTGGATTGCTGAACTTGAAGCTCAGGAGCGCGAAGACGAGGAGCGTGAGCGCAAGTATCAGGAAAAGAAGAAACTTGAGGCGGCTGAGAAGGCCGAGAAGGAGAAAGAGGCACAGGCGAAGCTCGATGAGGAGCTTAAGCGTCAAGAGCGGGAGGCTGAGGCCTTGGAGGCTGCCAAGGAAGCCGGAAAGGGTCAAGAGGACACTCCGGAGGCCAAAGCTGAGAGTGCCAAGCTCTTTGCTTCCCTGAAGAAGTCTAACCTTGGTCCTGGAGCCACTGCTACGACCACCGAGACTCCTACGGAATCCCCCACGACTGCCCAGAAGCCTACTGCTGTGAGCAAGCCTAAGCCTGCGGCACTCAAGTTAGAAACAAACAAGCCCGTGGAGCCAGCTCAACCCACCGCCGGCATGCAGTCCTTGCAGTCTGCTAGATTCTTGCAGGTCCAAAAGGAGGTCTCGATCTATCCGCAGGGTGTCAGCTCGCCCAATCCTGCCCTCAACCAGGCTAGCAAGAGCGGCCGTGGTCGTCAGTACGACAAAAACTTCCTTCTCCAGTTCAAGGACGTTTTCCGGGAGAAGCCCTCACTCGACTGGGATCGTGTCGTCAAGGAGACTTTGGGCGATACCTCCGACTCTTCTCGGCCCGCATCTGCTCGTCCGTCGTCGGCTGCCCCTGGTCGCCAGAACTCACGCCCGGGTGGTGGCATGCCTATGCCTGGTGGAGTTATGGGCAACTTTGGTGGCGCTTTGCGCACTCTTCCTGCCGGTACGACGTCTGAACAGCGTTTCCAGGCTTCACAGCAGGGCACTTCTTCGCGTGGCGGTCCCATTAGCAACCCGTTTTCCAACTTCGCTGGTGGCCGTGGTGCGCCTTTCGGCATGGGTGCTCCCATGATGTCGCGCTCGAGCTCGTCTCAGAACATGCCTATGCAAGGTGGCGGCATGAATTCCTCTCGGAATGCCAGCTCGCGCGGTCGTGGCAGCCGCCGTGGTGGTCCGAACTCTCAGCAGGAATCCCAGCTGGTTAAGGCCATGCCTCTCACCGCTGGTCAAGACCTGAAGCCCCTTGAGGTCTCGCAGACTGGCTGGAAGCCTCCGAGCGTGTTCTCTGGACCTACTCAACCGGCCCTCCCGGGTACGCACATGGCTCCTGACATGGTGCAGCGTAAGGTGAAGTCTGCGCTCAACAAGATGACTCCGGAGAAGTTCGACAAATTGGCCAACGACATCCTGGTCATTGCTTCGCAGTCCAAGGATGAAACCGACGGTCGCACGCTTCGCCAAGTCATCCAGCTGACTTTCGAGAAGGCCTGTGACGAAGCTCACTGGGCGTCCATGTACGCGAAGTTCTGCAAGCGCATGCTGGAGGACATGGGTCCTGAGATTCGTGACGAGAATGTTCGCGACCGGTCGGACAATGTTGTCGTTGGCGGTGCTCTGTTCCGCAAATACCTCCTTAACCGTTGTCAAGAGGAATTCGAGCGCGGTTGGGAGATCAACCTTCCGGACAAGCCGGAGAACGAGGCTGCTCCCGGTGAGGTCACTATGCTGTCGGACGAGTACTACGTCGCGGCTGCAGCCAAGCGCCGCGGTCTCGGTTTGATCCAGTTCATCGGTGAACTCTACAAGCTGGGTATGCTGACCATGCGCATCATGCACGAGTGCGTTATGAAGCTCCTCAACTTCGAAGGCGCTCCCGATGAGTCAGCCATTGAGAGCTTGGTCAAGCTTCTTCGTACCATTGGTTCTACCATGGACGCAGCTCAAAACGGTCGTGCTATGATGGACACCTACTTCCATCGCATCCAGTCGATCATGGACACTGCGGGCCTTCCCAGCCGCATGTACTTCATGCTTCTCGACACGATTGAACTCCGTAAGGGCGGATGGAAGACCAAGGACAATCTCAAGGGTCCCAAGACTCTGCAGGAGATTCGCTCTGATGCTGCGGCTCAGATTCAACAGGAGGCCCAGAAGAACCGCAACCGTCCTCAGCAGGGTCGCGGCGATGGTCGGTCGTTCTCCCAGCAGCACGTGCCTGCTCAACAGTACCGCGGCAATGAGGTCGCTTCAGATGACTTGAAGAAGCTCGCTCGTGGTGTTCGCAGCTCTGGTGCGCCTTCGGGGTCCCTCGGTCCCAACTCACTGCTCGGGTCTCGGACGAACAGCGGTCGTCGTGGTGGCCTGGGTCCCCTTGCCCATGGCAACGAGTCTGGTGCCTCGTCGCGTACTGGCACTCCTCCTGTCAAGGAGAAGGAGTCCACGGCGCATATGAATGCGTACAGGTAAGATTCCATCGTTGCGAGTTTATGATCCTCGGCTAATCTGTTTTGCAGTGCTCTTGCCGGTCTTGATTCTGGTGAAGGTCCCGATGACGTCCAGTCTCCTCCTTCGACTGCCTCGTCTCCCGCTGTCTCTAAGGCGCAGCCGGCTAAGGCGGCTGATGGCAATTAAGCAGTCAGCTGTTGCGACGTGGCTTGGACAAACATGTGCGAATCTTTCATTGGGACGGGCCTTACATAGAGCGGAGGATATATCCTGTACAGCATTTGTCACATGCATGGGTTTTCTTATAATCACCTGGGCCCCATACCTTCGTGATGCTGTTTTACGAGCGAAAAGTTTGATTTTCTCTCATGGGTCTGGGGTCAGGTGGCGCGAGAAAAATGGTATGGGTTTCCGGTCCGCTTGTGTTCATGATGGGGGGTGGGGAATTTCCGAATTCTTTTGCCCTCGACGCATGGGTTTCTGCATTGGACTTCTGCATGGGGGGGTCTGATGGTTGATATGGCGTTTCGAGAGTGTGTCGGTACATTATTCTTTCCCTTTCTCTTACTACTTCGTTTTCGGGTAACGGTCTGACGACGTTGGTGACTCCTCGCGGGGAAGCCATGCGCTATTGTCTCTCGCTTCAAGTTCAGGGGCCGTTGCTTGTACCCTCTTGTTATTCATAGCTTCTTCTTTGTCGATATCCCGCGCACAATTTCGAGGTTCGGACTCCTTAACTCGTAATCTACGCGATTGTCAGTCTTTTATGGCCTTTCTGCTCTGCTTTTTGCCGCGCTGCTTACCCATCCATGATATCTTGCATCAAGCTAGTAGAATGGACTGGTTGGTGGTTGGTGATAGGGAGTGGGGCTGTGGGGCTGATGGTCCGTGGACACGGTTTAGGGGGTGATCGAGGGAGGGTGTGCCGGTAATGGGGTTGATTTAATACTTCGGGGATGATGGATTGTAGTATAGGATTGTAATCATGATCTGTATGTGTGCTGTGTGTGTTGGTGATATGTGATGTTGGTGATGGTGAGGTGGTGGTGTGGATGGTGATACTGGAGTGGTGGTATGGGGAAGTGGTTCATAAGGTATGTTCATGAATCCATTCACTGGCTTCTGCTAATACAATTGTACAGCGATTGTTCAGCGATTGCCATTTTATATCATTGTCCATGGACTTTTCTAGCCTGGAGCTTCTAAGTTCCGGCACGCCGTCCTCACTTCCTGCGCAATGCAACGGAATCCATTGTCCTCTGCCGCACGGCACCAGTACCGCCTAGACATGTACAGATCAATGGCCCATTCACAACCTAGTTCCGTGGCGTTGAGGCAAGACGCTTGCTTGTGGATAATGCAGTGAATGACTGTATGAAATGCAAGACATCGACCGGCTAAGCTGAATCTTTCTCAAGTGGTCTGAGTTCTTATTCAGCACCATTCGCACTTGCCGTCATATCGACGGAGCCGAATTGCGGGTAACTGGGCCGAAACTTCAGGGGAAGCTGCCATGGACGTTTGCCATGCCGGCCAGATGGTGCCTTCCCTAGGCTCAAGTCACCTCCGAGCACCTCCGCCCTGAATCCTTGCCGTAAACACATCCTTACCACCTCCTCATCTCCCACCAGCCACATTCCCAGCTTCTCGTCCGGGCTACATCTCAGCTCGGGGATCGTCTACCCCGGCGAACTCCAATGCTGGAATTAAGTGGTGTAGGCAAGGGACAGGCCTCAACAGACCGGCCACGCCGACGATCATGAGGTCTTCGATGCGTGCTTCTGGAAAGCCGACGAAGTAAGCTACGGACGTATAAACGCTTCGCTATATCATGAAAGGTTAAGGGGTTGGACGAATAGTAGCTGCAGGCGGGGATGTGAAGTTCGGATATTACATCGCCGGAGTCAAGTTATCAGCCTACTCCGTACATGCGCAACGTACCATCACGAGGGAGACGATAGGCATGAAGCTGGCTCCAAGGGCTACCCGAAAAAAGTCGTGTCACCTCCCTCCCGGCCTTTGTTAGAGGCTACAGATGAATGCCTGACACGACTTTTTCGCTTAGCCCTTGGTCTCTGCTCCGCAGAAATATGGGACGGCGAGCCCGGGTGCAGGAGATGACGAGGAAGCCACGCTGACGATCCCGTCCAAGGGCTCGTTGAAAAAGTCGTGTCCACCCCGGCGACTAGACCTCTGCTAAAATTTGGTGAGAGGGGGATATGACTTTTTCGGGTAGCCCTTGGGCCTTCAACGAGTACTTCTGGAAGCCTGGCGAGGAGGGCCACGGAGGTATAGATGTTGCGATATCTCGCCAAAGGTAGGGAAGTTCAACGAATAGGAACCGCAGGCGGGGGTGTGAGGTTCGGATATGAAGTCGGCGAGGCTGGATCCACCATGCCATCATTCCGGCCTTGAATTCGGCCTGCACGACAACGAGCATGCCTGGCAGCGCAATTTGAAGTCGTGATATCCAATCTCGCCTTGAGACCGGGATTCCGCGATCTGCACCAGCGGCCTTGGACGCACGGCTGGGGTCGAACGACGTGCAATCTAAACTATATGACAGGCTGAACTACATTACCCAAATAGCATGTATCGGTATCTCCAGTGCCTCTTCCTTGACGTCAACAACACCCACCGGTCCAGTGAACACTCCCATCGGCATCCCGACCGGGATCGCAGCAGGGATGCCACCGCATGCGGTCCCGCCCAGCCACACGAAGACGATCGCTCCCAGCCAACGACGGCCCGGGCACGGCGACCACATCACACACGCCACTGGCTGCAAAGAGAAGGCGCGTAGAAGGCGGAAATGGAAGGCGTATGGAAGCCGGAATGGAAGGCGCAGAACATTCCACGCCCCGCCTCGTCCCAGCCCCCACCACCTCCCACCCTCTCCATACCAGCACGGCACAGGTAACACACTCCTCGCACCCTCCAAACATCAAAGCCACAAGATCCCAAACCCCCAACACAACCAGCCAAGTCCCCCACTAGCACCCGGCCACGATCCTGCAGCCAACCGCTCCTTCCCCTCCTCCTGGGCAGCCACTGACTCGCCCCCATGCAGCCATCACCTCCCTGTCCCCGTCCGCAGCGTCCGCACCTCCCACACCTCCTCAACCCCTCAACCCCGTACCCGCACACCAGGCTCCCCGGGTCGCGCATCTGCGGGATCAGCAACAGCTGCGATGTGATGCGCGGCGATGCGCGGCGAGGGGTGGGGATCAGGCCCCGAGGCCGTGCGGTTCTGGAAGGTTGCCGCCTTTGTGCCGTGCGCCGTTCTGGAAGGTTGCCTTTTGCGAACTGCGTACTACGCCGCGCGGCTGGGCGTGATGCGGCGTGATGCTGCGAGGCTGGGAGTTTGGTGTAAAGTGCATGTTGGCGCGAGGCTGGGGGCACGTGATATCGACTCCGGATATACCTTTGATATCAGCTCTTCTATACCTTTGATATCAACTCTGCTATTGCTCACTTCGCTCCCATCGAGCCTTCCCTCACCGTCTTGCTCGCGCTTCCACGCTCAACTTCCAACCCCACCGAAACCCCCACCTTGCGCCAAGCGCCCGATCAGCGTGTCGGGTGCGTCGCCGGGGGGGGGGGGGGTGCGTCGCCGGGGAAGGGAGAAACAGATGCCCAATGGTGCGGCGGGTTGGGGTGAAACGCATGTATTTTTATGCTGCGGCGTGTATGTAGGGCTGCGGGGTTCCAAGGAGGGATTCCGGGGAAATGGGGGCGGAGGTGTTCGCGGCGTGGATCGACGTGGGGGCTGGGAGGACGAAGCGGGTGAGGAGGGGAGGATGCGATGCTCTGGGATGCGATGCACAAGGCAAATGGATGGAAGGCACGGTGGTGTTATTCTCGATTTTTATTTTCGTTGAAAAACAGCGTGCAAAGCGCTTACTAGGCTACAAAATACCAAATCGGACGGCGGATGCCCTTCCATGCAATCCGCGCCGATGACGCAGCCTGTGGAATATTCTTCCCCTTCCCTTTTTAAAAAGCCAAACCTCCCCACCGGTAGCGAGATTCGCTGTTTCCTGCCAATACCATTCCACGTGAGGCTCGTGAAGAGGATATAGAGTTTGATAAGGGAACTGGGGTGTGTGATGTGGTGATGCTGCCGCGCGGAGTACAAAAACAGATATATATTACAATTCGTGGCGGCGGCGGTGGGGTCAGTGAGATGGGGATAACAGCGAGAGAGATAGAGAGATGAGCAATGGGAGATGGCAGATCTGATTCCGCCAGAGCAGTAAGGTTCCAAAGGAAAAGTCGCATAACCAAAAAGCCAATTGTGATTCATCAGTATCAGTTGTACAACCACAAAGGGGGGGGATATCATCCACAAAGTTTCCGTCCGCATGAAATGAATTAACGCCGTAGATTTCGTAACCCAACTTTTTTTTTTAGGTGTTCATTGGTCCCGTAGTTTTTGTCATGTTACAAAGCATTAGAATGAGGAGAGCGAGGGCATGCCGTTGTCATGGTTGTCCCCGTTGTCCCCGTGCTGCGACCCATTATCGTCGTTCACCAGCTCGCCCACGCTGGGGAAGGGCTCCGACGAGCCGCCGTCCTGGCGCATGTAGGAGCTCGGGAAGCTGGTGACGTGCTGCGGAGCGCTCATCATGGAGAATGAGTTGGGTGTGTGCAGCGGCGAGCCGGAGTAGGTGGAGAAGGGTGAGGTGGTCTGCGGGGCGGAGGAGCGGCTGGGCGAGTAGCTGGTGTTGCTCATGTCCATGCGGCGCGGCATGCCGTTGTTGGAGTAGGAGCGCATGCGCGAGTTGGCGGTGGCGGGGTAGCCCGGCATAGTGCTTGAATCTTGAAAGGGTCAGTTGAGTGGGGGGTAGAGGGCGTGCGATGTGGGCATATTACAGGAGTAGCCAAGACCATAGGGAAGCATCCCGTTTTGCCCGTTGTTATCGCCGCTGAGGGGCCCGCCGCTGAGGGTCGGAGAGGAGATGTTCATGTCGCTGGGGCCCGAGTATGACATGCTCGTGCGCAGGGGGGAGGAGAGAGAGTCGCCGCGGGACCGCGTAACCCCATCCTGCATGCGCAGGCGGGGGATCGAGGGGTGCGACGTGAAGTTGGAAGGCGATGTCGCGAAGGGGTTGCTCCGCCGGGGAGATTGGTCGAGGGTGGGGGAGTAATTAAAAGGGCTGTCACCAGCAGGAGAGACCGGGGAGAGGGTGTCCGTGACAGACTGAGGAGGAGTAAAGTTGTACCCGCCAAAGGAAGGCGCAATGTTGGTGGGAGACATGTGCGAATTATCCGGAACTCTCCGAAGCGAGTCGATGTTCAGTGGGCGGATCATGTTACCCTCTGAGAAGGCTGGGCTGTAGGAGCTGGGCGAGCTTAGTGTGCTACCCATACCATGCGGTTGCCCAAAGGGCGAGTGCAGGGCCTGAGTCATGTCAAAGTCGGGGGGAAGTTCGCGCGACTTCATCATCCGCTCGCGGTCGTCGCTAGTAAGACGCTTCAACTTCGCACGCCTACAATATGCGTTAGCATTAAGAGTCTCTTGTAACCTGTGGTTTGTAAAGGTAAAACACACCTATTCTGAAACCAAACCTGCACCTGACGTGGGCTAAGGCCAGGGATCTCACGCGCAAGGCGTTCACGATGCGCTGCATCAGGATGCGCTTGGCGCGCGAACTCGCTCATCAGAAACCTCGTCTGGTTGTGGGTGAGGCTGAAAGTATCGTCAGTTTTGCGCGCTTTCGGTGTGAACGAGATAATTACCGGAAGCGCTTCATCTTCCGCTTCTGGGCGCGAATTTCAGCAGCTGTCATGGGCTTGTCATCCTTCTCCTTGACATCGTCCATGTGGATGTTGAGCCCATTAAGGTCCTGATGCTCGTCTCCGTCCCTGGGGGAGGTAGGAGTCATGTGGGACATTGGGCTGGTGGGTGCCGAGTTGCCAAAGGAAACAGATGGCATGTCATTGCCAACATCGGTGAGACCAGTGATCCCAAGGCCCTCTGGGGCCGCCGTATTGGGCGAGCCACCAGAGCTGTTGAGAGGAGGCGTGTTGGGCTGCTGCATGGAGTTGCTGGAGGTCTGAAGGGGGTAAGGATAGCTCTTGTGCGAGTGTAGCATCGGCTTCTCCATCAGATCGGGAGAGTCGCCATGGGAGAGGCCCATGTGTCCATCGGACGAGTCGGGCGTCGTCTCGATGACCTTGGGCTGCTGTTGTTGCCATGATGACTCGACCTCTGAGTGGTGGTACGGGTTCATGCGGGGAGAGGTTGGGGGAGAGAGGGGAATATTGAAAGGATTTCCGTCGACCATATTGGCGGTTGAAATTTGGTTGGCGGAGGTTGAATGATTGATCTGGTGGGGGCTGTCAGATATATACTCGGGACCAATGCTGCAGGCCAAAACTCACGGTTTCAAAAAGTGACCAAAACGGAGCCTTGCGATTTTGCAACCGGGGAATGTCAAATTTGACAAGCTCACAACAGCTCTCTCAAGGAGTGGAGAGAAACTTTCTGGGACGGTTAGAAGCTGTTCAACTGGTGATAAAATTATCAACTCACCAAGGAATGGATTTCCTTCCGCGTATCTGTATGCCAAAGTGTGATGCTAGGGCACAGAACCGGCGAATTCCCAGCAGATAGCACTGAAGGAGAAAGAGTTGCTAAACCTCCGCCGAAGAACTACCGGACGTAGTGTCCAACACAGAGGGACAGTATGTTGCTAGGAGGTGAGGTTGACGGCAACCAGGCAACGTGATTATGATCCAGTACAGACTCGAGGCAAGTTAGTGAACGTTGGCAGGGAACGAGAGGACAAATCAATCAGACATACAGTGCGGCTCGATGCCAGATATAAATGCCGATCCGGTTAAATGATGGATTGATGTAGAGAGCGGGTCGAGGGCATCGGACCACCAGCTCAGGCTTGCTCGAGCTTAAAGGCGTTCCTATCAATCGGGGATCAGGATGGACTTGTTGCATGCTGCCGAACGTGACGCCTCCCGTTTCTCAATGCACAAACGGTCGAGATGCAGGTGCAGGGGATCGATGCCTCGGGATGCAAGCCCTAAGGGTGGACCATGGGGTAAGCGGACGGACGTACGGGG
>ML996708.1:169993-342740 GCA_010356995.1 Trichodelitschia bisporula | reverse complement strand
GGGGTGGAGGGTGGGTAGCGAGTTGGGCCGTGGGACGGGTGTTTGGACGGCAGGAAGTCTTGACCGACGAGACAAGCAGGTCGACCACGAATGAAAAGGCGAGCTTGGCAAACGTACCGAACCGGCCGGTCTGGAAAGGAATGGGCCCGAGTGTGGACGTGTGGACGAGGCTGGGGAAATTGATGAAGAGAGGGAAGGACGCGGGGAGAGAGGCAAGGGGCTGCTCAACCCGACGACGATGCCATTACGATGCCATTCTGGGGGCGCCCGCCTGACGGCCGTGGGACCCTCCATTGACGTCCATTGCCCATTGCCCATTGCCCCCCATGCTGGCTTTGCTTCGACTACGTGGATGCGTAATGGGTGAGAGAAAGATGGCACGCTTGGGGCGAGCTCAGGCCGGCAGGGTTGGAGTACGCCTGAGCAAGTCTCGGTAAACGTCCGTTGCGGGGTTTTGGAGGGCGGCGGCACGATGACAGGCAAATGCCTGTACTCGAAGCTGAAGAGGAGCTAGGGCCGGGGAAGTGCTGGAAAAAGGTCCAGCAGCTTGGGGGGCGGTGGCAGGATGAGGGACGAACACTTGACGGAGGTGGTGCTCACGGACATCAGAACGGACTACGACGCAAACGTAGCCCTGTCTGAGCCACGGGCATCGGGGGTTGTGCCAGCATTTCCTTGCCCTAGGGCCTCGCGACTTCGCCAAGCTGTCAATCGCTGAGACGCTTGACTGTTCCTGGCTTCAGCGCGTCCTTTCCGTTACCCGCT
This sequence comes from Trichodelitschia bisporula, assembly GCA_010356995.1. Classification (NCBI taxonomy): domain Eukaryota; kingdom Fungi; phylum Ascomycota; class Dothideomycetes; order Phaeotrichales; family Phaeotrichaceae; genus Trichodelitschia; species Trichodelitschia bisporula. The sequence continues at coordinate 341,975 of ML996708.1, read as the reverse complement.
TGGGATATCTTGTATAGATGAATGATGGCCGTTTCGAATTCCCGTTCCGCCTCGACTGCCCGATGGGACAAGGACACTAGCCGCACCGCCCACCCAACCCCGCCAAGGTGTGGGTGAAATGCACGCGCGCGTCCTCACCCCCTCATCCTCAGTACATCGGTGTGTGTCGATGTGGCGGGGGTGGGGGTGGGGGAGTGCACGATGAGGGGGGAGTGTGTGTGTGTGTGTGTGGGAGCTAGCCCTGGACTGGCTGAACGGAGGTGTCCATGCGAGTTTCTACGTCGTTCCTGCTGGGCTTACAGGCCTGCGACATCCTTCGCTCGTGGAACGAAGGCTTCTAGAAGAAAACCCGCGGGAGATGGTGATAGGTTGCCGCTTGTTTTCCCGGCCCATCTGCAGGCTTGCCAGGAATGCTTGCTCTCGTCATCAGCCAATCCGAATGCAAGGACTCCAAATCATAGCCTCGAGCTCGCCAACACCTCCATCCTCATGACGGTAGAAAGAAAGCTAGTTTGTCCGGCCCGCTCCGGAATGACTTCCAGGTGTTCAGCCATCCAGAGCCAGTAGAGCAGAAGAAGACTGAAAGTCTGAGGATACGAGACACATGGCATATGGCATGAAAGGCTGGGGCCACGATCCAGTCCGGCGTTGAGGCTCTAAGGGAAGGAAGCACTGCAAAGCATCTGAAGCGAAACGACAAAACGCTCTTCCTAGCGCATACTGGCTGCCTGAGTGCCTAGACTCACTGCCGCTGCAAGATCAAGTGGGGATCAGGTTGGGTTCCGATCTCGCGCACGCTCGTTTTGGGGCTGTCCGGGGTGTTGCGCCCATGAGGGGAAAGATGCTACGCCAGGAATGGCAAAATGGGCGTAGCAGGGCTCAGCGCGCATCGTGAGAAGAAGCCGCGGCATGTAGGAGGAGAGCTAAGTGAGGTGTGGACTGTTGCGTAGAGACTAGGGGTGGGTGGGAACCAGGGGTAAGACGGTCAAGCATCAGTTCCTCCGAGCGCTTGTTCGAGGGAAGATACCGGGGCTGAGAACTGGGATGAGTGCGAACAAGCCCCAAATCGAGTGTGAGGGAGTTGATCCCAAGGCACAAAAAAGATCTGAGCGGGTGCGGGAGCAAAAGCCACGGGCCCAAGACGTGGAACGCAAAGGCGGAGACGCTGATGGTTTCGCGTGGCCGACAGCTGCGAGCAGTGACCCCAAATCCTGGGGCAAGCGCCGTCGCTGGCATATTGCCATATTGCAGCCGCGCGCAACTCTTCGCTGCTTAACTCGGTGTTCAGAACGGCGAGATATTGGGGCAACAGGTACTGCCGTACATGGAGTATATTGCGTGCAATTCGAGTAGATGAAGTATCCAGGCACCGTCGAATGGCAAGTCGGTCCGGGGTTTGATGCGCGCAAGGATAATAGATGGAAAGATTGGCCGTCTCGTCCTCACCTGCAATCTCGGCCAGCTCGTTCAAGCAGGTAGTCTGACCCACGGGAGGAAAATAATCGCCCGTACAAGGCTGTGGTGGGGTGTGTGTGTGTGGTAGCAGTGGTGGCGCTAGGTGGTGAGGAAGGGGAGGGGAGGGTGTAGGGATTGAGACCAGCCGCCTTGCAGCAGCAAGCCCCCACCAGACCAGCGCGGAGCAAAAGACGGGCGAAGCTTAGGGGTAGGAGGCTAAGAGCGGAGCGGAGGTGTATGTGCGTGTATGCTTGGGCTGCGTGGAGTACGTGCAGCTCAGCTCAGCAAGAGGCTTAGCGCATACGGCGGGGAGAGGATGAGGTGTCAACGGTTCAGCCGGTCGCTTGGGCTGGTAGGATGGGTGGGGGTTGAGGAAGGGGAGGGGAGACGGAGCAACAAGCAGCTGGACAGAAGACGTGCCACCAATGCGGCGAAGATGTTCGCAGGACGATCCTCGGATGGTGTAGTGAGCAGAGCGTTGCGCAACTCGCGCCTCTCCCGCCTGGCAGACAAGCCCAGCGACGGCACCCGCTTGAGTGGTTAGGGCGTGTTTTGGCTTGCCGCCTCCTCCAACGCCTCAGTGGCAGAGACGAAACGTCGACAATCGATACGTACCTCACCTCAGCCTGAAGAGGGAACAATTGATGGAACCTGCAAGGAAGCATGCGGCCGTGTCTAGGCGCATCAGTAGCGCGTGCATCGTATAACTTGAAGCCTTCTTCGGTGGCCCTGCAGCCGATGCCGTCAGTAGGCCTACAGAGCGAGAAAGCACTCTAGCTGTTTGCAGCAGTTCCGTGAACGTCGCCTGCAGCGTGCAGAAGCGACAAGCCTTGCAAGCCAGCGTCATAAGCCGCGGCAAAATGCCACTTCCAGTTTGTTTTGGTTGTCATGGGTCGGGGATGGCGAAGGGGAGGGGAGGAAGGATAGGCGTCGGCGTTCGGCGTCGGAGGGGTTGGAGCGATGGAAGCCTGCAAGCCCTTGGAATGGAAGCTTCAGCTTTCCCTTCCTGCCAGTGCTCATCTGCACAACACCATCCTCAATCCTACCCCCCCCCTAGTATTGGGTAGAAGGATGTGCAGAAGCTCTCACGACTCATGTCCACTGCACCCATCTTGCGCAAGGCCTGAGGGGCACAAGCGACCTACCGCCATCGTATCGTATCGCATCTCATCCACGCCCCCCATCACGATCCCCTCCCAGACGCGCTAATCGGATCGCAGTATGCATCGCGATGAGCCATGGCGTGGCCCACCAGTCTTCCGTGTGTGTGCATGCCGAAGAGCGCCCGAAAAGTCGCTGCGGATGTCGTCGACATCACTGACCTCATGACGAACGTCTTGCTGTTCCAAATACGGAATATTGCACCCGCATTTTTCCCATTCCGACCGAACCACTCCGCCCTCTGCGAGGTACCCGCAGCAACAATAGCATCATAAGCCCTCTTCCTTCCACCAGCCATAACGGACCCAGATAATCCCGCCCCATGCTTACCAGCACCCCCCAGCCCTTCGCTATCTCATCGCCTAGGTCTACCCTGCTATGCAGGGTGCGTATGCACGTAACATCGACCCCTTGTTGGCCCAAGCCCGTGTTGGCTTCGCGTGAATCTGATTGCCTTACTGGGATGATGGCACACATGATCGTGGCGCTCCCAGCCTGACGACCAACAGATGGCTCCGGAAGCGGAAAAAAACACGCCAGTGCTAGGCCGCAGCGGCGGATGGCCTGCAAGCTGCTGACCTAGCCTACGCATATCTTGCCGGATACCAAGCCTGCCACAGCCATACGTGAGCCGACATACGTCTTGTCCCGAAACTGAACTGCCGGCATTTCGTTGCCGTTGACACCGACCAGTCCACGGGCTCCACGGAGGTACGAACAGGAGGTATATTCAATGTAGTTATGCATAATGCGTTGTGCAGCGAATGAAAGCACCGGCTGAGGAGCGACCGGACAGCCTCGTGTTTACAGTATACAGCACTGATTTTGGCGCACCCACGCCTGAGCTGCGGAGACATTCAGCAAAGCAGCTCAAAGCAAGAGCGGCAGGTACGTACGCAGGAACTCAATGCCTCCAAAGCGCATCATGCTGCACGGGATATGCAGTGTCCAGGAAAGCCCGCTACCACTCCGATGGAACGTCTTTGATTCTTCCATCCTTCATCGACCACAAGACAGGCATGGCGAATGCGGTAGGCCGTCGTCACCATCGTAGTCCACGGGTCGAGTTCCATTCGTGCGGACGGGTCCAATTGGACCGACTGCCGCTGCTCAACCAGCCCCATTTAATTTGTCTGTTGCGCCTGCCACACCTCCCATCGGAGCATCCCGATCCGCCGTCAGGCCTCAAACGCTCGCTGCTCTCACCCGTCACCCTGCCATCTCATCCATCGCGATCGAGAAGCAAAGCCTCCACCAGTTCGTGCGAGAAGCAGGGAGGAGGCGAAGTTGGAGGTCTGCCGTCAGGATTCAGGACGCCTCGCCCATCACAACCTCCTGGACAAGGCCACCACCACTACCGCCGGTTCCCACTCCTTCCAGCCCTCCCTCTCCCTCGCCACGACCGTCTCTCCAAGACGAGCCATCCTTGCCCTCGAGCTCGCCAGCCCCTCCACTCTCGGCCGCACGTCCGCCGCTCCGCCCGCTCTCCCCACTAGTACCAGCGGCACTCGCCACCTTCGCCTGGAACAGGCACCCCAGGTTCCTTCCATCATCTACCTTGTCGAGCAGGCTCAGCTGGGAGGCAGCCGCGAGCCGTAGCACACGCCAGGTATTCGCCGTCTTGGATGCCGTCAGCGATTGGCGCTCCGCGTCACTGGAGGCAAAGTCGATGTCCAGCTCTGTGGCCTGAACTTTTTTCACAAGAACCGGTCCTGAAGGGACAACAGTCCTGGTACGAAGTTAGCAAGTTTCAAGCGTCCCAAACGTCCAGTTTTGCCGCTGGATCCCGATCAGGCAGAGAGGTGAGGCTTTGTTGCTCCCACGTGCCCGTCTCAAGAAGAGTGCCGGGGGTAGGCCTGAGAGCGAGTGCCGCTCTCTGCTCTCCGCTCCACTAGGAACAATGCGGCAAGGGACAATAGCTTATGCACTAACCTCGCGGATTCTTTCAGGCTTTCCCATCCACGGCTCCCGTCAGTGTCGGAGAGAAAGCTCAAGTCCAAAGAGCGCATGGGCGTCGAACGCAGCCGTTTCACTGAACATGCAGTCCTTGCTCCTTCTTTCGCGTCTGCAAACTCCTTGGGAGGTAGGGATGCTTTGGAGATGGGCGCACAACTCTCCAGTTTCCATCGCACCCAGTTCTTGTCTCGAGAGAGGACAGTGTCGACCATGCGGTGGTAAAACTTGCCATCAGGGCCCTCATCCAGGTAATCTCCTATCGACTTCTTTGTCTTCTGGCACCATTCGGTCTGTGTAAAGTCAGTGTGGGTACATAGGGCGTCCTGCAGGAGGCTTACATCCTCATCACTCAAGGTGAAGTCGTACTGTAGCGCTTTCTGGGTTGGCACCTCTCCCATGCGCTTCTTGGCCTTGTCCGTAAGAGAGAGCAGGAAGTCCAATAGGATAAGCGCCTGCACAAGGATGTGACGTTGAAAGGCGAGGTCGCTCAGCTGCACCCAGTTAGCGCCTGTATGTCTTCCACCACCTGATACGTGCCTCTAGTTTGAACAAGTCACGGTTCGTCAGATACTTTGGGTTGAAGGCGCTAGCGAGCTCGTACTGTTGGTTCATATCCTCAGCTTTTCGCTTGATGCCCCGCCTTGCCTCCGAAGCGATTGGCTGGATGACCTTTGGGACATGGCGGAATTTGACCAGCGTCGCTTCAAGACCACGCTTGAATTCGGCGAAGTGATCTGGCGTAAGAAGGAACGGCGGATTGGAGAACACCTTCTGCAGCGTCCAGAAGATAGGGTACAGGCGGTCCTCGTCCAGTACTTCAGGTTCGGCGGTTACCTGGATCTCCGGTGGCTGGGAATCCGGCTTGGCATCGGGAAGAACGATGTCCTGCGTAGCGTCGACAGCCGGTTGAAGCGTCTCATCGAATGCTGTGACATTTTCGACGTGGAACTCTCCGCGAAGATTTACGGAGCTTCGATCACCCAGCGGGAAGCTTTGGAAAAGAAATATGAATACGCGTCCGCAGAAGACAGAATCTTCAGCACGCGAGAGGCGGCGTAGCAGTTCATTGCAGGATCGGAGAATGACCAGATCCTTTTTTTTCTGAAAGTTTTTCTAGGGACTATTAGTATAGTCGTGCAATATACAACAGGCGTTTGGCTTACCGCGATGAGCCGCTCACGGCGAGACTCGAGATAGTCAAAGACGATTCGGCAGCCCTCTATGCTTTGGCTATCCAGTAGCTCCTCTATTAGCCACCAGACAAGTGCTGGCTCACATTGGTCTGCATATGCGTTAATAGAGTACAATGTCCTGGTTACTCATAGGGGTGCTACCTTGATCGCCGCAAATTAGGATAATGTCAAGGAGACTCCATATGTCGACGAATGCGGGGTCATCAATAGTTCTCGAAGACTATCCACAAATTTCAGCCACACCAGTACAAAGTGGAAACAGATATTGGGCATACCACAAGATCCTGGAACATCTGCCGAGCAGCTACATCAACAGCGGTGAAATGCGTCGGTGAGGTCGACGGAAGCCCGAGGGCGCCCTGGAACTCAGATGCAGGCAGGGGCGGGTCTATCGAGCTGCTCTGCTTCAACTGTCTAGCGCGCGCTAGCAATGCCGAGAGGCATGCAGTTGCATTCACGGCTGATGCGATTTTCGGGCCCGCCATAGTTGATCGAGGCGCGCTTTGATATGGCTGGAGTGGGCGACCAACAGGGAGCCAACCACGGCGGCTTAGATAAGCCGGCGACAAATAAGGTAGTGAGAATTCGAGTTGGACGTATGCAGCGGTAAGGGTTGTTAAGATGCTTGATGCGTCGATGACTTCAAAGGCGGAATTCGTGATTGCAAGATGCAGGTGCTTTGCGGTTTGCCTTCACTCGCTGTTGGATTAAGGTGATAGATGTGGCTGAAAGGCGGCTGTACGCCACGACCGCATACGGTTAAGCTTACAATTTTCCCGCCAGGAACGCTCCAACGCGTCAGCGCGCTGAACGCGTCCCACTTGTCGAGCACCAAACTACGTTCCTCACTACTCCACTCTCGTATCTCATATCTCATATCTTAGGAATACGCATTCAGTTCTGATCTAGTCTACATTATGGCGCCACCGAAAAGCGTACAGCCCACCCCCTTGAATGACGATCCCGACGATTTGTTCGGCTTTGATGCGGGCCTCGAGGAAATCTTTGCGAACCTGCATAAGAGCACCGAGGACAACAACAATACCGCACGCGATCCGGCCTTTCAGCCCGTACCTCCCGCCCACCGCTCCGAAGGACTCGGTATTGATGAGGAAATCACAATATCAAAGAAGCGCAAGCCCGTCGCAAAGCTTGATGACACACGGCAAGTATCAGCGCATTACCGTCCAGCACCGGCTATGCCAAGCTAATGCGATGCGAACAAAAGGCTCCTTTCCGATCGCGGAATCCCTAAGCTACGAAAAATCGCAAAGAAGGGTCTGAAATTCCGAGGCAAGGGTCATGAGGTAAGGATTTCCCACCCGCTCCGCACGGTCTACAAGCTTATAATATATTTCACTCAGTTCTCCGACGTTGCGCTACTGCTGCGCACATACCAACTCTGGCTCGATGAGCTGTACCCGAGGGCCAAATTCGCCGACGGTCTAGCCATGATCGAGAAGCTTGGGCACTCCAAGCGCCTGCAGATAATGAGGAAAGAATGGATTGACGAGGGAAAGGCCAGAGCGTCAGCCAACGAGGACGATGCCGAGCCGTCGCATCTATCCGCGACGGTCAATCCCGGTTTACGAACAACCGGCACGGAAATTACGCCTACGAGCGTGCCACGCGCCGATACCCTTTTACGCACCGACCCTGACAATCCCGAGAACGACGGCTTCGCAGACCAGGACGCGAACCGAGCACCCCATCCCGTCACCACTCTAGAGTCTGGGGAGTCTGGGGAAGGTCCAGACGATGATGAATTAGACGCTTTGCTCGCGCAAGAGACCCTGGCCGGCCGTGGAACCGACCATATTCATTCATTTGGAAGTGGGCCCATGCAAAGCTTGCAGAGGCACAAACCACCGTCGGAGGACGCGTTCGAAGACGATGAAGCAGTTATGCGGGAACTGGGGATGTGAGGCAGGACTCAATGTAGGCACAAGTGTCATGTTGATGCATGGTGTTGAGCTTCGCAAGACTGTACCTCTTTGAAGGCTTCAGTTGCCGAGCTCCTGCGGCTGCAAGGTCTTACGTGCGAAAGCAGCCAACAGTTCCCGTGGCTCTAGCTTCAAGCAGAGGCTGGGAAGCGGGGAAGGTCGTTGTGCCCGGTCCGCAGCAAGCTCAGCAAGCTCTACAATTGCGGGGTGATGCGGGGCTTAGCTCTAGTTTCTGAGGGCTTGTTCTGCACAATTTCAGCGCCCAAACTTTTGCTGAGCCGGTGCTCGGAATGAAGCTCAGGCGCATTGCCCATGATCGTTCGCGAAAAAAGAGTAGGTGTTGTGAAGCGAAGGAGTAGCGAAGGCATTGATTTGGATAAGAAAAGAGCTATCCAGACTGCAACTTGCACCAGCCGTTACTGTTGTAGCTCGTCGATGACAGTCAGCCAGTTCTATGTACCAGCCAATCGGATTCCCACCCTAGAGACAGAGGTATCATCTCATGGAGGAGACGTTGATAGTAAGGGCGGCTGCACCCGAGCGCATCGACAATGGAAGGTGCCTTTTGACCTGCGAAAGAACTGATGAATGCTACGAGACACTTGGTGATTGCAGAGATCAAAGCAAGGCGCTGCAATGGATCAAGATGGAGTATCAAGCATTGAGGTCTAGACTTTGTGATGTAGATACTCCGAAGCGTGGGCGTGAATATATGAATCTGTGAATCTGGAAGGTGCTCATCCTCTATCACTGTGCCAAGTGCACCCAGTGACGGAAGAAGAAGGTACCACATGCCAAGACCTTCAACTGTGGGGGAGCTGCACAGCACAACACCAACCCTGCACTTCACCAGCTAGCGACACCGCTGTCTACCGTAAGTCGTGGCATCTTCAATTTTCTCACCACTCGCAAACATCCACCTACGCATAACCATTTCCCACCACCCAGAAAAAGCCGACTGCCTCTTCCATCACGATGGCGGAGCTAGCCGAAGCTCTCGAGATGGTCAAGCTGGCTGCGGACCGCAGCCGCCAGGATGCGGGGTCACTTGACACCGTCTTGAACACGAAATATCCCCGCAAGCGACAGAAGATTTCACTACCCACCCTCGGTGAAACTCTTGAGAAGGAGTTTCTTGAGCCACCAGCTTCATTCAGCGTTCCATGGCTCAACGAGCTTCAACAGCGCTGGGATAAGCCGACTGACATCCCTAACCTGTTCGAGATTGTACCAACTCAAACTCGAACTATCATTCGATTTACTCGTGAAGGTTTGGAGGGCCGGGTCACTGGATACAAGGAACTCACCGTTCCTGCCAAAAGTGCGACCGCCAAAAACTCTACCTCGCTACTTAGGAAGCCAGCAAACCGGGCGGAATTTGTCCGTGGTGCCGCCGGATTCTTCCCATTCACACCAGGCGGCCTCGATGGCGTCGATTCTGTGGCTGCCACCGAAGATCTGGCGTTGCAACACGCCTCGACGGCGCCTATCAAATCCGGCGGGAACTTGGACCGGGTCATCAGTGTCGGTACTGAAGGATCGCTTCTCGAAGTCCCTCCAGGTTTCAGTCGGGGTATGAGAACCAAAGTTGCACCGGCTCACGACCAAAAGGACGCCGACGAAGTGCAGCGTGTTCTTCAAGAAGAACCGGAGCCTACAGCCGCGGATGAATCGATTGACCTGGAAGCTACATCCCCAGGGCCGGAAACGAAGACCCTAGAGGAAGATGAAAATGTGGAAGATATTGATGCACTGCTTCCTGTTGAATTTCCCGCACTATCACCTCACAAGCAGCTCCGCGTGCGAGATCTGCGTGGAAAAGAATGGGCGCACATGGTCGATGTGGATAAGCCTATCCCTAATTTCAGCGAACTGGTCCCGGACATGGCGCGGGAATGGCCTTTTGAGCTCGACACGTTCCAGAAGGAAGCGGTGTACCATCTGGAGAACGGCGACTCGGTCTTTGTTGCCGCTCATACATCGGCTGGTAAAACTGTAGTCGCCGAATACGCCATCGCCCTGGCTGCGAAGCATATGACGAAAGCCATATACACTTCGCCCATCAAGGCACTGAGTAATCAGAAGTTCAGGGACTTTCGGAATGTCTTTGACGACGTGGGGATCCTCACTGGCGACGTTCAAATTCGGCCTGAGGCGAGCTGCCTGATCATGACAACCGAAATCCTGCGGAGCATGCTCTACCGTGGCGCCGACATTATCCGGGACGTGGAGTTTGTGATCTTCGATGAGGTCCACTATGTGAACGATCAAGAGCGAGGAGTGGTGTGGGAAGAAGTGATCATCATGCTGCCGGAGCATGTGACGCTGATTTTGCTTTCCGCCACTGTACCCAACACTCAGGAGTTTGCCTCTTGGGTGGGGCGAACCAAAAAGAAGGATATTTACGTCATCTCCACCCTGAAGCGCCCGGTCCCTCTTGAGCACTATCTGTGGGCCGGCAAGCAGATGTTCAAAATCGTGAACGCGGACAAGGAGTTTATCGTCAAGGGCTGGAGGGCTGCCAACGATGTGCTCTCAGGGAAAAACAAGCCCAAGGTACCTGATAGCACCAGCTCACGCGGGGATCCCAATCAAAGAGGAACAAACCGTGGTCAGGGTGGCCGGGGAGGGCAACGTGGTGGTGGGCAGCAATCACAACGTGCACGCGGCCAATCGTCAAGCCGTGGCAACATTGCGCGAACGGGCCGCGGAGGCGGCAGAACAACAGCAGCACAGGACCGAAACGTGTGGGTGGAACTGGTCCATCACTTGCGCAAGGGGGAGCTCCTTCCTGCATGCATCTTTGTCTTCTCCAAGAAGCGATGCGAGGAGAATGCAGACGCCCTGTCTAGCATCAACTTCTGCACCGCAGACGAGAAAAGCTCGATTCACATGATCATAGAAAGATCAGTCGCTCGCCTGAAGCCCGAGGACCGCTTGTTGCCCCAGATTCTAAGGCAACGCGAGCTACTCAGCCGTGGTATTGCTGTCCATCATGGTGGGATGCTCCCCATCCTCAAGGAAGTCGTCGAGATCCTGTTTGCCAAAACGTTGGTCAAGGTGCTTTTTGCCACGGAGACTTTTGCCATGGGCCTAAATCTCCCAACGAGAACCGTAGTCTTCTCTGGATTCCGCAAGCATGACGGTAAATCTTTCAGAGACCTTACTCCGGGTGAGTATACCCAAATGGCCGGTCGAGCCGGCCGGCGCGGCCTGGATACCGTCGGAACAGTGATTTTAGTCACCCAAGGATCTGATGAAGCTCCGCCGCAATGGCGTCTGGACAAGATGATGCTCGGACAGCCCACTAAGCTGCGCTCTCAGTTCCGGCTCACATACAACATGATTCTCAACTTGCTCCGAGTCGAGGCGCTTAAAATCGAAGAAATGATTAAACGTAGCTTCAGTGAAAATGCCAGTCAGGCCTTGCTTCCTGAACAGGAAAAGCAGATGGAGCTCACTGAGGCCGACCTTAAGAAAATTAAAAGGGAGCCCTGTGAGATCTGCGATATTGATCTGGAGGCTTGCCATCAAGCTTGTATGAACTATCAGCGGCTGACTACAAAACTGCATCTGGCAGCTCTCGAGTCACATATCGGGCGGCGGCGGTTTACACCTAAGCGGCTGATTGTCTACAAAAAGGTACGATTCTGACGGCGTTTGACGGCCTGACAGCTAACGGTTAAAAGGACGGTGTGAGAACCATTGGGATGCTTACTCGAGAGGGCTTTTTGCAAGGCGCTGAGCCGACAGTTCCAATCTTGGAGCTTCCGGTCCGTCGTAAAAAGGAAGCTTCGGATTTGCTTCCCTTTGTGACTGGGTGTGCCGCGTATTTCGCTCCATTGCCGCAAAAGTTCTCAGATTTGAGGCTTAGAACGGCGATCGTTCCGGTACGAGACATCGAATGCGTTACGGAGACAACAATCACATGCGACAAACCTCTGAAAGCTCTCAATGAAAAGAAAGAGATTCAGAAACTTGCACAAGAACAATTCGGCCCCCTCACTGCGTCCTGGAATCTCCCTGCCTGGGATGAACATGATTGGCGTGAGATTAAAGATCTCTCCTTTCAAGCCATTCTCGACGACCGTGAAAAGGAGGTTGCTGCGATGAAAGGGAAGTGTCTTACCTGCCCCAAGTTCCTGGAGCATTTTGCGAAGGAGCATGACGAGTGGTTGTTGAAAGAGAATATCTTGCAGCTCCGCCAACTCATGTCCGATCAGAACCTCCAGCTTCTTCCAGACTACGAGCAGCGGATTGCTGTGCTCAAAGACCTCGGGTTTGTAGACGAGCACTCACGCGTTGAGCTCAAGGGCAAGGTTGCCTGTGAGGTAAGGCACCGGTTTCCGTCCACACTATTTCCGCTAACGTCGTGGCAGATTCACACTGCCGACGAGCTTGTTCTCACGGAGCTCATTCTTGAGAACGTTCTGGCAGATTATGAACCAGAGGAAATCGTCGCGCTCCTCTCTGCTTTTGTGTTTCAGGAGAAGTCATCGTACAAGGCAAACCTGACTCCGAAACTTGAGACCGGCCAGTCTAAGATCATTCAAATCGTGCACCGCGTCAATCAGGTTCAAGAGGCTCATCAAGTGGTCGCGCCGGAAGATAAATGGTCAGTCGAATCCATCGAATGGCCTCATGCTTTCGGTATGATCGAGGTGGTGTACGAGTGGGCGCGCGGTATGCCGTTCAACCGGATCACAGATCTGACGGACGTGATGGAAGGCACTATCGTAAGAGTGATTACGCGCTTGGATGAGACGTGCCGGGAGGTCAAAAACGCGGCTAGGATTATTGGAGATCCTTCGCTTTATCAGAAGATGCAGACTTGTCAAGAGCTTATCAAGAGGGACGTGTGTGCAACGGCCAGTCTCTACATGTAGGTTTTCAGCATCCATGGTGATGGATATTGTGGTAGTTTAGTACAGGTCAAATATCATCTGGCTGCCACAGCGTAATTCCTAGTGACATATCTAGCATGCCTGAATCCCTAAGAGGATAATTCATGGTGTACAAGGGAAACTAGTTCTACCAACGTAGTCATTGGCTTCGCAGTCGGTCTGTCAATCGATCGATCGGTCGGCACGTCTTGATGTCGGTAAAATGTCAAGTTACCGTACTCCGGCGCATCGTACCCATATCCGGTGACGTGTTTGTGCATCTCGCAGCCGCTTGCTGATCACCGATTGCGCTAGCCAAGCTTGCCTGTCAAATGACGTGGGGGCTGTTCCCTCAACCGGGGCTGAAGGGTCAAGCTCAACTCCGAAATCCGACCTCTTCTCTTGCTCTCAAGCTATCCACCTCCTCCTATTCAAACGAGTTATCTCCTCCGTCCTAGAGAAATACCTTTCCTGCGTGAATCTGCGAGCCTGCAACCATCACTATGGCTCCTCCCAGCCCAAGTCCAGGGCCGGAGACAAATATGGACGTCGATTACGTCCTCAGCTACCGCTTCGCAACCACAGGTATGTGAGCTATTCCAAGGCTGCTGATGCACACTCACACCTTCCAGAGAAAAAGGCTGCAATTGGGCAGTTTGAAAAGCTCATTAAAGCTCTCTCCGATGTGGGCCTTGCCACCGAGGTTCGCAGCGGCGAAGATCAGTCGCTGCTGGTGTTTGTCAAAGTTGCCTCGCAGGAGCACCTTTACGGAGAAGTGTACAGGTCCAGGTGCGTACAGATAAACCTTCACGGCCGCCCACATCTATTTACATCCTCCTAGAGTCAAAGACTGGATGCACGGTGTGCGCGCTGCGGCGCCGGAGAAGGAAACGAAGCAAGCCCTCGAGGCTGATCCCCTCTACGAGGCCGAGCGGCTGCGCATCATCCACCAGCTCATTGTTAATTCTCCCTCGGAAGGGGGTGCAGGAATTACGCCGAAGTCCGGCGAGTGGAAGAATGTCGAATCGATATTTGCCCTGCACGATCGCGAGTACAACAAGAAGTGGATTCAGAAGTGGAGCACCTCGTACCTCCTGAAGCCTGAGGATTTGGACGAGATCAGAGACCGGCTCGGCGAGAAAGTAAGCAAATCCTACTGTGTTAACGCTGTCTCATTGTCTAGATTGCATACTATTTTGCCTTCACCCAATCCTACTTTTCCTTCCTCGTTTTGCCCGCCGCGTTTGGTCTAGGGGCCTGGCTTGTTCTCGGCCATTTCTCACCGATCTATGCGGTCTTCTCTTCCCTTTGGTGCATCGTCTTCACTGAATATTGGAAGCACCAAGAAGTGGACCTCGCCATCCGCTGGGGGGTCCGTAACGTATCTCGAATCGAGGCCCATCGTCGCGAGTTCAAACATGAGCAGGAGATAACGGACCCGGTAACCGGAGAAAAGGCTCAGATATTTCCATCCACGAAGCGGCTTCAACGACAGATACTTGTGGTTCCCTTTGCACTCGTGGTTGCTCTCATCCTCGGCACCCTCATTGCGACCTGCTTTGGAATCGAAGTCTTCATTTCTGAGGTATATAGCGGGCCGTTACAATGGATTCTGGTATGTATCACGTCAGGAACTTTATGGAAAGCCTCAGCAAGACTGATTTCATTAGGTGTTTCTGCCCACAGGCATCCTAACCACCATGATGCCGATCCTGACGGGCATCCTGACCAACATCGCTAACCGCCTTACTGACTTTGAAAATTACGAAACGGAGGCTGCTCACCAGACTGCCCTCACTTACAAGTTGTTCATCATCAACTTCATCACTTCATATCTCGGCATCTTCCTGACCGCTTTTGTGTATGTCCCATTCGGCAGCCTCATCGTCCCATATCTCGATATCTTCAGCCTCACGGTTAGACCCTTTGCCGAGAACGAGAAGCAACTGCAGGGCGCCGACTCTAGCTTTTCCATCAACCCTGATCGGCTGCGGAAGCAGGTTATCTACTTCACCGTCACCGCACAGATCGTCAACCAGGCTCTGGAGGTCGTCATGCCTTACATCAAGCGCAAAGGTTTCGCGAAATACAAAAAATTTCAGAGCGAGCGCGCCATGCGTAACGGCGGCGGTGCTCCTCATGCCTTTGTCAATGATGCCCCCGAAGAAGCCGCTTTCCTCGAGCGCGTGCGCCAGGAAGCCCAGCTCGACGTCTATGACGTGAGCACGGATCTGCGCGAAATGGTCTTGCAGGTAAAGTTCCCACCCTCGCGCCCGACCTATCCAGCTAACTCGACAGTTTGGCTATCTCTCACTCTTCTCCGTTGTCTGGCCTCTGACAGCCTGCTCCTTCCTGGTGAACGACTGGCTCGAGCTGCGCACTGACGCGCTTAAGATCGCGGTCGAGATGCAGCGCCCAACTCCCTTCCGTGCCGATACCATTGGTCCGTGGCTTGACTCGCTCTCCCTGCTCGCCTGGCTCGGTGGTCTCACGTCCTCAGCACTGGTGTACCTGTTCTCGAACGACGGGATTGGGCCAGGTGGCCGACCACATGAGATCAAGGGGTGGGCGCTGCTGCTCACGGTCTTCTTCGCTGAGCATACGTTCCTCGTTGTGCGATGGGTGGTCCGCATCTCGATTGCGAAGATTGATTCCCCTGGTCGGCAGAAGGAGCGTAGGGAGAGGTACATCGTTCGCAAGAAGTATTTTGATGAGAGCCTCGAGTCTCTGGGGAAGGTGAGGCCGTTGAAGGATGAGGGTGTCGTCGAGATTACCCGCGAGTCGTTGGAGGAGGATGCACGGCGGGCTTCGATGGGGGATGCGAGACCTGAGGATGCGTTTTGGAACAGACAGAGGGGGTGGCGTGAGGCGGCGAAGATGGGGACTGTTCTTATTGAGCGGGTTGCGGAAGAGAGGACGGTGGAGACGAAGAAGGAGCTTTGAGGCTCTGGGGGTATGGAGCTTGGTGCTAGTGTCGTGTAGCCGGGTGTGGATGCGGTGCTGTAGGCGTTGTGCATAGGCGTCTGGTGCGGTGAAGGCATGGCATCTTTATTTCCTAGGATCAAGAGCGGCACAGCAAGTAATGCAACAATGACGAGTAAATGAGACGCTCAGTTCGGCTCTAGACTATGTACAAGAGATGCGGCGAGGAAGCCAAAAAGGCCAATGCCGCCCACCGTCGTCAGCCAACCCGGCTATGTAGATGGAGATGAAAAGTATGTGCTAAAAACGCGGTTTCCGTACGACCGCTGATCGGCACCCACGCAACGGCGTTTCAAACATGCGAGATACGTACAGCTAACATGGCGGTAACAAAGCAATGGCAAGGAAAGGGGGAAGTAGCAGAGTAGCGCTGCCCCAACGCCGGCCCAATGGGGGGGGTATACCCTAGCGAGAACGTGGAGTATAGGAGAGTGTATGAAGTTGGCTGAGTGTAGTCGTGGAGTGAAAGGAGAAGTGTGAGGCTGATTGAGTGGTGGTCGAGTGGTGAGTAGTGTGGAGGTGATGGTCCAGGATGTCTAGATGTACAGCGCCTTCCGCGCCTCCTCAATGACATCCGCGACATGGTCCGCCGCCTTCTGCGCCGCGTCCCAGTCCCCGCGATCAATCGCCTCGCGGACGACGGGGAACGAAGCCGGAGTCGCCGGGTCCCAAGGTTCCGGTGCGGAGAGGAGATTCGCGAACTGCTCAAGGCCGGGGATCTATCTTCATCAGCAATTCATCATCAGTAATAAGGAAGGTGCGCTTACGCTTCCCGTCCCACCATTCCCCTCCTTCCCCAACCCCTCCACAATCGCCTTCTCCAACCCCGCCAGCCGCTCATTCCTCCCCATACGCTGCAGCGCCACGCCATTGGTCTCCATCCCGCCCCGGCCATACACCTGCCCATACCACCAGTCGTCCCACATATGGAACACGCGGCTCGTATCAACCAGCTCCCGCGCACTTTTCATCAACCGATCAAGCTCAAACCCTTTCTTTCCCTCCCCACCCCACGGCGCCCCCTTCTTCTCCGCATAGCTCTGGAGACCAGCCGCCCACTCCGCAACCCACCCCGCCCAAAACCCTGCATCCATCGGCAAGAGCAATTCCTGGCTGAGCTCCAGCGTAAGCAGAACCCAAACACGGGTCAGCGCCTCCAGCACACCCCGCCCTGCGTCGCCGAACCGCGCGCCCCACTCCAGCGTGTCGTAGCACGAGTTTAGCATAGCCGCGTCAGCCGGGTCCCCGAAGCCCATGTCCAGGCTCGCGGCCCCGACTTCGAATGCGAACGGGGAGGCGTCGGTCCCGGCACCCAGACCGGGCATAGCCCCGCCGCGCGCGTCCCATGCGTCGCGCAGTGTACCGTTCGCGCCCTCCGCCGGGTCGGCGACACGGGATAGTGCGCGGAGGAGCGGGCGGACGAGCATCGGCGAGCCCTTGGCATGAAATGCAGGGCCAGTGACGCCGGATCCGACATTAATGTAGGCGACGGCATCGGCGCGGAGGCGAGCGAGGTTCGCCTCGACCCACTCGGTGGCGCCGATGTTATTGTACGCGCTAGCGTCCCAGGAGGCGAAGATGATGGTGCGGAGGGGCCGCCAGCCCTGGGCGCGGAGTTTGCCGACGACGGCGACGAGTTCGAGGAGGGTTGCAGTGGAGGCGGCGGAGGAGGAGGCGCCGAAGCAGAAGGCGTCGCGGGGGGCGCCGATGATGACTTTTTGGGATTTGGTTTCTAGGCCGTTGATTGTGCCGATTACGTTGAAGAGGCGCTGTTTAGGCTCTTCGTCTTGCTCGTTGATGAGGTTGATGATCGGTGAGGTCTGGTCGCCGGTCCACCAGTGCGGTACGTCGGGAACGCCCCCGGCCCACTCCTCGGGCACTTCCTGCCCATGGCCTTCCAGAACTTGGAGTAAGCGCTTAGCGTCGCGCCAGGCGAGCGGGAGTGAGGGGATGTTGGGCAGGCCGGGATTATCGTCCTTTGAGATGAGCCTCCCATTCTTTTCAGTCATGAAGCCCGGCGTGAGCGGATCGCCCATGATGAAGCTCGCGATGCTGGCATCGCCACGCATAACGCTGTCCTCAGGACGCCAGCGACCCTTAGGCCAGGCCTCACCACGCTTGAATCCATCGTCGGCGGGGTCGGAGTAACTAAGCAGACCAATAACACCCCACTCCTCCGCAGCCTTGATCTTGAGGCCGACGAACTGTTGGGGTCCCAGGGCGCGCACTAGTGCGATGGAGCCGTTGATGTTGATACCGCTGTCGTACAGACGCTTGAAGTCCTCGCGTGTGCCGTAGTTGGCGTACACCAAGGGGCCCTGCACGTTGCCGGCGCGGGAATGCGCGTGGAATGGCGCCGTGTTGTACTGGCCGGGATTCGGGCTCGGGTACACGGGTTCCTCTTCTAGTTTCGCCTCCCATGCGAGATCGGCTGGTTCCACGATTGCCACCTTGCGGCCTCCGAGTTTAGGATAGTTGAGATATCCGTAGAGTCTGTCATGTCAGCATAGGTCCGCCTTGAGCTGAGGAACTCACTGTTCCGTCTGTACGTTGTCCATCCCCGCATTCGTGAATGCGTTAGCCACATGCTTCGCCAGATAGTAATTGCCCTTTGTCCCCGCCATGTGGTCCACTCCAGCCAATAGTTCTAAGTACTCCTGTATCCGCGTCCCATTCACCGAGGATTGTGCAAACTCTCTCACTCCCTCTGGATCGAACATCTGGCCCATGGCCGATCTTCCGTTGGGCATAATTTCCAGCACAAACAGCGCGTATCCCAGTGTTATGACAATAAACAAGCCACATAATCGTGCAATCAGCGAGCACCCTGGCCTGTACTGCTGCGGCACGGTCATGCTTGGTATCCACCGGTATCCCGAGCCTTGTCCCAAACCCCATCCCTCCATGAAGCTCGGCTTCCACCAACCCTTTCTCCACCGTCCCATCCGTCTCTTGAATCCCTGTAGCCGGCCTTTCCAGCCGCTTTCTCGTTGTCCCGAGCTGCCTTCCTCGAGTTCTCCAGGGTTGAGATAGTCGAACTCTTCGACGTCTCGACGGAGACGTTCTGGTGGTGGTGAATCGGAGTCGGCATCGGAGTCTGAGGAGTTGCGGCGGAAGCGGTATGCAGTGCTGTCCTCGCTGCTGCGGGCAGACTGTACCGAAGGCGGGATGTAGTAGCCATTGCGTTGCCGGGAAGATGACGAATTGGGAACACAGTCGTCACCGAGTAGAGTTTGGTGTTCGGGAGGGAACAGAGAGATGGCTTCTTCGTAGGTGGGAATCGGAGGAGAGGGTGAGGGGTCTTCTGGCTTCGGTGCCATTGTGTCCATTAAGGTTGCAAGTATGTCGTGAAAAGGTCTATGAACTTTGAAGGCGAAACGTTGAATGGTGATAAGGCTAGCAAGTGCGTAAGGAGCGGGACGCCATGCTGTGGCTCGGACGAGCTAGCAATGAAATGAGCTAGTGTACAAAGTTGGGAGGTTGAAGAGTGGTATCCCAGAGTTCTGGGGGTTTGGCGTCCCGCGCGTTTGGAGGCGTTTCGGTTTCGTCAGGAAGCACTTCCGACAGGTGGCTTCGTTGCACAAGGCTGATATGTACTAGAGAATGGGATCTCGGAGAAAGGCTGAAGAGTCGTCGTTCGTGGCAAAGTGAAGGGCCTGAAGCTGTAGGAGGGACAGGTTGGCTCAGCCCTTTGAGGGGTTCCGACGCGCAGGATGACAAGTGGTTGAAGGGAAGAAAGAGGGAAGCGCTGTGACCGGCGCAAAGAAGAGATGTAACTGCTTGTCCGTAGCGTCAAGAGAGAGAAGAGAGCGCATATGTGGCGCAATGGAGGGGAGAATGAAGAATATGGAGTTTGAGGGGCTTCCTGTCGCTTCTCTCTTTGAACGCGAATGCAATCCAAAAGGGGATCAGCACTCGTGCTGTGCCCCCAGGGCCCAGAGGCTCGGCTTCGGCGCCTGAATCGTCACCACCAAGATTGTGTGGAGGTTATCCAAGGCAACAAGGCACCAATTATCAGGGAAATGCCAAGGCGCGGGTTGCCGGAAAATCGTTTGCAAAGCCGGCCGGTCACTCGCGAGAGAGACAGCGACAGACGACGGCGAAGCCAATCTCCATCATTGACTTGCCTCCAAGTAGCGACAACTGACCTCACAAGCTCCCCCCTCCTCACCTCCACATCATGATCTCCCAGTCCATCCGGGCCTCGGTACGTTTAGCATCTCCGAACAATGGCTCACTCGAAGCACCCGAAGCTAACTGACCCGTTCTCCCCACAGCGCCCTCTCCTCGCCCGCATGGCTCGCCAGGCTGCCATCACCTCGCAACGCACTCTCTTCACCCCGTCTGCCGTCCGCTCAGGTGCGCGCATATTCCCCGACCATCTCGCAGCTCAATTGGCCTAACCCAGCTCTTAGCCGACCTCGTCCAGGAGCTCTACCTGCGCGAGCTGAAGAACTACAAGTCGCCGGTGGTCAAGGCCTCGGACGCCGAGGGCAATGTCCAGACCTTCAGCATCCCGAAGCCTCCCCGCAGCCCCGAGGAGACCGACATCGCCAAGGAGCTGAGCGCCTACGAGTCCCAGGCCGTCGAGCTCGAGGGCCAGGTTGCTGCGTCCGAGGGCGGCAAGCCCGTGGAGGAGGACTGGTTCGAGGAGGAGCCTGAGGAGGATGAGGCCAAAGCCCACCACTAAGTGCTGTCCGGCAAAAGGGATATAATGGCCTTGTAAAGATAGACTTTTGGGAATGTATCATGCGGGGGTTCGTGTCGCCGACGTCTTCTTGCCGTCTGTCGTAGTACGGGGGCGCAATTCAATACTCGTCCTGACTCTCTGCTTTGCTTTTCATCACTTTGTCCCACACGGTGGCGGATTGATGTGCCGGAGGACATGCAAGTTAGAAGATGCGCTACCAGGTATGGGAAGCTGCAAGAAGCACCGGCATGGGCATGCAAGGACGACATATTCAACCTGAGGGCACTCATGATTTCTAAGGAGAAAGATCGATGGATATTGGTCATTTCCATCACGGCTCCTTGCTACCCTGAGCACTTCATAGGCTCTCCTGGATGCGACATAGCCGGAAGTGTTTTTTCTCTCCCATCGACACTGGCAATGGACGAAGTTAGAAGTGTATGATGCTACACCCTTTGCACATAGTGGACCCAGTGAGTCTAGACCGAAGCTAAGCATGCCGTACCGATGACGTCCAGAGTGGAACGCCTCCCCCACTTCTCGTCAGGATAGGAGTATATAAGTCCGGGCGCTTCGAAATTGGTAGAGCCGAGTGGGCAAGCAAATCTTCTCGCACAACCTCCAACAGAGCATTCATTTCCGTCATTCACGCCTCTTGACGATGGCTCCTCTTCCAGACTTCGGGACCGAGCCGCGGTTCAGTCCTTCCTTGATCGAAGTCCTCGGAGCCCTCAACGTGTACTTCGATGTCTTAACCACGCTCGCCGCATGGCTCCTCGGCCTGTTCCTATACCCCTTATGGCAGCTCGATCGGATCCCACATACCATGTCATCACCATAACTCACCCAATGGATCCCCATCGGATGCCACGTTTGATGCGGTATTGCAACCAAGCATACCATGTACCCCACTAACAGCGATAGCACGCGCAAGCCAAACCCCGCATCTGTCCTCCGTCATTGGCACAGCATGTCAACGGGTGGAGGCGTTGCGTCATGGAACATCTCGGAGCGAATATGGCGATGACAGCCATCACACAAGCTCGACGAAGCTTCCTCTGACTTGTGACGAACTCATGGGCCGTTGGATATCGTGGCCAGGAAGTTTGGCTGAGGTCCCCGCTCCAGCTGTTGCGCACAGTTGCCTTGGCGCAAGGGAGTGATCGCTGAATGAAACGGACTGTACAAACCCAGTATGGGTAGATGGCTCTCAGGTTCGATGCCAGGCGGAATGGCCAGCAAGGCTGAAGACAGCACTCACGATCGTGTCAGCTGCCCGATATTGCCAGGGCCATTCAACCCTTATATCGCGCGTGGTAGTCACGTCCGCTGTCGTCCGGGGCGTCTGATCGCCTATCGCGGGGCGGACCACGCCGGACGGGCCAGTGCTTATCAAGTTTCGAGCGGGGCACGATGGCGTCTGGCAACGCGTCCCGCATGCTGCAGCATATCGTGTCGTCCCAGGGTGCGTGAAACGAAGCGCTGTGCAATTCGGCGTATAGAGCACGCAAGCAAGGCAAGCAAGCAGACAGGCCGATAGAATACGAGACGGTCAAGAACTTTTACCTTTTTCCAAGAAAACGGGTGTGGAGTTCTGCATATGTACCTCCGTATGAGGGCAACAGGGTGGGCACGGAGAACGTTCAAATGGCCGGATGGGGTAGGAGGGGCCCGGCGGTGCAGTGGGCGGGATGAGACCGGAGCCCGGCCGCGGTGAAACATGGCATACCAGCAGCGATGTAGGGCAGGCTTGGCAAGATGCGGGTTAGAAATCTGGACTTGATGAAGGAAGCCGAAGAAGAGAAGAAGCGAAGAAACGGTATATCTGTCCATCTTATCACGGGTGCACGCGTCCACTGTTGCTCGAGCGTCCTGGCAAGCCTCTTTCCCCACTCCCCCCACCGACTTTTTCGGGGGTTATGGATTAAGGACATGTGGCTTGGCTGATGTGGGAGCGGGCTTGCGGCTGACAGGCGCGCGCGACGGCCGGCGCTCGGTTCGGGTGATAGAACTAGAACCCTTTTGACAGGCGGGTTGCGCAGCGGATTGAGAGACAGGATATTAGCCGGGCGTATCGCGTTACAAGGCCACCAGCGGAGGGAGACGTTTGGCGTGGGTGAGAACGAGGACAAAGGCAGCGTACTGAATCGCTGTTTTGCCGCGGGGTTGGACATTTGCTGAGGCAGGCTGAAACGATGGCCCGGTCACCGGCGGAAGATCGTCCGCACAGGCCTACCCGCGGCGGGTGGAAGACGTGGTGGACGTGATAAGACGGATTGAGGTTGGTGAAGTGGAGACTCGACGACGGGCAACGGACATAGCGGAACCTCTGTTTGTTCTGCTTCTGCAGTTCTGCTCCGACATGCCATGTATCAACTCCAAGGGCTTTGTACTCCTTTCCGGCCTATCAGTTCCGCAGCGCCACGCGTCCGTACGCTTAGATGTTCTCGGTTGTAGTACTGCGTACATGGAGTTGGCAGCTTAGCTTTCTGTGTGCCGTATCGCACCTCCGCATTTCGTTCCCGTCTCGTGGGCCTGTGGCGCACAGGACGGGGCTAATTGATAGAGATTCAGGTCAGAAAATATACCAACGTACATTTCCACGGATGCTAGCAGTTCCGACTAGCGTACGAGTAAGGGGATCCGAGAGTGGGATATGTTTACAAGCCCTGCCGCCGCTTCATCTTGCTCTGCAGTTATCAGCTCACCCTGTCACTTAGACGCCTTAAAAAGACTTGACGACACTAACTCTATCGTGGCGCTTGGGAGGAGAAATGCCTATTTGAAGTCGTGTGACGATGCATAGTAAATCATCAGGAGGCATTTCGAGTAGCACAAGTCGTCAGTTGAAGGTTTCGCTTCGTCATTTAGGCGATTCAATCGTCAACCAGAAGGCGGTTTGATGCTCCGCACTAAATCACCACTTTCACAAAGAGACAGGAAGAGAAGGGCTCCATAAGCAATCGCCGACTGTCCGATCGCGCGTCAATGTTGCTGCAGAGGTAGACGTCGGTAAACTGTCAGTGCATCAGCCCTCGCGATTGAGGTTCGAGCCCAGCCCCCTCACTGCATCAGATTCAGTTCGTGATTGGGCTTCGGCAGGCTGCAAGACTCATGTAGACTGCAGTCGACCTGTACTACAGCTTTTATAGACAGAGTAACACAGTACGAGATGTTGACCGAGGGCAAAGCTGTACGCAATATCAGTTATTCACTTGTTCACTTGTTCACTCTCAGAGCCGTCCATCTGGGGGATTAAGGATACGCAGCCGCCGCTCTCACTCTCCCGTTCTCCACTCCCTTCAGCCCGTAGATCTTTCTCTTACGGTAGTTCTAGGTGAAGGTCTGCTTTGCTCATCTTCCGTCCCCACCCCCCACCCCGCCCCCAAGGCTGCAAGAAGAAATCAATACTCTCTCTAATCCAACTATCGCCATGGAAGAAGACTAGCTTGCCCTGCCCAGCCCACTTCTGCCGCTTCCAACTCATCTCCAACTCACTTCTCACGCGCCACTCTCACACTGCCACACACACACACACGCACACACTCGCTCAGCTCAAACCAAACCAAACTTCGCTTTCTTTCTTCAACTTTTTGTTTCCCTCCGTTCCAAAGAATAAATAACATCGGGCCTTCTCACATTCGTTTATTGAAGAAATATTAATCTCACCTGCAAGCATCTTCTCCGACCTTTCCCCCCCTCTCCACCCCGGCACCTTGTCTCTGTCAACCTCCGGCGCTGGACAGCCATCCAACACTCTGAACGGACGTCATCAACAATGAGAAATTGAACACAACACCTCCTTTGACACTATCTCTCCCCCTTCTCCCTTCCGCCGTGACCCGGCGTGCCTTTCGTTCAACATCCCCATCTTCCTCTCATGGCGACTGCAGTTGACAGGTTCGAATTGTCCTTGGACCTGTTTCATGGCAAGGACAGCGCCCTGCTGCCAGCCGTCTTAGCCGCCGTCGACGAGTCCGCTGCCGATTCCATGAACCTGCCGCGAGCCGCGAGCTATACATACCTTCCATCGGTCCAGAATTCATTGTTCAAGGAGCCAGAGACGGTTACCATAAAGGACTTGTTCCCTGAGAGCAACGAGCGGGGCCGTGGGTCCAAGAAGACCGTTGTCGCGGAGTCTGGGTATGGTTCGGCAACGCCTACGGACCCAAATGACGAAAAGGTGGAGGCCCGTTTGACGACCTTAAGGCAGGATTTGCCCAAGATCGTCCCAGTCTCGAGCATTGCGGGGAAGACGGAGCCGGCGTCTGTTCCCGTCCTACCGCAGACACCGGGTAGAGACGACAGCAGCGAGCCGTCTCCGCGAGCCTCGAGGACGCTTTCGTCCCGTCTCCGTCGGCGGTCATGGCTTCCCAACTCGAGGTCTCCTTCGCCGAGAAAGTCCAGCATGACGTCGGACGACAGCCCCGTTGAACCCCCAGGGTCCAGCTGGAGTTTCGGTTCCAGCCGTCGGTCTGCAACCCGCAACACCATCATTGAAGGCGACGAGACCGCATCCCGCAGCCGCAGCAGCTCCCTTTCACGACACCTAAGCAAGAAGTTGAAGAAGCAGCGCCCGCTCAGCACAATTGCCGACACAATGCCTTCTGGCGTTCCCACGCGCCCCAGTTTGAGCGCTACAAACATCCACAAGTCGTTCTCATCGGACAGGCTCACCACTCCGTCGTCGTTTATGCGGTCCGCTGACTCTGTGCCACCAATGCCGAGATTGGACTCGCGTGAGAGGTTCCACAAGTTTAAGGCAGCTACGCGCAAAAAGGACGAGCTCTGGACCGTGTTCCGCAACCTTGATGCCGAGTACCAAAAGTCAGTTGGCCATTGGCGCATTGCAATTGAAAGCTCACATGATCCAGATTCCACTCCAAACCTACCGCATTGAAGCCTAATGTAGTGCGCACCTCCTTGCTTCCTTTCCTGAAGAACTACCAGTCCCATCCATCCGACCGCAAAGTGCGACCCGAAGACCTTGATCGCCGCACCAATATCTTGAACAAGTGGTGGTGCGGGCTACTCGAGTTGCTGGACGGCAAGAATGGCCAGTCTCTGTCTGGGACGGATCGACCAGTCATCCTGGATGCGATCATCGGCCTCATGGAGCGTACCGAATGGCGTCTCTCCACCGCCCCCTTCGCAAGTCTGGAGAGAAAGTTATCGAACTCCAATTCCCGCACGGAGTCGTCCACGTCCTTGTCTTCTGAAGGATCCGACTTCTTGACAGAGTCGGTCCACCACAATGTCCGGAACACGTTCACGCAAAACCTCATCTCGCAAATGTCTTTCGTTGTCGAGAAGATGTGTCAACGCACCGCGCCCGCCAGCCTGGTGGCATTCTGCGGCAAGACGTGTGCATACGCATTCTTTTTCTGCCCCGGCGTCGCCGAGATTCTCGTCCGTCTCTGGAACCCCGTTATGGACCTTCTGCACCGCGTCGTCAGCGAGTGCGGAATCGCTCGCTCAGCCAACTTGACCGAAACGTCAAAGCGAATGGCCGACCTTTTTCCGACCAGTCTTAGCTCTCTCCAGTTTACGACGCTGTCGGCAACGTACCGCAACCTGCGGAAGCCGGCTCCAGTCCCAATCGGTACGCACCACCTGCCGTGGAATGGTCAGTGGGTGAGCCGCTGGACTGGCAAGGACAGCGACCTTTTCTACATTTTTGCGAAGTACTACTATCAACTGGTAGTGGAGTACCTTCCACCAGACGCCACTCGCCTCGAGCGACTGTGCGCGCCTGGTATAATATTCGTCAATGCTCAACTTCTTGCCAACTTGGATGCCACTGTCCATCGTCATGTGGCGCCGACACCCATGATGGACACGGACGGGCCGTCAAACATTACTTTCGACGATGTCCTGAGCGATCCCGACTCCACAGCTCCACCGCTGGCTCTTTCGCTCATGTCCAATGCGGCACGCATGATGTCGGAGAACCGGCTGGTGATGCTAGTGCGGGATGTCCTCAACGGCACCAACTCGTGCCCAGATATGGTACGGCAAATGTTTGCGGAGTGCTTCGGGGATTTGCTCAAGGCTGTTGCCCGCAAGACCTCGATATACGACCAAAATGCCTGCTATACGCTCTGCGATCTTCTCGAGGAGACCATCACTTTGCTGGCACGGTACGAAAGCCAGGGCACTAGCGTGCTCTCGCGCTTGGACTGGTCGTTTTGGTTCGATGTGTGGCAGAAGATGATCCTCAGCGACAACACGTCGACGGAGATTCGACTATACACGCTGCTCTACACACTCTGGACGCCAATTGCGGCAGAGCCGGAGCGCCGGAGAAAGCTCTGCTTGACGTTCCTGCTTGACGAGCGCTTTTTCCAGAGCCGTTTCAACCACTGGTGCCCGATGGTGAGGGCTTACTTCATGCGTTTGCTCTGCTGGCGGGTCGCGCGTTTCGACGGCGACCTGCACGAGTGCGAACTGTAAGGACACCCTTTTCGTACTATTTTCCATACTAACAAATATATAGCGAGATCCTGGATACTCTGCAAGCTCGCCTCAACATGACATATGGATACTACCTATACCAGCGCCAGATTGCAGGCCACAGCTATATCGTACCACCGTCTACTGCGCCATGCAATCCTGCCCCTGGAAAGCGACTGGTCATCGTTCGCACCGACTCACCACTTGCCGGGCCGCGTCACAACGGTGTTCCCCTCATCTCCTTTGATGGGATCTTTTCCCAACCAATGTCTTCATCGTACAAGCGCAACTCAAACTCCGACTCCTTTGGTACACTCGAACTGCGGCCATTGAGCGGCGGGTCGAGTGGAACGTCGGACTCTGACGCCGATGCCGACGAGGTTGCAGGCAAGAAGTGGGGCCTTCTCAGGACTATCATCGGTCCGTCGAAGAACAGGGGCAAGAGCCGGAGTCCGAACCGCGCTGCGGTCAACGGCGTGAGTACGGCGAACGGCGTGCGCATTACGCATGTACAGCCTGACACAAAGAGCGATCAACCGACACATCGGCCCTTCAGCTTCAAGTTCACGCTCGACTCGATTGACCGGTTTGACCGCGGGATGCGTCAGCCGGGCGCGATGAGGCTGGGTGTGCCGCGACTGCCAGTACCGGCGCGCAAAAACATGCTCCGGCTTCGCGGGCAGAACGAGGGCGACAGACCGGAAGTTGAGAGTGCGGAGCCGCGCAGTGTGGAAGAGAAGCGGTGGAGCACGTATTCCGGACGGGCGCTGGCGGAGTGGATGCTCGTAATCGGGGAGTGCCAGAGCTTCTTTGAGAGGCGGCGGTCTGAGGGTGTGCCGGACTACCGCTGGGTGGAGACTCCGGTGCTTGGAGTTGAGGCGTTCAGGAAGGTGGGAGCGTAGTTGGGCGGTATGGTAGGGGTGTTTATGTATCTTGAGTTTTGATTGTCACTCACGATCAACGGGGTGTTTCATAAGGGGCTTTTCTCTTCTCGGGGGAGAGGTTGGGCATGCGTATACAGGAAATTTCGCGAGAGAACTGGGATATATACAGACAGACTGGGAGCGCGCCGGTTATGCAAAGGTTAGTTAGAAGGGATTATGGTATGGGATGGAAGGGTTGAGAGCCCAGCTAGGTGCTCCCCGCTACTCGGTTTTGGGTGTGTATTTGTAGGAGCATTTTGCGTAGCAGTGACTAAAGTACGAGCAATGTACACATTACTGCGGTAAGAGGATGAAGAGAGCATCGGAGAATCCATAAATAGGTGGTTGTCCGATATTGGGGGTTGATAAGGTGCATTTCAGCCTACCTTGGCCTCGTTCGTCTTTGCCCGTGTCCACATGTCTTCAGCTTCATGCACAAAACCACACACTCGCACCACTCCAAGCTTACACCCTCCATTCAACTCTCTCGAAAACAATCACAGCATACGGATTTGCGCTTGTACGGCTGCTGAGAACCTCGATAAACCAATCAGTCTCAGCATGAGAAGCTGAAGACAGCGCTTTCCCCGCCTCCCGCACCAACAGCTGGGTGCTGCGCCTCATACGCGGGCAAGGGTTTCGAGTCGAGAGCTGGAGGTAAGCCTTGAATAGTTGCCTTAACCCGCCACTTGTGCCGCCGCGGCCGAGCGTAAGCACCAGCTTCAGCTACTCCAAATCCCTAAAGTAAACCCATTCCCTCGACTTCTCAGCTTTGCACCCGTCGCTGATCTCCCAGCAAACAGGTCACATTCCTCAAACGTGCACGACGCAGTCTACGCTCTGCTCCCTTCCCAACCCCACGCGAAAACGACATCATCGCTACTCTACGCCCCGCTAAGCTCCAGCAACCCACCCCAACCACCCACCATGGACACCGTCAAAGAAACCGTCAACACCACTCTCCAACGCACAAACACCCTCATCGCCTCCGCCCGCGATACAATCTCTACGCGCTCCACCGCCTTTGCAGGTACCGCCTCAGAGACAAGCACCTCGCTCCTCGACCAGGCACGCTCAGGCCTCCAACGCAGCGGCACCTTAATCTCGACCACCAGCGCCAGCCTGCTCAACCGCACCGGCGCCCTCACTCAAGATGTTTCCTCCGCCTCTACCTCCGCAACCTCCAGCCTGAAGCGCACCGGCACCCTCCTGGGCAATCACTCGGCCACCGCCCTCAAGCGCACCGGCACCTTCGCCCAGCGCGCCGCCGCCGCGTCCCCCATCCTCCAATCCGCCGGCGTCTGGGCCGGTAGCGCGGCTACTAACGCTACGACCTACGCGAAGAGCTGGTACGAGTACCCGACGTCTGTCCGCGCGACTCTGTCTCCCGTCCCCGGCGTGCAGATCCGCCGCGTCGGCGCCGCGGTCGCTGTCGTCGCAGGGCGGACATACGTCTTCGGCGGCGAGATCCTGGGCCCGGATGCCGGGGGCGAAGATGACGGGAACGACCTCACGACGCTCATGATCGTCCTGCCGTCCAGCGGCGTCCATGAAGCGGATTATACCACGCTAGCAGCGCGCCCGCGCGTCGCTGGCGGGCCCGTGCCGCAGAATCGCGTTGGCGCTACGGCTGTCACGGTCGGGCCGCTGATTTTCCTCTTCGGAGGGCAGATCCTCGCGGACGAAGACGATGAGGACGAGGACGAGGACGATGAGGACGAGGGGCGGATGTGGATCTTCGACACGCATACGCGCCGTTGGGACGCGGCTGACGTGCGCCCCGACGCTGTGTTCCCGCGCGCGCGCTGGGGCGCCGCGGCCGTTGCGGCTGAGGACCCGGGGCTGGCGAACAGCGAGGGCGAACTTGAACCCGGTACTTATGGGACGGTTTTCATTTATGGCGGGTTCGCGGGTGATGATGATGCGCCCGAGACGCTGCACGATGTATGGGCGTTCGATGTGCGGACCCGCGCGTGGATCGCACTGCCACCGCCGCCGGGCCCGGCGCGTGTGGGCGCGCACCTGGCTGTTGCGGCGGGGAAGGTGTTTCTTGTAGGCGGGGGCCGGGAGGTGGATGCCGAGATCGAGGGGAGCAATGTTGCGCTCCCCGTTGATGCGCTGGATGCGCAAGCGCTGTTTGCGCCGCGGGCGAGGGGAGAGGCGAAACTCCATCTTCCCGGCGTGTTGAGTGAGTGGGGGAGCGCGGATGTAGCCATTAGATTTGGGGGGGTTGTTAGCGTTGTAGGCACTGCGTTGGGGGATGGCCGGGCTGCGCTGCTGGTTGTGGGGAGTGGAGGAAAGATTGGGATTGTGGACGTTAGTGCGCCGAAGGGGCCCAGGGCTGCGGGGACGGACACGGAGGATGAGGATGAGGGTGTGGTTACGGGGGTTGTTGGGGTGGATGCGGCGTTTGTGGATCAGTTTGGGGATGAGTTGCCGTTGAAGAAGGTGGGTTTGTTGCCGGTGGATGGGTATACGGTTGCCTCCGCGGCAGGGAGTGAGGTTGATGGTGTGAGGGCGTTGATGCTTGGTGGCCGGGCGGCTGGCGGGGAAGTTGTGCCCACGGTGTGGGTTGTCGCGCTTGAGGGGTAGGTCCTGCTGCTGGCGGATTCAGGGTGATGGATTGTACGATCCGGTCTTTTCAGGGCTTTGGCGGGCGTTTGGGGCTATTCTTGCCTTGCGGAGGCTCTTCACGATGGTGCTGAGGTGGGGAATTTGACGAGGCTGATGGGGGTTTTCACGAGCTTCACGAGCTTATGTACGAAGATGTCAAATGTTGGTAGTCTATCCGGGGGCTCGCTCATCCATAAGCTAGCCCCCCCCGGTTCGAATCGGGGTTTACATATCAAAAGCTCTTTGCCCGCATTCCTTTCCCGTCTATGTAAAAGCAAGGCTGGTTACTGTACATTCCCCTTCCACTCCCTGGTCCGCCCAGCCTCGCCTGCGGAAGAAATATCCAGCGGCTATATTTGCTAGGGCTAGCATCCCCACCTGTGAAAGGAGGCATTCGTCACCGCCTGCTTGGCGCGAGGGGTGCGCTTGTTTGGGTTGCCGCTTTTTGCGGCTTGGTATCTGGGGCGTGTGGGAATGGTATACGAGCGGTATGTGGGTTAGTCGGCTGGGCTATTTAGAAAGGCCGATGCCCGCATTCAGGTTCTGTTGCCTGAAGGATTCGGATCTGGCCTGGAATCTGCCCCTGCTGCTCGAAGGATCGCATCTGGACCGGGTCACTGGATCGGATAGCTAGCTTCAGAGAGTTTTCCGGGTCTTAGGTGGGACTATGGCGCTGGTTCGTTGGGCAATATGGCGATTCCCGGTTGCTTGAAAACACCGAGTGCTGTCTTCCTCATTGTCTTTCTCTCTTCTTGGGCCTGTGCCCTGAACGCCCCGGCACTGGACTGTGCAGAATCGATCTCTGCCTGCCTTCAGACCTCGATTGCCCGGTTGGATCTCGCGACTTGCTCAGACGGCGCTTTTTGAGCCGATGCTCATAGAGCAAGGCCCTGCAACCGCCAGCCCCCATGATGTTCTCGGAGTCCGGGATCAGGCCGCAGCGCGCTAGCGGATGCTCTTGACGTTGAAAGCCGGATGCCGGGATAACTCCTCGAGTCGTAGACCTCCGATCGAGCATCGAAACACCGCCTCTTTCCGACTCAGCTACCATGACTGATCTCCAACGGCGCTCCATGACCCGAAGCACCTATTCATAACTTCCTCATCCGGACCGTCTCCTCCCCACCGGCAAGCCCACAGTGGGCCCCTCCACCCCCGGCCATCCGGCCACATTCCCCGCTGGCGGTGGGTCCACCGGCGACACAGGCAGCGAGTTAAACCCAGGCGGTCTCCCCGGCGGGTCATCAATACCCGGTGGCGGCTCGGTCGGCACCGCCAGTCCCTCCCTCTCCCGGCGCAGCACATCCAGCTCAATCGGGCTCGCTGGGTCGCCGGTGCCTAAGTTGCTCACCGTAACAGACGTCCCTTTCGGCAGTACCTCCTCCGATTTTCCGGCACCCGTACTTGTTGCCTCCGCGGCCAGCCGCCGCCTGCGTCGTATCCACCACCATCCGCCGGCGAGTAGGGCCACGATGCCCGCGATGGATATGCCGAGTGCTATGCCGACGATTGTTTCACGGGCGTATTGGCTTGAGTGGGTAGATGAGGTACTATTGAGGGAGAGCGAAGAGGCGGGGTCTATTGAGGCGGAAGGCGAGGCGCCAATTAGGAAGGCCGGTTTGGTGGGCCGCTGGATGACGGTGACGGGGGAAGGTACGCCGATGGTGAAAACCAGGGTGCTGTTCGAGCAGCAATTTTGGACGTAGTCGCGCATGCAACAGTATGTGCCCGTTTCGGCTGAGCAGAGTTGGAGGCCTTGGCCTTGTTCTTGGTGGTCTTCGGCTGTCGAGAGGGTTAGTGGACCGTTGTCCTAGGGGTTTCTTCTTTGAAAGGGTGACTTACGCCCCAGACAGAAGTGTGGACAGGCGGGGTCCTGGAAGCTGTAGTCGGTACAGCCTGATCTGTAGTAGTCGTACTTCAGCGTCTTGTCGTTTGCTGCCTTTGTACACACCCCGTTACTCATGCAAGTGAAGCCCGGCGCGCAGCACACGCTGTTCGGCTGGTCGGGGTAGCAGGGCCGGCCGGTACTGGCATCACCGGCGGGGAAGTAGCATGCTTTGACAGCGGCGGAGAGTTGCCGTGCCGCTAGCACACGGTAGCTGACGTGGTGCAAGAGCAGCAGAAGGAGCGCCCATGGCGCCGCCTTGTGTCGGGTCATGGTTGGACCCGCGAGATTCGCACTTTCAGCGAAGCATGGAAAGCGCCTAGCGAGCCGGTGTTTGTAGGTTCATGACATGCGCTTTGAGGGGGTTCAGTTGGCCACGGGTATCGGAGTGCAATGAGGGTCGTGGCTGCGGGGTCGATCAGGCGGGAGTGCGAATTAACTAGTTCCGCTTGGAGGGAAAGCCAGGGGCCTTTCCGAAAGCAGACGGCATTCGGCCGCTATTGGAGACTTTATCCAGAAGTAACTGGCCTGTGAGAGATGATTTTGTCGGACCAGATCTCACCAAAAGTATGCGGCGCCTTAGCGGGTGGTACGTGATATCGGCCAACCATCTGCGTCAGGGATATCGTCGCCAAAGCCCTAATCCTCAAACGGGGGCGCGTGGAAAGTTCACGGTCTCCGATCAACGGGTACGCACTTTAGGCGGGTATGGGGGATGAGCAAAGTGGAAGGCAGGCAGGCCAGGTCCTTGAGGTCGATGATGAGCAGAATTATCGGCCGATACTGAATGCCCGTCGTGAGATCAGCCACTAAAGGTTCTCGAGATACGATCCGCTAGTAAGAACCCCTGGGAACACATCTCTCTCGCCATATTCCGCCCCACATTAGCCGACATCCAGAATGGGGAAGGCGTCAAAGAGGGAAAGTTTACAAAGGGTCGTGGAGCGCACTCAAAGGTCCAGGCTCTCGGCCATTATAGAGCGCTCATTGGCATGGAAGTCTCACAGTAGGCCGTGACAGGGTAGATTGGAAGGCCAAGAGAAGCAGGCAAGCCTTCCACATCAGATTGATCAGAGACCAGGGCGCGCGACTGGCTGGCGGTCCAGGCGCAGAACGAAGAATATGCGTACGCGAGACAGTCGGAACAGAGTGCCGGTTATCTTAAAGGCATCCTCGTGATCGAGCAATCCCATCCTGGACCCCAATTGATGCCTGACAGTGTTTAGCGGCATAGGTTGCCGGAGGGAGCCCGTGGAATCGGAATGGAGTTTAATGTTCCTTGGATCTGCCTCGGAGAACTTCGTGAGTTCCTTCGAGAAGGAGATGTCCACCAGGGAGGGTGTTACTTTGCAGCTTCTCGGGTGAAGATAAGATCCATGGCTCCGACCCACATCAGCGTAGCATCAGCGTAGCATCACAACCAGTGCGGATAGGTTTCGATCAGCACAAGTCGGGCAAGAGTCCGGTACGAGTCGGCACTTTTCTTTCTCTCTTCTCTTCAAGTATTCACTATTGCTTACTGCCAGCTGAATCCCGGGCCAGGAAGAATGAAAGAGGGTTTGCACTGAGCGGAACCTTAGACCAGACGTTGATGAGAGGTTGTCGATGGTTGAGTGGTGTCAGCCCAATCCCTGCACCGTGCTCCGTTTCATCTCAAGCGCCAAGACCTGGGCTAGCCGAGGCAGAGATGTGGCACAGCCTTACGCGCCTGAGGGACTTCAACTCTTGTCGTCGAGCATCCAACAGGCTTTCTGATACAATTTTCTCATTTCTCTCTGAATGGTTTGGCCCTCATGCTTTCAAAATGGTTCCCATTGTGCTTACTAGGCGCGTGTGGTCCCCATCTCGGCACTTATCTCCATATTCATCCAGACTTCCACGCTCGACTATCAATCCCGTTGAGTGTTTGCCGCCCTAAGTGCTACAATTGCCTTACCCGGTGCTACAGGGGAGCCGAATCAGTACTTGAGATCCGAGATCGTCTACTTTGAAGTCAAAAGCGAGACGTAAAGTCCCTTTTGGCCTTGCAGAACGGCTGTCGATCCAATGAGCACCCACATTCAACCGTGCACCGAGAGTGCGGGACCGCTCTACCAGTAACAACTTGAAGGTAAAAGCTTGTTTGCCAAATATCGTACCATGCGGCGCTAAATGCATTGATCGACCTCGCAATCGACCAACCAAGCAGGCCATTTCGGCTTTGTCGCCTCGTGACAATCAATCGACTGTGCCCTACTGATTGAAATCGACGACCATCCGCCCTGCCACCTCCCCTCTCCTTAACTTGTTAACAGCCTCGGGCAGCCGGTCGATGGGATACACCTCGCACACCTGCTTCAACGCCCCTCTCTTCGCGTAGTCCAGCGCCCTTCGCGTATCATCCATGGTGCCGACTAGCGTACCTTTGATCGTCAAGTTGCGGAGTATGTACTTCCCTGGCTCGGCCCCCAAGATACCAGATCCCTTCGGCGGCAAGCCAATGCACATGACCTTGGCACCGATGCGCTGTCCAACCAGCTCCACTGCCGTCTTGTACGCCGGTGGAGCAGTAACGAACACGCCATGCGGGCCCACGCCGTCGCAGATCCTAACTGCCTCCGCAGCCACATCCGGCGTCTCCTTGAAGTCGATAAATGTCTCCGCCCCCATCTGCAGTACGAGCTCTTTCTTCGCCGCGCCCGTGTCAATAACCACGGGCCGGAAGCCCATGGCCTTGGCCAGCTGCACGCCTTGGATGCCGACGCCGCCACCTCCGCCGGGAAACAGCGCCCAATCGCCGGGCTGCAGCTCCGAGTCGCGCAGCGAGCGCACCATCGTCGAAGCGCTGCACATGATCGGTGCGGCGACGTAGTCCGGGATGCCCTCCGGGATGGGCGTTGTATACCTAGCCGGCGAGACGATATACTGCTGGTACGTGCCTTGGGGGCGTCAGCACATTCAACGGTGGCACAGTAGACAGGACACACTAACCCGTGCACATGAGACCTGTATGGATCACATTCTGGCAGTAATTCTCTCTGCCGCTCCAGCAGAGCTCGCATGAGCCGCAGGTATCAAGCAGAGGCTTGACGCCGGCGCGGTCGCCGAGCTTGAAGTTTTTGACATTGCTGCCGAGTTTGACCACAATACCGGCACCTTCATGGCCGGGAGATCGCACGTTGAAAAAGGACATGGGTGGGGCGTCGAGGTCACCTAGCATATAGTGCACGTCTGAATAGCATATCCCGGTGGCGTTCAGTTTGATAAGCACTTCGTCAGGGCCTGCTGTTGTTAGCCCGGTTGTCTGGGATGATCGGGAAAGCCACAAAAATCTACGCACCTGGCTCCGGCACCGGGACCATTTCAACCTTCGCGGTGAAAGAAGGGCCAATGTCGTAAATCACACCAGCCTTACATTCCTTTGGGATGTCAAATTGCGGAGTTTCAGTCATTGTGAATAATTGGACACGAGCCAGGTCCCGTTCAGTTTGTTAAAGGTATGAAATAGTAAAATAGAGTCAAGTTCCTAGTGCGTTGCGAGGCTTTATTGATGAACGGTGAGCAGTGCTTCTGACCGAAGCCATTGCCACTTCGTGCGTAACTCCAGAGCTTGCTTAGCCCGGGACAGCCGGAGCAGGTGCGGGGAATCGACTGTGGTCTCTGCGTTTAACGACCCATCATATAGCTACCCCACAAGGAGCATGTGGCGGGCTGGAGTCCAACTTGCCTCGGATGAAGCCACATGAGGAGTTCATTATGCGCTGCTGCCTGAGGCTCAAGATCGTTACAGGGACAGCGGCCAGGTCTGGAAACCCTTCCCTCAAAGTAAATTCTACCGTAACATCGGATCGCAAGTATATGAGTTAGACTGCTGCGAAAACATACCGTAAATGATACTTTCCTTGAACCGGCTGCGTAAGCTCGAAGATGAGGGTTTATCAGTTCTCATAACCAATTCGTTGCATAGCCATGCCACAATAACGCCGATATCGATGAGCATGTATTTCAACAGTGCCGCAAGCAAACGAAGCCGGAATGCCACGGTCTGCCGCCGTCTTCAGCAGACATACACTGCATCCATGTCTCAGTTCAGGCCCTTCGCCGCAGCCGAGACAAGACAAACCTTAAGGCCCAGCAGAGCTCTCGGAAGCCCAGCTCACCCATCCGTGGAAGGAGCCACGGGGCTCAGAAAGTCGTGAGACGCTTGATGTCAGCTGAGAGCTTTTGCCCTTCGAGCAACTCGGTCATCAGTTTGCCTGTTCCAAGGCTGTGGGAGATGCCTATGAAGATGAGTATTCCGTTTGAGAATGATGTGTTACAGCTTACCCCAAGCACCATGGCCCGCAGCAACGAAGACACCACCTTGGGTGCCCTCTCTAGTTTTGATATCCCCAAGCTGTTCGTCGGGAACACGCGCAATAACGGGCCGACCGGTGGAACAGACTGGACGGAAACACTGAGATAGTCAGCCTCGCACGGCTATCATTTCTGTCCAGTTTCTTACAAGACCCTCGCGGAGAATCTGAATGTCGTTCTCATCATCAGAGAGCCCCAACATCTTCGCAGCAACACCTTTCAGCTTTTCTATGGCTTCTGGCCGGGCTTCCACGTCCGTCGGTAGTTCCGGGAGTGGGATAGAGCTGCTGTTCAACCCGGCAATGTAGACTTCTTCTCCAAGTCTACTGAATATTTCAGGCGAAAAGCCATTAACGTCCGTGGCAAAAATGGCATGACAGCCACTTGTTTCGTGCTCTTTGCTCCATCGAGGTGACTTGACAAGTATTGAATGGCCAGCAAGGGCGCTAATAGGAAGATTGACTTCGGCAGAAGGGAAGAGGCCGGCGAAAACCTTCCGAGTCCAAGCTCCAGCGGCTATCACAAGGCGAGTGCATGGGACTGCAAGCCATTACTACCAGCAACACAAGAAGAGGTGAGACTCACGATCCGTCTCGACTCCATCGGCCGAAAGGATTCGGACGCTCGCAAACGCTCCAGTCGTATCCGGAGAGACTGAGATTACTTGGGCAGGCTGGTGAAGCTGGACACCTCTTGACGAACATTGTTCGAGAAGAAACTGGCAAAGACGTTTCGGATCTCTTAAATGCAGGTCAGTGGCGGTCTGAGGATGAGGTGGCACGCGTACATTTGGGCAACGCTACCAGGCTGACTGATGACCTCCAGCCTTGTGTCAGCCGCTCTCGTCAACCAAGCCGGTCCCTCGCCGCTCTTGAACTCATGCAGCCCGGCGGCATTGGCACGGCTCGTCCCGTTCCGTAGGAAGTCCTCGCCGCTTCCACCAACGGCACTCTCAGCGTCGCCACCCTCCGACTCAAGCGACGTGCCGGTGCTCATGGAGTATCCCCATTTCTCCCGTCCCTCGTGTTGCTCGGCGAGTTCCTTGTGCAATCGGAAGGACAGAGCCCCCAACGAGGAAACGGAGGGTGAGAACCCTGGAATTGTATCAGTGGGGTAATGCTTTCAAATTGGAATGCTCCATACAATCAGAGGCCAAAAACCCTCCGGCGAGACCAGAAGCGCAGTTGAAAAGCTCCCGGGATACTTCAACCACGTGAATAGTACGAGCGTCGGTGTGGGGAGATTCAGAGAGATAAAAGGCTGTCGAGAAGCCGATGATGCCTCCACCAATGATGACGGTATTCTCCATGTTCGGTCCGACTTTTTTTTGGGACAATGCAAGCAGGAGCTGCTATGGTTGATGAGATCAGACGTGCGGAGTGCTAGAACTAGTACTAGTAGCTGATACTCGGTGCCCACAGTTCAAGGGAAGTTTCACCTGGTTCAAGACATATCGTATGATCTCACCAGCCCATCCGCTCTGCACAGACCATAAAATTATGTTGTGCATAATTCCGACGATCTGCACTTCCCCGCAAGAAAATCCGGGAACGGGAAGGTCCCAAGCCACAGCCAGAGTCACCTCCGATCCCGCGGCCCTGCGGATCTAACGTGCTTGCTTGATGACTAGAACCAGTCTTGCTCCGTATATTTTTGTACGTAGTAAGCTAAGGATTTTACAGTGGACTTTTCTAGGTCCGGCAAGGTTATTAAAAGGCCGAGAGATTCCACTACCCGGCCCACAAAACCGTATAGCCAAGCTACAAACACTTGCACAGCTCGTTTCTTATCATTCGACGCCATGGCAGCACAGGGAAAGGTGATAATCGTCACGGGTGCTTCAAGAGGTCAGATCTACCTATTGGACTCCTATTCCGGCACTTCGGGCTGATTAGCTTCAGGTATTGGTTTGGCCATCGCCGAATACCTTCTTCAGAAGCAGAACCGACTTGTCGTCGTTGCACGCACCAAGCAGCCGCTTGAGGAACTGGAGCGCAAATATCCGAACCAGGTTGCGCCGTTGGCTGGGGACTTTTCCGATTTCTCCCTGGGAAAGAAGGCAGTGGACCTTGCAAAGTCAACCTGGAACCAGCTTGACGGACTGGTGGTTAACCATGGCACGCTCAGCCCAGTCAAAAGGATAGCGGATTCATCAGCAGAAGACTGGCGAGCAGGGTTTGACACAAATTTCTTCTCAGCCGTGGCTATTGTGAGCGATAAACGATATTGCATTTGGTCTACGAAGTACCCCTCCGCTAACACACCCAAGGTCAAGGCCGCGTTACCCGATCTACGCGTTTCAAAGGGCAGGATCGTCTTCACGTCGTCAGGCGCTGCGACCGGGGCTTATGTAGGCTGGGGACCGTACGGAGCCTCAAAGGCTGCCATGAACCACCTTACCCTTACTCTCGCGTCTGAGGAGCCTGACGTCACCAGCATCTCCATTAGACCCGGTGTCGTCGACACTGCGATGCAGCAAGACCTGAGAGAATTCCACCACAAATCCATGGATTCCGAGGAAGTGCAGAAATTCTTCAACCTTAAGTCGAGTAACCAATTGCTACGCCCGGAGCAGCCAGGTCACGTCATGGCGAAGCTGGTCCTAGATGCGCCCCGGGACCTGAGTGGGCGGTTCATCAGGTATACATCGCTCAAACGCGCTACTAGCCAGCTGCTGACACCTAACCTCACAGCTGGAATGACCCAGCTCTTTCGGCGTTCCAAGAGTCCTAGTTTCGGAGTATTCACGAGGCTATGGTAAATTCTGCGCAAAGTTAGCAGTGCCATAAGCAAACTATATGCAATAGAAGCTGAGTAATTGAAGTCAGTCGAAAGATGAAAAGCTCAACTTTTTGTCCAGCATTAGACGCAAGGTCTTCAGTCTTAGCATGGAATGTTTTGTTGCATCATGTGAAAAGAAAAAGAAAGACGACGGACATACCATTAGAGCACGCCAGAAAACTGGGTTTAGTGTCTCGCTCACGAATCTGACAGTCGGAAGGCTCAAGATAAACATCGGCATTTGTTCTACGTCAATGCAAAGAATCTCTTCCCTTTGCCGCCGTCCAGCAATTGTCTTCCCACAAAAAAGTTTCTGTGTACCGACCGAGGATCACATTTTGGGGTGCTGAGCGTGTACCTGGTCGTCGTCCAACCACCTTGTAAAGCACCGTACCTACCGTGGCCGTAGTGACAGGAACATAAGTATATGACCGCAAAAGTGACTCAAAGGTTTGGTGATAGAGTACTACAAAAACAGGAGAATTTCCTTCTCAGAAGTCAGCGGAGCTCATGACAACAATGAGAGAGAATGTAGGTAAGGTTGTTCAGATAATGCCTTTGGCGGGCAAGTCAATCACCACATAGCTAAAAGCCATTTAAGATAGGGGCGACACGAATAATCATCATTGAAGTGCAAAGGGGAGAAGAGAATGTGTGCGACATACCATGATATCGACGGACCCAACAGAGCCTGGAGCGCAAGTTAGATTACACCGACAACTGCAAATCCAAGTTGGCTCTGCACATGGAACAGCACACGTAGTGAGTTGCGCGACCCGAGAGCACAGTAGAAAGAGAGTTGGAGGCTCTACTCGGGGAAGGGGTTGTGATGTTGGAAAGATGGGAGGAAACGCAAATTTCGCGACGCCATTTTTAAGGTTCCTGACGTGGGCCCGTGCATTTAGGTGCCAAGGATGTGCACGGACCCAGAAGTTAGTCCTAAGAGATCTCCCCGCTTGAGAGGTTGAGGAACTTAAAGGTCTCCGCCTGCCACCTCCACGCCTCGCGATATGGCCTTCAACATCGGACGCATTATCCCGTCACAACCCATCTCCATCACGCGCCAAAGCCCCTCGTGATGTCTGATCGCGAGTTTGGAAGTGAGTGACTTCTCCCATCCAGCGTGAGCGGATGCTCCTACACATTCACTCCCTCCTCTGTTGCTTCGCTAACATTCACTCGACATGCAGACAATGATGACCTTTCACTGCCCAAGGGTATGTTCACGCTATCCTCAGTTTCACTACGCCAAGCTCCATCCTATCCTCTAAGCCAAGCTCTATCATATTGTTCATAATGCGACACTCTTCGAATATCTGCCTCCGCTCTCTTGTTTAGCTCCATTCCCTACGCACACTCTACAATGCCGAAGTCCAGGAACACTAATATTCCGGCAGCGACCGTAGGCAAAATCATCACCGAAATCCTGTCGCACGACAACGGGATCACCTTTGCGCGGGAGACACGCGACCTCCTGATCGAATGCTGCGTGGAATTCATCACTCTGATATCCTCTGAGGCCAACGAGATCGCAGAGAAGGAAGCGAAGAAGACGATCGCCTGTGAGCATGTCACCGCCGCTCTGGACCAACTCGGCTATCCCGACTACATCCCCGAGATTATGAAGGTTGCGCACGAGCACAAGACTCAGCAGGTGGTAAGGAGACCCGCAGCCGTACAAGCGACCCAGGCTAATCACTGGTACAGACGCGCGAGAAGAAGCAAAGCAAGATCGAGAAGAGCGGCCTCACGGAAGAGGAGCTCATTCGGCAGCAGGAGGAGCTCTTTCGGTCAGCTACCAACAAGTTCAATGCGGCGCCATGAGAGCTTATGTACGCGACCTTTAGCGGGGATGCTGATGTAACGACGTATGGCGGTGCAAGGCGTTTAAGTAGCTCAGGATGTTTCGGCCAGCGCCGTCCTGTGCCGGTTTGATTGGACGTACGATATCCCCGGCGTAGAAGCTTATGCGTAGGGGAAAAATACATCATCGCATTGACTAATGACCTATGTTCACTGCGCCCACTCTACACTACAGTCCGAAAACGGCTATATAAAAAGCACAACGTCTACTCGTAGAATACCAGGCAACGAACCTCGATACTCTGTCGACCGGGAGCATCGGCCGGGGTCTGGGGATCGACGAAAGCTGTATGTGGTGTACATCTCGCAATCCCGTCAACTCCCTGCGGCAGGCCCTGGCCGCGCGAGTCCGAACATTTGATGAACAAGGCCTCCTCAGGTGTCATGTCCTTCACGTAGTAGAACTTATGGTTGTTGTTGGGAAGAACACCCATCGTCACGCCCTTTGCCTCGTATCCCTCCGTCGAATCCCTCGCGACATTCGGATCAGGCAGAGCCTCCCTTCCGCGGTCATCAACCAGCTGCCCATTCGCATCCACGTCCTTGGGCTTGGGGTACAACAAGGTGATGGGGACGAAGTCGGACTCGGTAGTCGTCCGCCAGTCGATGACGGCAAGGGGGAAGTCAGACGCCGGGTTCTCAATGGGTCGCCAGACGTTGATAATCTGGAAGCGGCCCTTTGCAAGCTCTTTCGCCTCCTCTTCAGGGATATGACGAAATACGCGCTTCTCAGCCGCAGCCTGCGTCTGGTCCACATGCACCTGCTGCACTGGTCCACGGGGCGCACCCTTCTCGCGGCGGCGGATGGTGTGGTCAAAAATGATGACCTTCTTGACGCCAGGAAGTTTCTCGCGGAGCAGCGCCTCTACTTCGGGATAGTAGCTTTCGCGGACGGCCTTCTCGTCGCGGAACGACTTCTCCGTAGCAATGGACTTGTGGATGGCGAAGCCGCTCGTGTCGGTGGTGAACTGGTCCTCCCGGCCGCGGATGTTCTTAACTTGCGCTTCCTTGTCGATCAGCTTGAAGGAAGTGCCTCCACCGTCGACCTTGGTCCAAGGCGCCTCGCCGGTCTCGGCGATGTAGGTGTAAGACGCGGGGTCCAGATACTTGAAGACTGCCGTCGTCATGATTTCCGGTGTAGCGAGTATGAACTTGATGCGATGGTAGTTCGCGAAGCCCGAAGTGGGTATCGTTGGATATGCTGTGTACGTCTAGTCGCAATACGAATTCACAATGGCTGGATGAGGCTTTAGCAACGGGAGCTTGGTTAGATCAAAAGCGGGGGGGGATAAAAAGACTAAATACTAGAACTAGAGCGCGCTATGCCGACGTCAAGAGGTTCGAACTCCGAATTGCGCCATAGCTCCTTCCCCAGTTGACATGCGGCTGACAAACCTCATCACATCTAAGCATTCGGGAATAATCTTCTGTCCGACAGCGCTGAATCAATGAACGTCGTGTATTCTGAAGGGCGCGGACGAAGCGTTAGTCCGATTAGTTTTACATCGGTCTGTCGTCATAGCACATTACTAATGCCGATCAACAATACCAAATCGGTCATACCAGCTCATATGTAACCCGTGCTGACCTTTACATCAAAAGCCATCGTCTTATGTTGACAGCTTTCTCTGCTTCGGTAACTCCACGGGCAACTATCGTGAGACTCTGAAACGGTTGGTAATATGTTGAAACACCTTTGGATGTCTACATGCTTCTTTACCACCTAGAGGACAAAACGATAATCATTTTCAGAAGCGTGGCAATGCATCCGTTCCATCTGAAAACGCAGAACGCCGGGGCCCATTGCCTTTTGTGCGCGAAATCAACCATCAATCTAGACGCCAATATGTCCCAAATACGACTTCCTAGCTTCAATGCTCTCAAGCGTCTGACGAACCATTCAGGCACCGCTTGAGCTCTCGGCACGCCTCCAGATAGTGTGTCTGAACCCCAGGGGTAACGCGAAGGGGGTTGGGGGCCTTGTCCCACCCATGAGGCACACCAGGGACGACGCGGAAGCGTACCGACTTCCCTAGATCCTGCTGAAGCCTTTGAGAAAACCTCTCCGCCTCGGCAACAAGCATATCCCACTCGCAGGCAATGATGATAATCTCCTGTGGCAGACCTGCAAGCATGTAGTCGGGCGCAACGCCTGGACTCAGGTATGGGTTTGCCATGTCCAGTGTTGGCGGTTGGAGATAGGACTCGTCGAAGAGATTTGTGAAGATAGCGGGCAGCTGCTGGTCGAGACGGGTGCAAGTGGCGCGGCGCTGCTCCCGGGTGTGCGTGTAGTCCGTCGGGGGGTACCACGAAACGATAGCTTTGATGCTAATCTCACGCTGGACACGAACAAGCAGACGGCCATTACTGAAGGCCTTTTGGAGCGGAGGCCGTCTCATTTGGATCACGCTCAAGCGACGTGCCTCTTCATCGCTGATCTCGTTGAAGAGCTCCTCTTGTAGACGAAGCGGGACAGTGAAGCACATGTTGGCTCCGGAGGAGAAGCCACTGACAGCAATCTTGTCGAGGTCCAGATTGAGCTCGCGGGCATGCTCGGCCAGGTACAATATGGCGTCTGCTCCATCCTCGACAGCCGTGGGGAAGGGATGCTCGGGTGCCAGACGATAGTCCACGGATACTACAACGGCGTTGACTTCGTCCACGACAGTCTTGCACCACCGCGCGTCGTCCGTAGCCTTGCCAAGGGTGAAGCCTCCGCCGTGAAAATTGACCACTACAGGATACCGGTGTCCATTCAACTGTCGACCGACGCCGTAGTCTTTGGGGGTGTAGAAATGGAGAAGGATATGGCCTTGACGAGCTGCAATGGTGGTGGGTATCTTGCGGACGAAGTTAGGCTTCGGTGGGCGAGGAGGTGCCAGGCGGTGCATGAGCATGCCAATGCCCATGAGCATACGCCAAAACTGTGCTTGAATGTGTAGTATCCATCGCGGCCGTGGGAGCGGCTGTTCATTGGTGAGGGTCGCCTGGCTGGTGGAAGACATGACGACGCCGACTTGAGAGACGAGGGGAGATAAGAGGTTCGGGGTAGGAGCGGGACGAAGAGGTTGAGAGGCAAACAAGGGCTGATCTGTAGTCTGTAGGAGTGTTGTTGTTGTTGTTGTTGTCAGTTACAAATTGGCAGGGAGAATGATTGCCTCAAGATGCAAAACTGAACAGAAGGAATCCGGGGATGAAGTCAACTTATGATTCTGCTATTATTATTGCGCGTCACACCTTCGGCGCGGATTCCATGACATCAATGAGAACTGGTGGTAAAGAAACCCTGAGCCCTGGGCCTGTCGGAGCCCGGGGTGGGGGGGGGTTGGAAGGGGGCTTGTCTGCTGCTCCTCATCGCCTTGTGATCCACTCACCATTCACCTGGCCCCCAGCTCGCGACTGAGCTGCATTGCCGCACACTTCACTCTGTGACGCCCTCTGTGTTTCCCCCCGCTGACACTCCCGCCCATCCAGCTAATAACAGTCGCGATGGGTGAAGTGTACCATGCTCTCATTCGTGATGGCTGTCCGAAACAGTGCAAGTCGCATGTTCGCTTAGCAAAAAGACGCAATCGCGGGAGCCTTTGCCCCTCCCACCACCAGCGGGGGCCGGTGAAATTTCCTTTAACGTTCATCCAAATAACGCTCAAACAACGTCAGATACGTATACTCAATGTGCAACGTATTGCAAGAAGCTGTCATCGTCG
The DNA here is from genome assembly GCA_010356995.1 of Trichodelitschia bisporula. Classification (NCBI taxonomy): domain Eukaryota; kingdom Fungi; phylum Ascomycota; class Dothideomycetes; order Phaeotrichales; family Phaeotrichaceae; genus Trichodelitschia; species Trichodelitschia bisporula. The sequence continues at coordinate 297,152 of ML996708.1, read as the reverse complement.
TCTAAACAGAAGGGCGTCTATCCTTTTTTTTTGGCAGCCGAAGTATTCTTGAGCATCACCGAACCCTCATGGAGACAAGAGCACCTTCTCTTTCAGGCACACAAACGTCCAGATGCCGCGCCAGCAGCCATGAAAGACGGGTAACAATGCAAATTGCTTATCAAAGACTACGTAAGCTGCAATACCCACCAATCATCCTCGAAACCGTCAAGGACGGGTATCTGTTCCCAAGAACGACTATTAAAATGCAAAGGTATCTACGGTATCAGAAGAAACACACCGGCCGTTGACACAGATGAAATCTGCTTCAAGTCGGAGGTAATGGGTATGCTGACAGGAAACAAATGCTCATATCGCCAATTAACACCTCAAGCGCCCCCCATCCAGTCACTCCGGAAGCACGAAATAATGGCGAGATCAGACGAACTCGTAGTCGGCCTCTTCGCTGACAATGTGCATCTGAGCCTTCTTCGGGGGAGAGCGCACGGGTTCGCCATCGTAGTCCAAGATTTCGTACTCCTCCTTGACAATCTTATCGGTCTGGTTATCCTCAAAGCGCTCAACGGCCCTCTCAAGCGCAAGTGTCAGGATCTGGCTGCCGTGGCTTGGCCCAGCCTTGTCGAACGAATACACAATATCGACGTCTGGTGCGGCGGAAGGCTCGATCGGCTCCTCGTCGCACGAGGAATCGCTGGGTGCGAGTGTCTCATCGATTATTTCGTGACGCTGCACCGTTTTGGCCTCATGGACGCCGAGTTCCTTGTTCGACCGCGGGAGCCTGCACTCTTTAGTTCCATGCTCCAAACATGAAACGCTCTCAGCGGGCCCGCCAGTCCCTAGGGGAGAGCAGTCCAGGACCCACTTACTTTGACTTCATCCGCACCGGCCGGCCATGGGAGCCCTTCGATCGGCCAGGTCCCCAGACCTCGCCATTGTGCCACTTGTGCTTGCTCTCAGTTGCGCGCTTATAATCGACGGAAGGTCCCCGGATATCGTGGGCGGAGAAGCTGGACGGTGGCGCCATAACGAAAGAAGCTGGTTGGGATGACTGGAGATTGATGAAGACGGACTAGGTTACGCAAGACGGGGCAGATGGATCTTGAGGCGGTGATGAACCGGAGCCCGGAAGATGACGAGGGTTGTGTTCCGATGAAAGGGACGATAGAGGCGAGTGATGAGTTTATGAAGGGAGATAGAGTTGGCTTGAGTGTGTGGATTAGTCACAGGCAGATGCTGGGTGAGTTGAGAAGATGATGCTAGGTGGAGCAGGTGTTTAATAGCAGGTGAGATGAGTTGTGGATGGGTGTTGGGTCAGGAGTTTGAGTCACAGTTTATGACGGGAAGCTGTGATTCAGCTGTGGCAGTGGCGGAGGGCTTTGCGGTGTTAAAAGAACAAAGGGCGTGGGGACAAAGCTTAGGCTGAGTGAATGCCTTGCCTACGAGATGACGGACTCCCCAGATTGCGGCTTACCTTGGAATCCTGAGCCAAACAAAGCCGGAAGCTATGAGAGGAGGTTTCCGGAGCTGGAATTACCAGGGCGCTTCCCGATAAGAGCTCACGAGGCCTCCTCGATTACGCAGCCAAATGGCTTCGGCCAAGCTGTTCCTCGTAACATCTTTGTTTCTCTTGTAATGATGCAACCAGCTTGGAGGCTTGCGGCTTGCTATGGCGTAACTGACATCTAGGTGGTAACCTGCAAGTAGCGAGCGCAGAACATGATACGTGTATTGGTGGCCTTCATCGATGGATACTTTTGGACTGCGGTCTGAAGGACTGCGGTGTTGATCCTCCCCGCCGGAGTCACCTCTCACCCAACCCTTCGCGCATGCTGCAAGCCCGGCGTCATAAGGTGTACCCCTCGAGCCTGTTGATCCACTCACATGCCGTTCCCGTGGTGAGTGCCTTGCACCAGCCCTCACACCCTCGCTGCGGAGAAGCGCGACCGCCTGCATAACCCTTCCCCCACTATCAGGAGCTCCCCCATGTCCGAGCCTAGGCCGCAGGCGCTTGCGCACAACTCCCGCGGTCCGACCCCATGACGTCGGCCTGCTCCGCCATTATTGCTCAGCCAACCAACACATGAGCCACTCTGCTGAGCCACACCTTGAGGCCGGCGCTCTTGTGTTCGATACGGGGATCTCTGCGATCAGCCAATTTGTCGCCAGTGATCTCTCTGGATAACCTTATCTGAATGGGCTTATCTCCAGTCCTCCCTATCTGCAACCGAACATTTACACTTTCCACCTGGACGAACTTCGGAGGGGGGCCGGAATTGCGCGATCTTTATCATGCCCCGGTGCGGCAACGGTTCTCCGCCATCGGTTGCGTCGGATTTCTCCACGGGGTACTTTTTGCTCGCTATATCAACCCTGATGGGCCAGCTCGGTGCTTGGACATAGTATTTTAGGCAGCCCAATGGACGAAGGGCATGCAGCAATAAGTGGTTAGAATTGGCTCCATTAACCCGACTCAGTTTATCGATCGAGTGAAAGGCGATCTTCTCTCGAAGGAGAGGTCCGGATGAGAACATCAAGGTCGGAGTGTCTCTGAAGAAGTGCAACACACAAACAAGCTCTGCCATACAGATACCGTAGTTTTGTGAGAGAAGTAGAGAGAAGACGGGAATAGAGAAGAGAACCCTACCGCTGAGCGAGTATACCAAACTGCTTGAAAGTGCGGGTTTACGGATGTACATCCACATGGTTGTGAGAGCGTTCTTGGACTCCACGTGAAGCGGGGGAAACGAGGTAGAAGCCGGATGCTGTACCAGTAGAAAAGATCGTGAGGGCCGTCGAAGACAGGATAATTGCAGTCCTAGGATAGAGCCCACCCTACTCTGTTTGATGCTGAAAGAGTCGAGACCAAACACCGTGAGATGTACTGCTCGACCCCGCTCTATATACTGCTGTGTACGGAATGTCGTGCCTGGCCAAGTGGTGGGGTTGAGCTGGACCACCAAACACCAAAATGGAGCACAGCAACGCGCTATTCATGCAGCTGCGCACAGACCTTGTGCTTCCGCTCCGGGGATTTGCCGGCGCATCAACATCCCTTGAGCTATTCAAGTGACAGAACATCGCTTCTCCTTCCTCAACCAGACTGTCCACCCCATCTCTCACATCTTACACGCGCCGATCTGCGATTGCTTTCTTCACCTGCAACGGAAACAGATAGTACACCCTCAGCTCACGATGGTTGGCAAAAAGTCCGGCCGGGCCCTTTTGAGGGAAGAGGGTATGTGGCAGCAAGGCCTCATGGGGATCGCATTGACAATTTCAGGCCTTCAGAAGACAGACAACAACCTTGAGCTCACATCATGGCCGCAAGTTACCATGATAAACCAGAAGAACTACTACACGTAAGTTCTATCGAACTGTGGTGTCGTCCCGGCCTGCTTGAACTGCATGCCCGACAGTATCAACCAGAGCAGGCAGCCTGAAGTATACGAACCTCCTAGATCGCTGACGCGCCTTGCAGAGAGTATCTCAAGCGCGATGACCAGTACCTTGCCTTCCGCCCCCAGCAAGAAGAAAACAGGAACCGGTTAGTACGGGAAGCTCGCGACCACGACCGCGCATTGGCGCAAACAAGCAATGAGATCGCAATGCAAGCGCCCAGCGAAGATACTATGATGGAGGATGAGCAGGATTCGGAGGGTCAGGAGCCGCATGGCTCAAAGATCATCGTCATTCATCCTGGCAGCCAGAATCTGCGTATCGGGTTCTCCAATGATGCGCTGCCAAAAACTGTCCCCATGGTCATTGCGCGCAAATGGCCCGAAAATGAGTCGGAAGAGTATGGCGGGGAGCCATTGCCGAAGCGTGCAAAGATTGACGATGAGCTGCCGGACGAGCCTGAGAAGTGGTTCGGCGAGCAGGTAGCGTTACCCGGCAGCATCCATGAGAGATATGGCTAACGGCTTTAGTTTGCGTCTATTTATTGCTCAATGATGTCGGACTTGAAGACTCGCATGCGAAACAACAAGCGCCGCCTGCTCCCCAACTCCAAGGAACTTGTCATCAATTACAACCGCAAGGTCTTGCCAGAGACGATATCCGAGCACAATGATCCTCACCGGATCGATTGGACACCCATCCCCCTGCAGAATCCGCCTGAGCATATTACCGGACACGCTGCGCTCCGTATCCCCGAGAAGTCTCAGCCGCGGTACAAGCTCTTCTGGCCCATCCGCAGCGGTTGGCTCAACGAGGACGCGTACTCCCAGAGAAATCTGATGTTCAACGATGTGGCTCTGATCTTGGAAGATGCTATCAAGTCCCAACTCGGCCTGACTCGTCGCAAGGACTGGCAGCAGTATAGCTGCTGCTTCATTATCCCTGACCTGTACGATCGCAACTACGTCACCGTGATGCTTGACATGCTGAGTCGGGAGTTCGGCTTCAAGCGGGTCTGCTTCATGCAGGAGAGTCTTGGAGGCACCTTTGGCGCCGGATATTCAATTGGATGCGTTGTCGACATTGGTGCGCAAAAGACGTCCATATGTTGCGTGGAGGACGGCATGTGCATCGAGGAATCCCGCGTTAACCTTAAATATGGCGGCGCCGACGTCATGGAACTCTTCGTCAAGATGATGCTCTACGATCACTTTCCGTATGCAGACATCAATCTCAAGCGCCGCTACGATTTCCTGCTCGCCGAAGAGCTGAAGCAAAAGTTCTGCACCATGAATGAGGCAGAAATGGTCGTTCAGTTGTTTGACTTTCACCTTCGCGCGGCTGGTCAGGATACTCGGAAGTACACTTTCAAGACGTACGATGAGACGATGCTGGCGCCCATGGTATGTACTTCAAAGGCTTTATCTAGCGCGCTTTGCTCACATTGACAAGGGGTTCTTCCGGCCTGAAGTATTCGACCATTCGTCCAAGCTTAACGGCCGCCGAAAGCTGCTTGACCGTTCGTATGATATCTATGACGGGTCGCCGAATGACCCGTACTCGACTGCACAGGCCGTGGCGCTGCAGTATGCCGGCCAGAACGTGCCTACCGCCGTCACCCAGGCCCCTCCGCCACTAGCGCTCGCCAATGTTGCTACCCCTATTAAGCAGCAACCGTACAGTCTTCTCAGCCGTTTGAACGACGAAGCAACTCCTTTATCATCCACGGCCGGTTCTCCGCGGCTTGAGGGCACCCCTCAACCTGGGCGCGCGTCTCCGATGCTTGATGAAGCAGAGAAGACCACGAACGGCAGAGTCGACCCGCTGATTGAGCGTGTCCGTGCTGCAGAGGAGCGTGATAGGATATTGCCCATCATGCCGCTGGACCGGGCGATCATCACGTCTATTGGAGAGGGAGCTAAGGGAGATGACCGCAAGCTGCGCGACTTCTATGGCGGTATCATGATCATAGGCGGAGGAGCCAAGACTCCGAGCTTGAATACCTTTCTAGAGACCCGGCTTCGCGAGCTTCAACCAGCTTATAACAAGGAGATCATGATTGGATTGCCGCCCAGGGAGCTTGACCAGCAGCTTGTCGTCTGGAAGGGTGGTAGTGTGTTTGCGCGGCTTAGCAGCAGCGGGAACGACAGCTGGATACATCGGCAAGAGTATGACATGCTGGGAGCGAAGCTTCTGGCGCAAAAGTGCATGTGGAACTGGTAGAGCGAGTGGAAGCATCATTTTCGGCGTTGCGGCATCGGGCTGGCAGGCATTCTTGGGATTGCAGGTCTTATCGGGGATATTCAGGAGCAGCCAACGGCGTACATGTACAGTCAGATAGTTTCCAATCCTGGACGAGATTGGAATGAAGTACAGTTGATTCAAACGCGTACGAGCCTCTTCGATGCCAGTGATCTGCACTTTTGGCCATGGACTACTGTGGGTTCGACCCATTGAGCCTGCCGTCCAGAGGCCGCCGAAGCCTACGCACAACGAGCACCTGCAGCAGATCATCAACGACCGCATCAAGTCTACCGTCATGGAGCGTACCTCTGGCACGACCACACCGGAAGCGCAGGACGAAGAACCAGCCACGCCCAAGCCAGAGAAGCCCTAGCATAAAGACCGACTCGATTCTGGTGCATCAGTACATCCACACCTCGAGGATGTCGAGCATTGGCCCAGGTGCTGTCGAGTGCATCCAGCGCACCCTTCAAGCGCAAAGCTTTGGAACAGGCAAGATATCATTCTTCTCCAAAGCCCCGGCAAGCCGAAGACCATGATGAAAAAGGTTGTTCGCGTCAGCTCCAGGTAGTGCAATAGGAGCGACACAGTGCCAGTCGACATGCGCAAGCACAGAGGCCGACTAGCGGGTGACAAAAATAAGATTAATCTTGAAGTGACTCCGTAGAGTCGTTTCAGAGATTAAACTGAAAAGAACAGATACTACACTTGATCTAAGCCAAAGGCAAAGAGAGCTGAAGAAAAGAAGAAGAGGTTTGGAAGGGGGGAGTGCAGGCTTTTATACCCTGGGGGGAGCGGTGCACAGACCATGCAACTGCCAAGCCCACAGCACCTGCCCGAGTTCAAGACCCCGCGCCCCATGATGGCATCGGGACCTCGCAGGCGTTTGACCAGCAACCTGCCTAACGTTGAGCCAGATCACCAACCTTCACCAGATACTTAGAAGCAGTCAAAAAACGTCGACATGTCGGGCTTAGAAAAGGCCCTTTTCAACCTCAAAGTACTGCGTTTCCCCTCCAGTTCAGCTTCCGGCGCTTACTTAGCCACAGTTTACTGCAAAGCAGCTCAACAGACAGGCCGCAAAGGCTGGTAAAGATGAGCAAACCGAGAAAACGAAACTGAAGAAGGTACTCTTCATATAGGCCTTTATTCTGATTCCCTACTAACCAAAGGCCCCTAGGCGATTCAACAAGGCCACTCAGACATCGCCAAAATCTACGCCCAGAATTCCATCCGCAAGCAGAACGAGAAGCTCAACCTGCTGAAGCTAGCTTCGCGCATAGATGCCGTGAGCAGCAGGGTGCAGACGGCGGTGACAATGCGGCAGGTTTCGGCGAGTATGGGCAATGTGGTCAAGGGCATGGACGCAGCGATGAAGACTATGGATCTGGAGAAGGTACGGATGACACGGGGTATCTCCATGGATACCCGTACCCGATTTCGCGGTCCCCGTGCTGATAGAGACGGCAGATTTCGGCCATAATGGACAGGTTCGAGACGCAGTTTGAGGATCTGGACGTCGCCACGGGATACTACGAGAATGCCACGTCGTCTGCTACTGCTGTTGGCACGCCGCAAGAAGACGTCGATCGGCTTATGAATCAGGTGGCGGATGAGGCGGGCGTGGAGTTGAAGCAGGATCTGGAGGCTGCAACGCCGTCTAAGGCAAAGGTTGGACCGAACGAGCAGGAGGAGGAGGGGCTGGGTGAGCGACTGCGGGCCTTGAGGGCACAGTGAGGATGGCGGCGACGCTGTGTACACGCGTATTTAGCGGGCGTTCTAAGGTTCCCTTTTCGTCTGTTCTCTGCTTGGGCAGGCGTTGGTTGTCGCTCCTGGAATCGAGCATTGGTCAAAGTAGTTCAACTATGATAGAGAACATTTTCCGCATGTCTGTCTTTTAGCAGTCTTTTTTTTAAGATACTGTGGAGACCTTCCAGTGTCTTTAACCCAAGTGGTCCTACAAATTTCTTTCCGCAATTTACCTACTACGGTATCAGGCCTATTAAAGAGCAAAGTGGGTCCAAGGTGCCAGAGCTACCCATAAAAAGTCCTGAGCGACCCCCTAGGACTGTTAGCCAGGGAAGCGCTCATGACTTTTAGGTGTATCCTAGACCCACTTTGCTCTTTAATAGGTCTGATACCGCAGTACGACTTCTGCCATCCTAAAACCACGGCCCTCAAATGACGTAATGGTGTTGCGGACACGACAGCTGTGCGTAACCCTTCGTCGACGTCGATAGCGTCAAACTGAGGGGACCGCAAGCCGCCGCACAGAGCATGTCGTATGCATGACTCTCGTCATTAACGATGATGATTTAGAAATGTGGATTCTAGAAATTCGTGTATTCAATCGGGGGGCATTAGCTCCGGTTTTATCCTCAAACGGCGGAAACTTTCTCATCCAGTGTCGAGATGGTCTTCCGATGCTCGAGAATCCGACAGCTCCATGCTAAAGTTCATGGCCTCATATCCGTTTATGTGGATACCTGGTACCACTGGGGAACCGGCGGGCCATCCTCCGTCACATGCCGTGATACCGATGCATCCATGATTCTGGCCCTATCGGAGGCTCGGCCTGGCCCTAACCAAGGAAGGCCTGGTGTGTTAGAGGCGCTTCCGCCACAGACTCAACAACAACGCCTCATCCTCCTGCAGGTCTTTGCGCAACGTTCTTAAGTACGCCAAGGGCCTCAGCCGGTGGCAGACACGCGATGAAAGCTTTTTTTTTAGTCACTAACCACGATGGTTGATAAATCTCCTAGACGAGCCAAGATGGAATGGAAAGAATCACAAAAATGGTAGCCAAAGTGCGGGGAAGTCCAACCCGAAGATGAGGGGACCTGACGATGAGCAAGGGTTGCGCATGGGCCTCCCATCCTGACACGACCGACGACAAGGCGAAGGCGGAAGGGTTGCACTTTCCCGTCAAGGCAACAAGATGGGTTGTTTGTTAGAGAAGTTGCGATGGACGCAATTGCCGTCGCTGGCGCTGCTGTTTCCCTTTCTTCTTTCAGTGTACCTCCGCCCTGTAAGGAGTAGACGACCGCAGCATACGGTACTGTAGTTCTAGTTCGTCCTACTCTGTTTGCTATCACTAACAACACAATCCAATTGCATTCTCCAAACCTCATTTCCCGCCACTCTGACCTGATCATCGGCTCCTCTTTTGACTTGAATCTTCACATCAGGATTAAGGCCGGCTACCAAGGCTACTGGTTTGCCATACCATACTTTGGTACGTCCTTGATTCACACGCCACTTTCGTCTGATAGGTTCAGAACGGTCCACAAAGTTTGCAACGAATGCGTAAGTCGCCTCTTCTCCTTCGTCATCATAATCATTCCTGTCCGAGCGCCACGGTTCTCCAAGCAATTCGCCTCTGTTTTGTCCAATAATGTAGCTATCCTCATTTCCCACTGTCGGATGTGTGCTGCGCCTCTCGCCTCGCGCATTCAAGCCATCAACACCTGATTGCCCCTGCAAGCATGCATGGCACCATGGGAGGTTCCTTTAAAGTCAAGCTGGCGCCCTCGTGCATGAGCTCAACAACCTCTCCCCCCCACCCTTCCTTCCTACCCCACACTCCGGCTCGGACTTTGCGCCCGAACAGCATTTATTCTCGGCACATAATCGATGGGAGATCCCTCTAACAATTCGGGTTATTTAGATCGTCTCCGTTCATGGGCGACATCCACGCATGCTTCACGCTCTAAGCCAGCGCAACCCATTCTCCCGACATCTGCCTCGCCTCTGAGCCAGGACAGTCAAGATGACCACCACTCATCGCCTCGACCCACAGCCAGCCAGCACCGTCGGAATGTGCCCGTCAAGTCCGGCGCGCTCAACGAGAAAGCCTCCATTCACTCTGGTGGTGACCCGGCTATTCAAGTTACCCAAGATGCGGGAGAGAAATCTGCCTCCGTAGATCAGCAGGCGGAAGCTCAGAAGCCTCCCCTGTCCATCCGCTTCAAAACCGGTGCGAAGCGCTTCGTCAGCCATACAAAAGCTGCCCTCTTGCACAGCTATGTCAACCTGCTGCTCATCTTCGTGCCCATTGGCATCGCCGTCAACGCCATCCACCTGAGCCCGGCCATCATATTCTCCATGAATGCAGTTGCTATCGTTCCGCTAGCAGGGCTCCTCAGCTTCGCAACTGAGAGTGTCGCTATGAGGTCTGGAGATGCGATCGGTGCCTTGTTAAACGTGTCGTTCGGTAACGCCGTAGAGCTGATTATATTGTGAGCCTAACTCATCCTGCACTACAAACCGTCTAACCGATCTGATAGTATGTACGTTGTATATTTCTGCCGTTCCCGCAGAACCATGCATACCCCCTTAGCTCCTGTGAATGTATCTTGTTTAAGGCACCATGCTCACTTTTCTGCTCCCACATAGCATTGCTCTCGTGAAGGTATGTTCGTATCCTGAGATGACGTTGCTCGCCTAATACTCTGGTAGAATGAGATCCGAATCGTTCAAGCCTCGCTGTTAGGTTCCATTTTAGCTAATCTGCTACTGATTCTCGGCATGGCTTTCCTGTTTGGCGGTCTCCGCTTTCAAGAACAGGTAAACAGCGACTGATTGTGCATGTTTCTCTTTTACTAACGCATTGGGCCAGCTATACAACAACACCGTCACGCAGATGAGCGCTTGTCTGCTCAGCCTGAGCGTCATGAGCCTCTTGCTTCCGGTATTGCTTCACCGCATATTCCAACTGACTTGCATACTTATCAAATATAGACTGCCTTCCATGCATCATTTTCCGCTAACGACGTGGCCGACCGAGCCACTCTAAAAATCAGTCGTGGAACGAGTGTCGTACGTGGCACATGCATTATTCGCAGTCATTTATCTAACGAGTTTAGGTCCTTCTTCTCGTGTACGGGTTATTCTTGCTGTTTCAATTGAAGTCGCATGCATACCTCTACAGTAGCGTCCCTAGGGAACGTATTGATGAGGAGTCACAGCCAGGATTTCTTGCAGACATGCTCGACTCCTCCAGCTCTTCTAGTTCTTCAGATTCATCCAGCGACGACAGTGGCACTTCTTCGGATTCGCATACGACGGCCAAACGCATCAAGCGTGCGTTTCGGAATCGGAAGCGCCGCAAATCGAGTGCAAGCTCCAAAGACGGTCAATCAGTCCTCTCTCACGTTAGCTCGCCCTCCGTTGAGGCGCATCCCGTATTTCAGCCCTCGCCTCCTATGAGCAACATGTCTCGCCAGGGTAGCGTTCTCGGCGCTATTCGGAGCGATGAAGAACATGGGAATGGGAGGGGCAGTAGAGGTGTGAACGTACGCGACTTCGAGAATGCCACCGTTGGAGAATCTTCTCGCTCACCGGAACGCGCTCTTTCTCCTGAGCTGAAGCAAAAGAAGACGACGAAAAAGTCGAGGAAGCATCACCACCGTCACCACCATCATCGCCATAATCACGGCAAGAACAAGAAGGAAGCTGTTGTGGAAGAGCCATCCGAAGAGGTACAGGTAATCGGAGCGTCGGGGAAGCTCCCTGAACGAGCTGGATCTCAACCACGTGTCGGGTTCGTCGACGACGTCGATCTCGCCCAGGAGATTCCGAATTCGAGGAGACCGATATTTAGACCTGCGCTTCCCAAGTTGCTCTCGCAGAACGTCTTCATCAGTCCGCCTCCTCTGACTGCCGGCTCTCTTTCGAGACAGAGTACAGCTTCACGCGCCACGGACCCGCAGCTCCGTCGGACAAGTTCCATGCCGGAGCGCCTGAACGGCGTCTACAGTACGCTTGGAGCTAGGCCGTTCCCTCCTTTCGTTGCTGGGGCTCGTGTCAAGACTCCGGAGCGTGGCGGAGAAACAGACGAACAGGAAGAAAGCCTTGAAATGTCACGTACTGCCGCCATCACCATGCTTCTTGTCACGACTGCGTTGGTCGCGGTTTGCGCCGAGTTCCTTGTAGACGCCATTCCGGAAATGATCGAGGAGTCGTCCGTCAGCCAGTGAGTTACCCCTAACATCGACAACAACATGAACACTGACACTGGCAGGGCATTCATCGGTCTCATTATCCTCCCCATCGTCGGTAATGCAGCGGAGCACATCACGGCCGTGTCAATGGCAACGAAGAACAAAATGGACCTTGCTATCGGTATTGCTGTCGGAAGTAGCATTCAAATTGGTATGTAGACACTGTACCGCATTGGATCACGCTGACTCTTGCAGCCTTGTTCATGACCCCTCTGGTCGTGATTTTGGGCTGGTGCATGAACCGTGCCATGACGCTGTACTTCAACTTGTTCGAGACGGTCTCACTTTTCGTCACAGCCTTTGTTGTCAACTTTCTTGTGCTTGACGGTAAGAGTAACTATCTCGAGGGCACTTTGCTCATTTCCGCCTACGTCATCATAGCGTGAGTTCGGTACATCTGATCGCTCCATCTCAGCTAACATGTTATCTTCAGGCTTGCTGCATTCTTCTATCCAGATTCGACGCAACAGAGCTTGCTTGGTGGTTCATCGGAGGCCCACAATGCCACGGTGGTGGCGCGGGCGCTCAAGTTTCTCGCGTAGTCTTCACATGTGTCAGTTTGAGTGAGCATGCTGCTCCATGCCGCCGGTTTCCTAGTCACCCTCGCTTTTCATGATGGCATTTAGTTACAGAAGAATGGACGTTACGCAGTCGGCTATCGGGGATTTGCGGGCTTGAAATATCTCTCCGTGTGCTGGAACACAGGTACATATGACAAATTGATCATGCCGTTTCATTCACCTCTGCAGGCCCACGGGAATTTTGGCAGATACAGTGGACGGCTTCATCAAACTTGATCCTGGGACTCGGATGGACTGTACTTCGCCCTTGTGTGACGTTGTGGTACATCACGTGCTCAATAGCGGTTCCGATTGGGGTCAAATCGAGCAGCCCTGCCGTTTCTCCTGGTGCCACCAGGCGCCTGTGTGGCCGCTTCGGGACGCCAGCATAAAGATGAAGGCCTGGCGAGCGAATGACTAAGGTGCAGGACACAGCTGCTTCGGCAAGCTGCTGTACTTCACGGATAGGGGTAGGTTTCTTTGTACATGTGCGCCCGAAGCCGAGTGCTTTGATGTGCCTACCAGTTCGTTGCTCGACCGGCCACCACAGTTGTGGCCTGGTATCTCGCGTCACCATGCCGGGACCTCTAACCTCACCTCCTCGGTATGGTGATATAAGCCATCCGACGAACCGGAGCTCTGCGCATGCTCGGATGATTTCAGGGTCATGTGCACTTCTTCAGCGTGGATTTGTCCCTGGAATGCAGGCTCTGGATCGGACTGGTGCTTCGTTTTCAGAGGCTACCGGATGTGTATGCTCATGCACATCACTTGCAAAGACAAAATGTGAAGCACAAGAAGTATTCACATGTGATGAGCATTGGTAGATGGTGACTTTGGGCTGAGATGGAAGCAGCATGCGCCTACAGATGTAAAGCAATGCATCTGGTTTGGCAGTCGAGAGGTATGAATAGATAAACCCGCAGCCAAAGATACGAGGGGAATGCTGCGATGCTATCAGGAAAACCGTGATTCGTGGATGTCTCAAGCGGCTCGCGTGCTCGAAACAGAAGGCTGAGTTTCTCCCCGACTGGCCGACTTGTTCTTGGCTTGCTTGCATGCTGCAGATGGATGGAGGACTGCGGAGTTGCACTGCTTGTACAGTACTCGTATTTCGTAGGGACGGCATACATGGGCCCCCATATGTGAGGGGTTGGAGTGGAGGCGGGGGGCGGGGGGCGGGAAGAGACGCGCAGAAGGGTTACATTTCCGCGTCAACGGTTCTACGCTAGTGGACGCCTCGTTGCAGCGCCAACGTTGGGAGGCGTTCGAGGTGCGGAGACGACGTCCTGCATGCTTGCGCTTGAGGCTTCGGCATTGAAGCTTTGTTCGGGAAAGACGAGCAAGTCTTTGCAGGCGGTCTTTGTATTATTTCTCTTGGTTTCTTCGAGCGCTTCTTCGGACGTACAATGGCTTGGACCTTGGACCAAGGGTACCCTTAAGTGAGTTGCTTCTTGAAGTGGGAGGGTGCAATTGGACAGACGGTGAAAGGGACTGGACCTTCCCGTAAGCTTGTCAGCATGGCAAGTGATATCCCTAACCTAGCTAAGTTGCTATCCTATGGCCACCTGCTGAGGAAAGTGATCGTCAGAGGGGCCATCCAAGTTTTCCATCCTTAGTGTTCTCCATACTCGGCAGGCCACTTATCGGATGGGTTCATGATTTGCTCCGAATCTGCAGGGAAGGCGTGTACGGTAGATACCCGCGTAGAGATGCCCGCGTGCAACTCGCTTCTCCTCTCTCCCCCCCCCATCTCCATCCTTTTCCCCTCCACCACCCTCGCTCTGATGCCCTATTCTGGTCCAGCCGGCCTCGAGCCGCAAGCCGCAAGCTGCGAGACGCACGCCCCCGCCAACCCACGGCTGCCGTGTTCGATGCATGCGAGGAACGGCGTGTCGGGCGGCGGGCCACTCATCTCCCAGAAGAACAACAGAAGCTGATCCTTTTCTGGAAACGGCGGATGCAAGACCTGTCAATGCAGCTGGCACCTGCTTGATAATGGAGATCTTGGTCCCGTTTCTACTTAAACTTGCCCTTGGGCCCAGGCCATCGAAACGGGGCATCTGGTCTAGTTTACAATTTTGTTTACCCCCACCAGCCCCACTTCGAACATCTGTTTAAGCTGAACCCCTTATCTTCACTGGAAATATCTTTTTCTTCTTGACTTGCGAGTCTTCTGACTTCGCATAGTGCAGGCCGCTAACTAGTCTTGACAACTGGTTGTGGGCCATATATCAATGCGACGCAGCGCATAGCCAAACGTCGAGATACTGCGTTATCTTAGCTAGGGTACTCATCCGTGCGCCTTGTCTCCCGGATATTGCAAGTTTGCGATCCTCCAGGGCTATTTCCCGCCACAGCTCCTTTCCGTACCCCAGCTCGCCTTATATCGCCTGTGATCGGCGTCGAATAAAGCTTCAAAACTTCCCCTCCCCTCTTCAACCCCTTCAACTCTCCCCTCACTCCATATCCCACCCTTCTCGCAACAATGAGTGCCGATGAGAAGGCTGCAGCTGTGGGCGAAACGCCGCAAACCGATGTCGAAGTTGCAGCCTCGCACAACGGACCCGTCGACACCAGTGTGCCAAAAACGTGGAAGTACCGCCAGATTCGCCTTGGCCCCTGGACACTGCCCTGGTATGCGTCGCCACAGACCCAGTTGTTGATCGTGGCATTTGTGTGCTTCTTGTGTCCCGGCATGTTCAATGCGCTGACGGGCGTGGGGGGTGGCGGTCAGCTTGACCATCGCGCCGCGGACGATGCAAACATGGCTTTGTACTCTTGTTTTGCCGTCATTGGTTTCTTTGCCGGTACTTTCACCAATGTCATCGGTGTGAAGCTGGCGCTGTCGTTTGGTGGCTTTGGGTATAGCGTGTATGCAGCCAGCTTCTTGTGCTATAGCCACACCGCCAACTACGGCTTCACCGTGTTTGCCGGCACCCTGTTGGGTGTTTGCGCAGCGTTGCTCTGGACGGCCCAGGGCGCGATCATGATGTCGTATCCGAACGAGGATTCCAAGGGACGATTTATCAGCTGGTTCTGGATGATTTTCAATCTGGGTGCCGTCATCGGGAGTCTCGTAAGTCCATCCTCTGTGCGTTTGCAGGCAGTGCTTGGTTTCTGACATGATATCAGATTCCGCTTGGACAGAACATCCATGTCACGGAGAAGAAGACCGTCTCCGACGGCACCTACGTTGCCTTCATGGTTCTCATGATACTTGGCGCTGGGCTGGCCTGGACCCTAGTTGATGCCAAAAACGTGATCCGCAGCGATGGGTCCCGTGTCATTTTGATGAAAAATCCGACATGGAGGACGGAGCTCTTTGGGCTGTGGGAGACGTTTCAAACCGACCCGTACATCATCTTCATGTTTCCTCTGTTCTTTGCCTCGAACTGGTTCTACACATATCAGTTCAATGACGTGAATGGCACCAAGTACAACCTGCGCACGACGTCGCTCAACAATACGCTGTACTGGACCATGCAGATCGTCGGTGCTTGGGTCTTCGGCTATGCGCTGGATATGAAGGCCTTCTCACGCCCCACGCGCGCTCGGGCGTCGTGGATTGCGCTGTTCACGCTCACAATGGCCATCTGGGGCGGCGGTTACGCATTCCAGACGACGTACACGCGCGACAACGTTGGCAAACTATATGACTGGAAGGACGACGGATATGTTGGTACCATGTTCTTGTACATGTTCTACGGTTTCTACGATGCTGCTTGGCAGACGTGCGCGTATTGGTAAGTCCTTCTCGAGGGAAGTGTTTGGGTGATGGGAGAATTTACAAAGAGCAGGTACATGGGCTCGCTCACCAACAACGGACGCAAGCTCGCCAATTTTGCAGGCTTCTACAAGGGCATCCAGTCAGCCGGCGCGGCGATTGTGTGGCGGCTCGACAGGTTGAAAATCCCCTACATGAACCTTTTTGCCTCGTGCTGGGCTCTGCTCGCTGGCAGTTTGGTGATTGCGTTGCCTTTGATTCTGCTTAAGATCAAAGACCACGTGACAGTTGAGGAGGATATCAAGTTTTCTGACGAAACGGTCGAAGAGGTTGCACCACGTGGCTCGGTTGACGAGGAGGTTGTGAAGAAGGCTCCTTGAATGCAGTTCGCTTGTTTCTTCGGTTCGTTTGGAGATTTGGAGTTCCTGTGGTTGGTAGAGCGGGAAAGGAAGCGTACTGGATAGGTTGTGCTCCTGGGCCTTGTGGAGGGACGAGAATTGGAGCGGTCTGGTTTCCACATATACCCGCGAAGTAGCGACTAGGCCCATGGCCGTACGCCGTTGCAACCTTAGTATTGGCAGTAATAACAAATGTGTAGTGCACTTTGGCCCCGGAGTCTCGAGACAGCATCGCCTCCAAGGCTTTGTGACAAAGGGGTTTGTTGAGTTTCTTATAGTAAGGTGTAGAGGGTCGAGAGATGGTCGAGGTCTTTCCGTTCAAGCGATTCCCGAAAGCCAATGGGAGTGAGACGCTTTTGATGCTGTCGTTACTGTCTAGCTGAGGTGACGGAACGGCACCCACCAAGCGGAGGTTTTCGGTAACCAGAATATAACTTACGGGCCACACTCAAGCCGATGCTACGCAAGTGCGACGGCATTAGCACGGCGGGAATAATGTATATGCAGTCACAGTCAAGGCTGACAAGCGGGCATAAGGCCGGCCTAGCTTCAGAATGCCGCACATATACCGTAACCAGGGCCGGAGACGGCCCGTTCCACGGCGGTTTGCAACAACATTCAACCGCCAAACTACGGAATTTATGATTTGCCTTCACGGGGCGCCCGTGAACGAGAAGGCCGCGTGATCAGCGACTGGGGCGACTGGCGATCCCCCACGACGCACGGCAACGTTGACTCTTCCAGCGAGCCGTAGGATACTGTAAGACTGCAACGATGAGGGACGTGTATGCACAGTAATGACGACCGGCAGTTGACGGGTTTATCATCATCCTCCTGCTGACTGTTTCGAGCGTGCAGACGAAAGCAGGTGCGGCCGATGAGAGCCGACCGGTATGACCCATTCCGATTCCGAAAAGTCGCCGGGAAAGAGTGGACCAGGGCCAGGTGGTCGGTTAGCCGATCTCCAAATCTCAGAATATTGGATGACCAGATATCCCCGCTTCCTGCGCTAAAAATTTGGCCGTTGAGGTAGCGCGGGGGCGTTTGGAACACGCTAAAGCCCTTGATTCCTTTGTCGATGGAACGTCGGAATGGTTACAAGGCTGATGGTCAAGGCCATGTTGGAGGCACGCGACACACTCCTGTGGGAGAGGAGGAGGGGAAGAACCCTTGTGAGGAGGAGCATGAAGTAGCCGGGAGCAATTGGCGGCACAATGCAATCACGGTGCAATGCCTCGATATAGTACCTCATCTAGATGACCTCATTAAAATGAAGGAATCGCCTTGTTCGCCCTGGCCAGATTACGGGTATTTGACTGGGACCGGGAAGTGCTAATGGGAAGAGTCGGGGCCCGTATCCTACATTGAATTGCAACCTCTTTTCTCTCCACAGCAGCAACTCACCAGGACTGTAAGGGAACCAGCCCTTGCATTGCATGGCATTTTAGCTTTGGAAGTGAATTGGATTGGATCGGAGGAGTGAACGATTGGGATTGGCCCACACCACCGTCTTCGCCCACCCCCCGTCACGTCTTTGTATTCTGCCTTGCGCCTCTCTCCTCCCACAACCACCACCACCACCACCATCCGACCTCTCCCCTCCCTCCCCCCCCCCCACCTCCACCTAACCCCTCCCCACATTTTCCGGTATCCCACGATCCCACAATTGCTGCAGCTTCAAGCTCCAACACCTCTCAGAGTCTCCGAATCCGCAATTCTTTCCCCAGCTTGTGGTCGCGTGTAGCGTCTGCTTTTGCTTCCTTTTTTCCGTTCACTCTTACTGCATTGTCGCCCCCTCACCCTCCCCACCACTTGGACTTCGGACGGATTCAATTCCCCTTCGCACCACATCCGGTGCCGATGGAACCTCAACTCTAACTGCATCTCCCCTTCGCCTCATCCTCCCCCACCCTACACCATAGCAACTGTCCACCTGCTCCCTCTCTCCAAACGCTGACCTTGCTATGGTACCAGACTGAGAGCTGCCCTTTTACCACAGCCAAACTCATCGACATGCGTAGCTTCTGCCAGCATTATCTCTCTCTATTCATTCCATAAGCCTTCTGGTACGGCAGTACATTCTGCTCCTCTTTTGCATATCTCATTCACCCATTACTCCTCGCCTTCTGTCTCAACTCTGCAACTCGGAGCGCCTTACGCCCTTTCGTTGTCATAAGCAGCCGACATTCTCTTAGCGGTAGCTTGCGTAGGTTTGCCTCTCGTCTTCCGCTACCTTGCTACTTCATCCGAACCCACTCCCCCCCCCCCCCCCCCCCCCCCCCCCCCCCCCCCCCCCCCCCCCCCCCAACCCCGCCTCTCACAGCCTGCCGTTCCCACCACTATCGGGAGTCTAATCGGAGTTAGACTGAGACCAGGCGTCAATTCATCCAATTGCTCCATCATATACCCGCTCTTTATTCGTCTGCATCGTATATGGTCCCAGGTTTTACCCCGAAACACATACAGTTCCACTTCATTGGCGCCGCTCGCTTCACGGCGTTTCCTCTCCACAGCATACCAACCACATGTGCGCCATCTGTCGCCTCATCACCTTCACATTCACCACCATAACCATGGTTCCTTCACTCATACACGCACTGCTGCCTTCAATACCACTACAGATCACCCCCCAGCCATCAGATGAATCACTGCCGAATATGAAGCAACTTCATAACGGCCCCCTCTTGTCACTACCACCTTCTCCCGACTCAACTACGTCTCCTCCGACATCACCGCTGTGCCGGTCATCCTCAAGTTCCACGCCCATGCTTCCCAATGATCCCTCTCCTAGCTTGGAGGCCTATCTCGCCGAAGCTACGCGTGCATTCAACACGGGCATCGGCCTGAATAGTCTAACGCACCTCTCTGCCCAGTTGCACGCCTCGTTCGCGGTACGCTTGCGTGCGGACATTTCCCCCAAATCAGATGGCTCCGTAGATAAAGAGGCGGAAGTCAACGGCATTTGCATGCTGCCGTCATGGATACACACGCTGCCCGAGGGCACGGAGAGCGGTCGCGTTCTGGCTATGGATGTGGGCGGCACCCTATTTCGGGCGGGCTTGGTAGATTTGGGAAATGGCCCGGGTGACGATGATTCAGGGATGGAGGGAGAGGAGGTGTACCTTGACGGTACGTCCCAGGTGCGGGGACAGATGCGCATTATCAAGATGCGCTCGTGGAAAATTGACAATCACGTGCGCTCATTGCGAGGTCATGATTTTTTCGATTGGATGGCGGCGCGTATCGAAGACGTTCTGCAAGATCCGGATATCGCAGCTTGTCTGGTGGACGGAGCTGTGCTGCCCATGGGGATGGCGTGGAGCTTCCCCGTTGAGCAGACCAGCCCGCGCGAGGTGATCCTATTGGACATGGGCAAGGGGTTTGAGGCGACGGCGGGTGTGATTGGCGGTGACTTGACCGAGCTGATTATGCGGGCATGTCGCAAGAGGGTATGTGACGTCTCCGTGCTGTGTGTTGCTATTTTGCAGTGTCCCTGACGAAATCAGAATCTTCCCGTTAGCCTCGATGCGATCATCAACGATGGTTCGGCGACGCTCCTCTCTCGTGCATATCAGGACCCCGCCACCCGCTTTTCCCTCATCCTCGGTACCGGGACCAACATGGCCGTTGTGCTTCCCATTTCGGCGCTCTCGCCGTCCAAGTTCGGCACGAGGCCGGACGAATGGTTTGCAAAGGCGGCTCACGTCCTCATCAACACCGAATTCAGCATGTTCGGAGGGGGCATTTTGCCTCTGACGCGTTAGGATGAGCGTTTGGAAGCGGCGCATCCGCGTCCTGGCTTCCAGCCGTTTGAGATGTTGATTGGAGGTCGGTACATCGGCGAGATCGTGCGGTTGGTCTGCGCCGAGGGAATTGAAGAGGGGATGCTCTTCGGTGGCGAAGTCCCCGCAGGATGGGAAGCGTACGGGCTTGAGGCGAAGACCGTGGCCGTCGTGGAGAGGTAAGTCCTACCTTTATTCCTCCCAAGGGCCGAGAACAGCCGGCAACGGCTCTGCACCGCCTCACTTTCCCCTTTCGAGGATGCTAACTCAAGCCGACAGTGACACCTCACCCGGCCTGGCTGCCGCCATCGGCACTCTATCCGCCATACACCCTCTCCCGTCCGGCACTTTGCCTTCCACAAAAGACATTCACTTCGTCCAGCGCGTGGCTAGCCTCGTCACACGTCGCGCCGCGGCCTATCTTGCCGCGGGTATTCACGCCCTCTGGGAACTGAAGACTGCTGCCGAGCAAGTCGCATACGCTAGCAGCGGCGCGCCCAGGGACTCGGAAGCGCTCTCCATCGCCTGCAACGGCAGCATCATCGAGCGATATCCCGGGTTCCGTGCCCAGGTACAGAGCTACCTGGACCAGTTGGTGGAGCAGAGCACGCGGGGAAACGGGCCGAGCGGCGGCGTGCGACTGGAAGTAGCGGATGAGAGTGCGATTTTTGGGGCCGCCGTTGCGGCGGTCGCATGCAGAGAATAGGAAAGAGGTTGCGAGGGAGGTAGCGCTGTACATTAACCCGTTGACTTGGCTTCTGTTGCGCATACATAGAGGCGAGGGAAGCAGCATATCGGATGGGATGGCCCATCTAGACCTCTAGGATCACGATGAAGGAAGCATTGCGGCCTTGCTTTTGAGCCGTTTGGCTGCGCGCGTAGCATGTTCCACCGTTCGAATATTCCATTTCATCGGCTTCTGTGCCACACGGTCATACGTTCCGTGTTCCGATCTCCTTTCCCAGGACCTTTTCTCCCAATCCGGGCCTTGCCAGCTCAGATTCGGCTGAGCATCTTTCTGATATCCCCCCCCTACACCCTCGCCGTCATTGCACGCACGCTATCTCTCGGGTAGATAAAACACGGCGAGCGAGGCAGTGCATCAAATGCAACATTACAGCCAGACAGTGGGCCCTGCGTTGCACGAGCCCCTCCCCCACCCAAACCTTCCGATCTCAAATACCGCCATGTGCCGAGAAGCCATGATACCAAAGCGGGCCGGATTCACTGTGCGCCGATGCCAAACACGCGTGTTCCCCAACCTTTCTTGCACTACCATAAGGGATCAAATAAGCCACGCTCGGCAAAAGCGAGGCGAGATCCGAATCGCTGTTCGTGGTTAAGTTCGTGGAAGGATAGGGCAAAAAGATGTGCGCCGGCCGAGAATCGAACTCGGACCTCAGCCTTGGGAAGGCTAAATTCTACCCTTAAACTACCGGCGCCTTGTCGCAAACCGTTCGACTAGAACAGGCTGAGATAGAAGACATTTCCAAAATTTTCTCCTTATTGAGTTGCTCCACTATGGTAGCACCTAAGGATTTGAGTTCCGACGTATAATGGCCGATTTGTCAAAGTAGGAGCACGAGAGTCATCGACGGGTTCTTGCATCAAGCTTCTCTCCGGAATCGAGTAGTATTTTTCACACCAACCCAATACATACACGGTTCCCGTTGCAGAACCACCAAACTGCTTCAAAAAGGGGTATGTTCAAGGCTCCTAACCCGAATTCATGCAGAACAACGCCAGCAGCATTAGATCGTGTAAACAGTGCCACTCAGCTCCTTCCACCCGCTCTTCGCGAGTACATAGCTCGATTCCAAGCGGGATCGCCCAACGTATCGGCTCCCGCCTTGCTTCCATGTCCATATTTCAAAAAAAACTATCCACAAGGCGCCCCCAAATCTGTCATAAGCATAAGGTACGTTCAGCCATGAATTCCGTGAGCATCCAATCGTTGGCATCCAGTCGTTTCCCATTCCAAAACCAGCTAGGAATTGTCTCGCACCTCGCTAAAGTACCGCTTACTCCGCCCCCTTCCGACGATGACCTTGGGATCCGAGCTCGGAAGGTTTGTGTGGTGTACGACATGAGGACGATAGACGGCATCAACCGGCGGCATCCAGTCGTCCAGTCCAAGCGGAAAGTACTCATACAACAAGCCAGCGCTGTCTTCAGGCGCATTGGCAAGCGGTGCCACCCCAAGGTTCATGGTATTGAACCCTGTATGTTGTTGTAGCGCAGTCCCACCGGCGCTGTCGAAACTTGGACCGCCAGAGCCATGTCTGCCGCCGCCGGCCCCTGTCATTCCACTGCCAGATCCAAGCCGTGCCATCTTTGAACCTCGCCCGCACCCCTGACCGACGGCTTGCCCTGAAGTGGGCGATGCTGTACAGTTCGTTTCTTCTTCGAAAAGAGAAAGGACTATGGGCTTTGGTGCTCCACCCGGTCGATGCGCTTGTCCGCCGCCATAGGTACCAGAAACCGCTGGCGCACCCCCACCTGCGTATTGCGAGTGTGAGCGGGGATAAGTGTGGGTTTGGGCGTGGGGGTACCGAGCCAAATCGGGCGATGACTGCGCGTACGCGTATGCTGAAGATAATGGCATTCCACCAGAGCCAGGTATGGGTCCACCAATGCTTCCGGTAGAGTCCACGCCGGCTACCGTCCCTCCGCCAATTGGAACTTTCCAGTCAAAGAATTCCGGAGATACTTGGAGCTCTGGGTTCTCGTACGCAAAGGAAAGAGGCGATATCTCAACTGGATTGATAGGAGGTTGTTCCCGGCTTGTCTGCGACTGGGTCTGCGTTATCCCAGGATGGGATTCTGAGGTCGACGTTCGCGCAAGAGCAGCATGCGAGTTATTACGCCTGGCCGATCCTCCTCCCGGCCCGCCTGACGAAAGAGGCAAATCTTTCCTCGACTGAAAGTTCCTCGGACTTCGTCCTCGAACAATTATGGCCCCTGACCGGGACTCTGCAAGAATCACACGGGCACCAGTGGCAAGAGTGGCCATCAAGCGTAGGTGAACGACAAAATGCTGTTGGAGTTCCTTTCGGCGGCCATTGTTGGCTGTTGCGATACGAAATTGCAGGCGCTTGAAAGAGAGTGGAAAGGTCACGTATTCCGACTGAGCCAGGTCATCTTGATTCTCTCCTTGCCCGTGAAGATGGCTTAGCAGATCCAGTGGAATGGAACCGGGTTCTTTCTCAGTCTTCTCCTCTGGTGTTACCACAGGTGCTGGTGCGCTTGTTGCAGGTGTTTTCCAAGGTACTGAGATTATTTTGACCGAACTTCCTTCAACGGATTCAGTGGCAGATATGGTGAGCTCCTGGTTCACAATTGGGATCCGGTCCCCGTGTTCCGTCTGAACGTAGTATGTACCACGAGTTAGGGTGATGGTCCCTGTGACCTGAAACAAATTCCTCCGGTAGCAGGTAACTTCCGTCGACTGCTGCGCAGATGGGGCCGATGCCGCGTCATTCGGGGCGGTGGAGGTGGATAGCGGCTCAGCGAGAAAGAACATGCCGTGGAGCTGTGCAGACATGGAAATTCTCGCCGGTCGTCCAGTGTAATCGAGTAGGGTGTAGTTGATGGTGGGAACGGAGAAGCTGAGCAGCTTGTGGTCACGCTCAATGTTGGGCACGCTCTCAAGGCCATTTTGGTCGGGGGCAGACAGTCCGGTAGGATCATAGGATGCGCTGAGCGAGTCCGAGAACGGGTCGTCGTAGGCACTCGGGAAGCGTCTCAAGGCTGGAGGCTGCTGAAGCTGGAGTGAGTGTGCGCCATAATGGCTCGCTTCTTCGCTTCTGGGAGGGGTTAGTACAAGAGATTGAACTTCATGCGGAAATGCTGTTAGGGGGGAAAGGGACAACAACAACAACGCACCACTTACCCAGCAAAGGTCTCGGCATCAAAGTTGGAATGGTGATCAACGCGGTCCAAGGGAAGCAAGGGCATAGCCAGAGAGTCTGCTGTCGTTACGTTGGATAGTGACATTGAGGCAGCGGTCAGATAGGACATGGTGGTTGTGTCGAAGCCCTCCATGATGGCGAGAGGCAAACAGCGGTGGACAGGAAGCGAGGGGATCCTTTGATGGAGCATACGTGCCGTCTGCGACCAGATGATGCGGGAATATACACCGTAGGGGTTGCGATCCGGCGACTACGGAATTGAGGATTTGGAATGTGTGCGTAAGAGAGAGAGAGAGAGTCGGTTTGGAGTAAGGCTCAAGATTTCGCTTCAGATCTCGCAGGCGGAGGTGGAACGGGATGGACATGCGCAGGAGGATTTGATCGAGCGAGACCATGCAAGTCCTGTGATGAGGAAACGAAAGCGATATGGCCACAGGCTTCCCTTCCCCACGGCAGCAGCCACACCAGCAACAGTAGTAGCAGTAGTAGCAACACAGCCAGCGCACCCCAGGTTGAAGGCAGTTTACTGTTCAGCAGAGACGGAACGCAGCATCTAGCGACGGGATGGCCAACGGAATCGATCCAGCAACAGCAGCGCAATCTGACAGTAGCCTCCGTCTTGTTCTCCTTGACTAACTGGTAGACCACAAGCAGATAGACAGGGAGTCAGGGATATTATTAGACGGGGGGGTTGGGTTTTGGGGGTCGGGTTCGGGGGGGTTTTAGGTGAGCCTGAAGATGAGGGGAAGAATGGTTGGAAGGGCGAGTGCGAGAAGCGGGCAATACAGATGAAGGTCCGTCGGGTGGTACGAGCTAAGGCTGCTTTTGGTGGCATGCAGGCCATCAACCGTCTGATCTTTCTCTTCAGTTTCTTTACTTTCCGCGAGTTTGATCGTGTACGAGGTTTAAGGTAGAGGTTTTGCGGAATATGAGGGTTTGGGGGTGAAGGGGGGAGAGAAGAGGATCAGGATCAGGACGAGGTTGAAGTTTGGAGGTGGGGAAAAGGAAGCTGGACTATGCTTCCTCGGTAATTATGGTAGGAGTGGCCAAAAAAATTCAATCAAGCATGAGAGGGAAAGGAAGCCAAATGCAAATTCAAGCAACGGCAAGACATGATGTTAATGGTCGAGGGAATCTGAGATAAAAGCAGTGGCCATATGGTGGTTGGTTGTGGTAGTGGTGGATGAGCTCGCATGGCGGGC
The DNA here is from genome assembly GCA_010356995.1 of Trichodelitschia bisporula. Taxonomy (NCBI): domain Eukaryota; kingdom Fungi; phylum Ascomycota; class Dothideomycetes; order Phaeotrichales; family Phaeotrichaceae; genus Trichodelitschia; species Trichodelitschia bisporula. The sequence goes on along the minus strand of ML996708.1, from coordinate 271,930 downwards.
GTAGTGGCGGGCATTTCAAACTGAATTACCACTGGCCAAGATGTATTTCGAGAAGGAAAAGCTAGACCTATCTAGGACCAGCTTGGGCCGTGACGAAGAGCGGAACGGGATGGGATGCATTAGCAGCTTTTTGGGGGGTGGAGACTGGGGGTGGAGAGGAGCCGGGGGGGGGGGGGGGGGGGGGGGGGGGGGGGAGGGGGAGAGGGTGGGTATGGCTTTGGTTGGGGCGGTCAGATGTGGGGAGGGGGGGTGAGATGGAGGCGAGCAAAGCGATACACAGTGTGGAGAGAGATGGTGAGCATATCGGAGTACGCCGAGGGGAGAGATATCTACTTATTTGGGGGATAGGGAGGTTGTAGATGATGAGGGGATGACGATGGATGGATAGATGGGGTACTGTGGTAGGTGAGCAGTAGGAGCGATTAGCACTGAGGGCCCCACGAGAGGGAGTGAGAGAGAAGGCGAGATAGAGCATGGGGGAAGAGCAAGGCAAAGGCCGGAAAGGATGGAAGGAAGGAATGAAGGGAGGTGGGTGAGAGAGTAGAGAGAGTGAGTAGAGTGAGTAGAGAGAGTAGAGAGTAGAGAGAGTAGAGAGAGTAGAGAGAGTAGAGAGAGTAGAGAGAGTAGAGAGAGTAGAGAGAGTAGAGAGAGTAGAGAGAGTAGAGAGAGAGAGTAGAGAGAGTAGAGAGAGTAGAGAGAGTAGAGAGAGAGAGAGTAGAGAGAGAGAGAGAGAGAGAGAAAGAGCAACTGACAGGCACAGCCGGGTGTAAGCGTCAGCGGGGGGTTGTTGCCCCAAATGGCAACAGGCAGGGAATACTTCGGGATCGAACCCTCGTCGAGTCGTCCCTTCCAAATTCCCGTTCTCTACTTGTATGCCTTTTCTTGATCGCTCTTCCCCATTGCTTCTCCCCATCCCGGCTCTCTCTAGTGCTCTTTCCCCTCATCTTAGCCATCCCCACAGCCAGGACGGAGAGACGGGAGAGCGAAGGAGGGAGGGAGGGGGTTATGTGGGGATAAATTACCCCTGGTGGCAGGTGGGGGTGGGGTGACATGTGGTTGTTCAGGCCCGTTCGCCCGCTTCTTTCCACGCGTCTTCTGGAAAGCTTCTAAGGGTGTGGAAGGCGCAGATGGGCGCAGAAGAGAACACAAGACCGGCAAGCAACCCGTGAAGGAGTGGAAGTCGTAACCCAGTCCTTGCTTGAAGTGAGGAAGGAAGGAAGGAAGGAAGGGAGCCAACCCGGAGCCGCCCCAGAGCTACAACCTCTTCAAGGCCCCTGCTCGCCGTTCCCTTCCCGCATCGGTGGCGTCCGGAGATCTAAACATCTTCGGCTTAGCCACGAAGCCACAAGCGCCACCTTTCGCATTCTCTTCACACCTCCGTTGAGGCAAAAAAGGACGGTGACAGCATTTTTACTATCCCATACTGATTTATCACATCTTACTGATGACATCGGAGTCCGCCGAATATAAACGCCAACCATGAGGCGATGGCTTACAACATCATCAGCCTCCGCCTCCACCTCAACCCTTCGCCGTCATCCTCGCCCCCGCCGCTCCGGCTCTCTGAGAACAGTGCGGAACATCATATCGCCCAGGTCTGCCATACGGTACCGTACTTTCGTAGCGCGCGCAAGCATCGCACTCGGCAAGGCCGTTGAAGCTTGGTCTGCGGGGGTATCAATGCGGCTGGGAGCACCAGGCCCCCAAGGCCAAGAAAAAGCCTCTCTCCCCCCTCCCCATGTCCTGCATCACCTAATTGACCGTTCCGCCCCGCGCGCACCCGCACATCGTCCGCACCCCCCCCTGCCATCCCCTGGAGATTCTCCGAACGTTCAAGGCTCAAGTTTTGACTTCGCCGGCAAAATAGTCCGCGAGTGCGGGGTTGAAGTTCTACCCAGTCGACACTGCGGTCGAGTCCAATCAACGAGTGAGAAGGATGCCAACGAATGGGGTGGACTAACTGTAGCCACAACTACTGTAGTCCTAGTGTGAACGTCTTCCTCACATGCACACGAGATTATGTGCGAGCTGTCAAAAACCACAGCAGATTGGCAACCTGATCCGAAAAGAATAGTTATCCGACCCGACGCCCGTCATGACGAGTAACCAACGAAGAAGCAAAAGCCGCCACCCGCCACCAGATTCGGGATGCAGTCTTGATCGCGCAGGGCTGCATGCAAAACGCCTCAACTCCGCGTCCAATGATCCTTTCTCTTTGGCCCGACATCTCCCTTCAGCCGCACGCGCCCCACCTCGTATCGAACCTTTCCAGAAGCCAGGCCCCCACACTTCTCTATCCTTTTTTTGTTCTGGAAATTGTCTTAAATTTCAGCCTCCAAATCAAGGGGCGTAGCTCATATCGGGCTGCGTGACATCTGCAGCGCGGAGACGCCCGGAGCACGAACTGGTTTCCCAAGTCGGAAGGGAACCTCGAATCCTCGCGTCATAGTCAATCGCACTGTAACCGCTTTAGGTAGGTCCGAGGATACTAAGACGGAGGCACCATCGACCATGTCTCCGCATTCGACGATGTTTCCTCAAACGTGTTCAGGACGTCGAATCCCATGGCGGACAGTCCGTCAAAATTGCCGTCTCCGTCCATCTATGCATGAAAGTCAGTGCTCCGCCACAAGAGTGGGGGGGGGCATAGGGGCTAAAACGTACGTAGTCGAGGACACAGGCGTTGCATCCCCGCTGCTTGATCTGTTTCACAGCCAGCAGTATCAGTGCTTGTAGTAAGGCCGAATACTCCCCCACGGCTGGTGAAATCACGGGTGATGAGATGCCCCCCACAGGACCCTGGTTGCCCTCATCGAGACTGCGCACTGCCGGTACAAACTCGGCCAGCGCAGAGCCCACGCCGTAATACACCACCACCGTTCCAACGAGCGCACCATCTTCCTGCCGCTTGGCTCGAATGACACCCGAGCCCGCCATGTCGTCAAGCGCAACCTTGTACACCTCGGCCAGGCCCTGGCGGTTGCTCGTCCGGACGTGGTCGAGCACTCCAGCCCCAAGCAGCCACCCGTAGACGAGGTCGAACTCGAACCCAGCACTCCCTGTGGCACTGCTGACCCCTTTCGACATTTCCTCTGGCGGCGTCCAGTAGCTCAAGTTGCGTGCCACCATGCTGCACACGGGCCGTGAAAGCGCCGTGTTCCAGCCCATGTTGGCGAACCAGCTGCGCAGGCGTCTGCGTTCGTGTCCCGTTGGGATGCCGAGAAAGATGCTGGGAAGGCGCGAACCGAGCTGGAAACGCTTGGCACCCTCGCGTTGCAGGAGCGTTCTTATGGCGCGGTTGTGTAACGATCGGCCAATGGAGAGTTTGCGGCGCGTCGGGTCGACGAAGAGGGCTCCGATAACGCCGGTGCCCGTTGTTTTGAAGAAGTAGGTGGAGCAGAAGCCGTATAGGGCATGTGTGCTGCTGTTACGGACTACAAAGTGAGCTTCGAGCACATCGGAATGGTGGAGTGTGAGCGTATTTGATGATGCTCCTGAGAGCTCGCAGCGGTAGTTGGGTGGCGTATCGGACACGACGGCACGGATGAGGTTGTCGAGCGCGTGGGCATCGCGCTCTTCATTGTATGTTTCGACGAGCCAGTGCTGGCCGCGTTGATGAAGCTTTTGGCCTTGGCTGATGGTTCCTGGCAACGTTCCCGTCGGATTGATCTCGCCATAGAGCACCTTGACTAGGGAGGTGAGTGCCGTCTCGGTGAAGTCGTAGGTGCAGATGTACGTGCCGACTGTGGGATCGAGTGCAAAGTCGTAGGGAGAGCTGACGGCTACAACGATAAAGGGCTTTTGTTTCTTCTCTCCCCCAGCCGTAAAGTTCATATTGCAAATCATGGCCACATGCTTCGTAAATCCTTGCTGGTACATGTTGCGGTTAGCGTCGGCTGTAAGAACAATGACGGCGCTCGCCCGGTTGATGAGATTTTCGTGAAGCGGCCGGACACCGTTGGCTGTGTACGACGTATGCAGGACGCGTCCGTTACGCTGCCTAGTGAGCGACTGTCCCAGCTCGCGGAAGACACGCTCGCCACTCATGACCGAGGCGCTGCGCTCCCACGTCGCGGGTTCCGGTGATCCGGCGGCCATGGATTCGATGACGGCCTTTGCTGCTGCCGATGCTGCGAGGGGCTTTACGAGGGGGGTAAGGAGTAGTAACTCCTCGTCCGGTCCGATGGTGTTGGAGAGCGGCAGTAGGTGGCTCTTGTCCCGCACGACAGTAATGGAGCTGTTATAAGCCCGCTTCGAGAGCTCCGTGTGCGACGGCTGAAGAGATGAAAGCAAGCTGATGCCGGGTGGGTTGAGTGCTTTTTCCCACGATGTAGACTTCGCCTTCATTGTAAGGACTCTTCGTAGAGAGTCTCGTATTCTAGAAACAGTGATCATGGAGCTCTTGATTCCCGATTTGAGGCCGGCAATGGCGTCCTGCTGGACCGAAAATGACCGACACAGGAGGACCATGTCGCACCCAGCATTTACAGCCATGACGGTGCCGCCTCCCACTCCGATGTTGTGGCTGAGCGCTTCCATCTCAAGGCATTCCGAGATGACGACTCCGTCAAACTTCAGGTCGGACCGCAGCAACCCGTCCACCACTTGATTCGACAGACAAGCGTGCATGATGTCGAGGCCTTCGGAAGACATGGCGCAGCCACCCACCATCATCGAATCCAGGCCCTGGTGGATTGCGTTTCGGAAAGGTATCAGAGCGCTGAGGCTGAGTTGTTCCAGGGACTCAGTTATGATGGGCACGTCGAGTGCTGAACCTAGAAACTCCAGATTGCCATATGATGGGAAATGCTTGCCGAGCGTCGCGAGGCCGCCAGCCTTGTAGCCGTCCATGAAGGCGAGCCCGTAGTCGGACACCTCCTGCGGGTCGTCTCCCATAGCCCGCACGCCGAGCGGCTGGTTTCTCGCGTTTGTTAGCACATCCAGACACGGTCCCATAATGAGGTTGATGCCGCAAGCTCCGATTTCTTCGGCGGTCGCCTTGGCCACCTCGAATGCAAGGTCTTTGGACCCGGTAGCCGTAATCCCCATGGCGCTGGGGTACTGGCGGATGTATATCTCGTCGAAGAGGCTGTTGACTCCGCCATTTTCTTGGTCGAGGGCGATGGTCAGTGGTACTGGATGGCCGGCTTCGTGTGCTGTTTTCTGGAGTTCGTAGACGAGCTGGGTAGTGTCTTCAGCGGCTGCAGGTACAATATATTCATCAGCACTAAGATCTGGTTTCAAGAAATGACGCCAGATGCGTCGACATGGTTCTTGCCCCACATTTTAGATTTTTCGCGGTCAGTAATATGGAGCCTATATGGTGCTCCTGGATAAGCTGTCTGATCTGCGGGGTCACCGTGGTCCCATCGAACCCCATCATAAACAGCTGGCCCTGGTTCAAGGACCGATGTCAGCGAACACGCCCATCGTGGGGGTACATCAATGCATGAAGCAGTGGGGGATGCGCACCAGCGTCCTGTCATGGGCACTGTTCAGCTTCCTAATGCGCAGAAGATCAAGCAATACACCAAGCCACTCACCTGTCGAGATCGTCCCATTCCCCGCCTAACTTCATCTTCTCCCCCGATGCCGCAGCCGCAGCGACCATTCTGGCACGATATCCGAAGAATTAACCGGCAATGGCCAATAACGAATGCTTGTGGAGACGGGCTCCTCGTATGGGCGTCTCGCTAGTCACGCGTCTGGCGCGTGAGATTTGGAGGGGGGGGAGGGGAGCAAACTACAACGGAACCTAGCCCCATTCGATAATAGACAGCAGTGTGTGGGTAAGGCGTGTGGTGTAGTGAGGAATCGGTAGTCACATTACGCTGTAACGCTGGCTGTTCGTTGAAGAAGTCCTGCAGCTGGGGCCGGGGGCATTCTAAACCACTGGGTCTGGTTAAGGATAAGCCGAAGTGGAGACTGGCATGGGATCACCTTTAGGATGATGAAGGGGGTGGGGGTGGTTGATGGGGATGCAAGGGAAAGGAACCGCATAGTACAGTAGGGTTACACCACCATCGTCGGATGGTACCCCTCTGTCTCCGCTTCATCTCGGGCCACTAGGACTTGGAGCGCCTACTTATGATCGGCCATGGCTCCATCGCTGAGCGAAGGAAGGAAGAAAGCTGACACCAACCAGGTGCGGGTTTGCGGGACAGACTGATTGTAATTTTAACAGTGCGGGGACGCTATAATCTGACGTTACCTCTCAAGTGGTGGCAATTTGCGCCACGCCGCATCATTCTCCGGAAGAACCAACGCACGAGGCCATCGCGGGGAGGTTTTAGACTGTCAGCCGCGTTGTGGAGAGGCCGTGAGAGGTTGTTGCACTTGGCAATTAATGTAGGGTACAATGTTGTTCGAAGGCTGGAGCCACTGCAGGTCCCCGCTCTTATCAACCTAACCTCAGCTCCTCCAACTTCCGCCGCAGGATTGGGAGCAAGTAGAACTAGTTCTAGTCACCATGTCGGGTTTAGGCATGTTCGCACACAGTTATCTGTAAGCACGGCCAGCTGTATCACCTCGAGAGTCGGTGCCAAATTCACGAGAGGGAAAACGCTCATAACATCAGCCAGGAAGTGTCTGGACTCTAGAACTAGAGTCCCATGGAAAGTCAACAAACCAACGAAGCAGTCCGTCAAGCGCTCTCGCAATATTACATCCAGGTATCCAGGACTCCCCCAACTCCCCAAGGTCATTATTCGTGATATCATCAGTCTGACCGTTGACAAAGTGAATCAGGGGCTCTTAAGGCCCGCCTCCGCTTCCCACTTCTTAGCCTTCAGGATCCGCTGCTTCTTGCTTGGGCTTTTCAGCTGTGCTTCCCGCTCCAACATGTCTATCTTTCGCCGCAGCGCCTCATTCTCACTCTCTAGCTCACAGACTCGCCCCTCTAGACCTGGGTCAGGGTCCTCGTAGATCCGGATGCCCTTGGCCAGGATCTCAAGCTTACGGTCCATGCGCTCGTCATTCTTGTCAGCCTCCTCGTCCCATGCCGACTTCCACCGACGCCTCTCGGCCTCCAGTCGGGCGTCCATCTCCTCGAAGCATTCGTCGCGAATATCCTGCTCCATGGAAACCAGACGCTCCTCACTCGCGCGCCAACTATCTTCAACCTCTTCCCGGCGTGTCTTTTCTTCCGCGAGCATGAGCGTCAACACATCCACTTCCTCAGTCAGGCGCTGGATCTCGCGTTGTGCCGCCTCTAGCTCAGCAGCATTAGCGCTTCCTGTGAGATCTGGATACTCTACGCGAGTCGAGGTGGGCCCTGCGAGAATAGTGCTCGTCGTAGAAGGAATGCGTGGTACCGTCACTTCGCGCGCCAGAGCAGAGTAACGTAAGATCTGGGATGTGGCGTTGAAGTCGCCCAATGGATCTGCCGTCACAATCATGATGGCTTTTTGGGGTTGGCGGTGGGCGTGATGGTGGTTAAATGAGGCAGCAGAGGAGGAGGGATATGAGTTGGAAAAGAGAAGCTCGGTGAGCTTGCACTGACGAAACGGGACAATGTTGGACTTGGGAGAGTTAGTCTCAAGCAGCTCAGATTCTAAGCCATAGCTCACCTTGTTGCTGTCCTGATTGTCACTTTGCATTTGCATGCACTGGCCAAGATACATCAGACTCTCGTTGATCTTGCCAGCCTCGGCAAGTGTTGCTCCGGCAGTTTTTGCCTGTCTTGCGCGTTCAGAGCCTTTGACAGTCAGCAAGGGGGCAAGCAAGAAGTACAGATATATACCTGCGAGGTCCACCACTGTGAGTGCTCCGCTCTTCCACGAGTCCTTGGTCACTCGGTCCCGCTTTTTGATTTCAAGGCAGAAGAAGCCGTGACTCCTTGAACTCACGGCATTGCTTCCTGTACCGGCAACGCGCCGCTCTGTAAGGCCGGTTTCGAGAACCATCACGGCTTCTTCAAGACTAAAGCATACAATCTTTTTCAAGCCAGCGACCACTTTGCGGTCCGGGCTCAGCTCGGTGCTCTTGAACAGCAGTGGCCTTCTCCTCTGGGCGTTGTGCTTCATGCTCGGAGTAGTCCCAGCAAGAAGGTCATAAATTCGGTCATTGTAGACCTCGTACATGGATATGACGACCGCGTATTCAGAACGACTATCAATGGGGACTTCGAAGCCCGTCATATCAGGCGCTTGGGGAAGGCAGGATGGACGCGGAATCTTCTGCTTTGAAGTCGCTACGCTCATGAATGAAGTTTCCTGCGACCCCTTTTAGATTGAGTCGGTTTAAAGGTTAGGAGCGTGGTGCATACCGGCATCGGCGTCTGGGCTCGAGAACAGCTTCCCCTCATAGAGTGGCTGTCGCCATAGAGCTGATCTAAGAACGTGGACGCAGGAAGCATATGGGCCTCTGACACGTCTGAGCGAGCCAGGGAGTCATAGGCAAAAGCAGCAGAGCTGTACGACACGATATTGTCGGCAATGCTCTGGAAAAGCACGTCCAACATCATCTGCGTAAGGCCACGCTGCGATTTCGATCCAAGAATGGTGTGACTCTGCCGGTGTTAGTTAATTCCGCTTGATATTGACAATAAGTACCTTTCCAGAACCAGTAACACCCAAAGTCGCCAACAATCCATCACGCCCCTCTCGACCATCGGCACCGACTACTCCCTGGATCAGAGGCAGTGCTCCCACGCCTTCAAAAAGGTCCAGCTGCGCAGCATCCTCTTCAAAAACTCTTGTGAACGCGAACCGCTCAACAGCGCGCTTCCGGTGGTCGGTCAACGGCGGCTTGATGGTGATGTGGCGTGGGAAGTCCTCTTCTGCTTCGACATCCAAAAACCGATCCGCAACAGAACTGACTGATGGGCGGAGGCGCAGGTAAACTTCGAAGAGCGAAGTCGATGTTTTGCTAGGAGAATCCATGGCTGATAGCAGTAGAGGAGCGAAGATGTTTGTTACGCGGATGTTGGAAGGGTTTAAGGTGTGCCGTACCCCGTATTCGACCGCACAAACAAACAATGCTCTTGGCGTATTGGCTGAGGAACAGCATGGGTCCAAGTGCCACCCGAAAATGTTGTGGCTGTCTCAAGCAGCAAAGCTACCCGGATAGGGCGGCAAATATTTTATTTCGAGTGGCTACCACCATCGGGAACCTCAGGCCTCAGGGGCCAGCGTATGCGAGGGGAGGGTATCTGAATTTCAGGCCAGTCTTATAGTAGAAGCTCAAGCTATGTACAATGCTAACCAACACAGTTTCCGTATCCTATCTACGACGTATCTTCTACGTTGCTCGACTCCAGCTCCCGGCGCGGGAGCAGAGCCGCTGCCCTTTCCAACCTCGCTCGCTCGTCCTGGTCCAGCAAACTCACGACAGCCTGCACGACATCCTCAAGCGCAGCAATCTCCCTTTTTACTTCCCTGGACGCATCGCTCCCAATGCCGACCGCTAGTCCTTTGAAAGTCGTAGCCAGCGCAGAATCCCACAGCTCCCTAAATTTGGCGATTTGGTGTACAGCCTCATCGCTTCCTGAGGTGCGGAGCGGGAGCCATCCGTCAACAAGCAGGTCTCCGTCAGCAACATTCAGCGGACCACCAAACAGCGCAACAGCCAGCTCGCTGACCGGAGTCACATCCCTGAGCAGAGTAAAATCATTTCCCTCTAGAGGATCCGTCGCTTGATGGATTCCTGAGTACACACAAAGAGTACCTTTGAGTGGGTTCGGCATCCATGTCCCAGCGCGCCATTCTTGCGGTCTCAGCAAACTCTCATGTGGCACTTCCGCATGGAGGCCACCCTTGGTGAGGAAACGGTAGGACGAGGCATGCGCCGCGATATTCGGGGCTAAGCCCGCGCAGATAAGCGCAGTCAACAAAGCGGTGTTCTCTGAGCGCAAGTTGGCCATGTCCATACGGTGGTCAGGAATGAGCCCGTACTGAGCAAGCACCTTGCTTAGACGTCTGGCTCCTACACTGACACTCTTATAATGGATGAGACTGACGTCGTTGGCGGCGGCCCAGTCGCATGCGGCGTCGGTGCCGTGAGTTCGCTCTCTGCGCGTCATAGTGCGATAGGCGTTTAGCAGGGCGATGTGGTCGCTGCGTGCACCTTCGGATAACGTGAGGCGGAGGTTGCGATGCTGCATGGCAGCGACGGCCGAATCGGGGTGAGTGAAAAGGGGAACGTTGTGGAGGGCCATTGCAGCAATCACAAGAATGGGATCCAGACACTGGAAGACGACGCCAAGGAGAATCATGCGCGCCATAGAGGGCGATGTTCCCAGCCGTGCAACAAGACGGCCAAAGGGCGTGACCTCACCATGCTCCGTCAGAACGTCCTCATCCTGGAGCCGCCGGAGGGCTGTGTCGAGCTGCAGCTGGGGTGGGGGCTCGAGCCAGTTTGAAAAGTATTTCTCGACGGGGATGGTGGGAAAATGTAGGCGTACGCGTAGAATCACCCTCTGAATGGCTTCCGGAGTCATTGCTTCAGGAGGACGAAACGGGGCCATGGATCGATGGCGTTGCTCTGAGAACAGAGCGTAGTATTCTCCAGATTTCACACGGCCAGCTCTACCCGCGCGCTGCGTGGCGCTGGCCTTGCTCACCCACGTTCGGTACAGCTTATTGACGGAGCTAAGCGCATCATATTCTGGGCTTCGTCGCTTCCCGCTGTCGATGACGTATTTGATGTCGGGAAACGTGAGAGAGGTCTCGGCGATGTCAGTAGCAATCAGGATGCGACGGCAGCCTTCCGGAACTGGATCAGTGGCTTCTGTTAGCCCTGAGGGAAACAGTGAGTGCAGTAGCACGATTTTGAACCTTTCAGGGTCATTGAAATCGATCGACGACCAGCGCCTGGTGCGCAACTCGTCCTCAACGTCTTTGATCTCCCGCCAGCCGGGCACAAACACTAGGACAGCGCCAGACTCGGTGTTGGCCATGAGGTGCGCAATGGTAGCAGCAATCAGGGGTGCGGACATGACCCAGTGGTTTTTGATGGAGTTGGCTTCACCCGGAATTTGCCAGTCGATCAGCGGTTGGTGCTTGGGGATTAGTGCACCGGGGACATGCGCTGCCTCGGTGTTGATCAGCTGCAAGGTTTGCCCAGAGCCGAGGATCTCCGCGACCTGTAAGCGAGGAAGCTGTTGGTCAAATTCCGTAATCAGGTCACTCAGGTACTTGTTCTTGATTTCAAACGTACCGCCGGGTACTTGTAGCGTAGCGGGATTAGCAAGGCTGCCGTCGGGGAGGCGTTGCTGATAGTACCGCTCAAAAAGATCGATGTCCAGGGTAGCCGTCATGAGAATGAGCCTGGGCACCGGCTTTCCCTGGCTCATATGGTATGCAAAGGCCATCCGAAGGGTAGCAAGTAGCCGCTCTGTGGGCTGGTCCCGCTCATGGACCTCGTCAACGATGATATGGGACACGCCATTGAGAACCTGCTCCAGACCAAGTTCGAGCTGGAGAACAAGAATCTCGGCGGTGCAATAAGTGATACTGCCGCCATAATGGCATTCCGCGCTCTCGCCGCCAACGTGATATCCGACAACCTCGCCCAACGCCTCGCCTCGCTCGTCGGCCACGTGCTGTGCCAGGCTGGCCGCTGCGATCCGCCGCGGCTGGGTGCAAATGATGTTGCACGAGGCTCCGCGTCCACGGCGAATGGCATCTTCTAGGATGATTTGGGGGATCTGCGTGCTCTTGCCGCTGCCCGTGGAGCCGGTAATTATGGAGATAGGATTCTCTTCAACCAGTGCCAGAATTTCATCCTGGAATCTGTTCACCGGGAGTGTTCTCCGACGGCCGGAGTTCTGCGCTGGTATATGCCGCAGGAGGAGTTCCTCGCTCCGGCTCTGCGCGCTCCGCTGCGTGGTATGCATGAATTCTCGCATATTGATGGCAAAGAGGATACTGTTTTCGTGTAGTGGCACGTCCACGCGCGGTTCGTCGTACCCGCCCAACTCTGTGACGTCCATGTGCAGCAAGTGTGAGGCTTCAAGCATCTCCACGGCATTCTGGAGGGAAACGCCTCCATCAGGAATGACGAGTTTAATAGGGGGGGCACGGATTGGAAGATTGCCGCCGTTGACTTGCAAGGCTGCTTCGAAGCGCTCAAGCAGGTCAGGATTCATCTGCGTCAGGGCGACTGCAGTGATGATCTCGGCGATACACTTCGCCTGCCCAAGCGTTGCAGAACCGACGTCGCAGTCGAGCGGGATTGAGAGCCGTTCTTTCCGCCATATAGGAGACACCCTCCAACGGGGCAACTTGCTCTCGAACTTCGCGTAGAGGCGCGTGGCTTTAAACTTGATGGTAACGCCGCCCTGCAGGGATTCCCAATAGCCGATAAGTTTGGCGGCATTGTGCAAGCCAACGGAGATCCCATCACTAAGTTGAAGTGCCGGAAGCCCGAGCCGCTGCCATCTCGCTTCGGCCTCGCGCTTAAACTTTATACATGCCAGCAATTCTGCATCATTCATCTCGCGGGCAGACGCTGTCGCGAGTATATCGTGCTCTGGGAGCGCAATCGTCCACGTAAACCCGACTCCGCTATTTCTAGCCCGGTAGTAGGAGACCTGTGGAAGCAGTCCGAACCTCGCGGCGTAATTGTACACGTGTAGTTTTGAAAATCTTTCCTGTAACGTAAGTTGGCCCAAGAGTTCGGGGCCTGCATGGACGCGGCTGTCGGAAAGCCTCAGGCGTGAGAGAAGATTGTGAGAGTGTAACTGGAGGATAAGATGCATCAAGGCTGCTGCTTGTGCATGCTCTTTTGACGCATCCTCCCCAATTGCTCGGAACTCTGTGTCTCCCCATTGCGCGACGAGCTTGTGGCGCCAGAGGGGGCCATGCGGCCGATGGACCTGCTCTTCTGTCGGCAAGAGGGCGATTTCGCGACTAAACCATTCGGCAATCTTCTGGGCATTTTCAACGTCCAGTGGCTTCTGGAATAATTCGCTCGGTAGGGCGGGGTAGCTCTCCCTTGCGGGGTAGTTTGGGGTTCGTGAATAGTGTCCGCGATTGCGCAGCGGCAGGTTGACCTCAGCTGTGGACGGTGGTGGCGGTGGGCGCCTCAGGCCTTCAACATGAGGGCTGTCTATTGTTTTCTCGGAGAGACGACGAATCGCGAAGAATGGCGGTGCGAGAGCTCTTTGCACAGTGCGTGCTCCTCCAAGCTTGCGACCGGCCCATACCGCGTACCTCCTGCAGGTCTGCTACGGCGGTTAGCTTGAGACGAAAAGCTTTAGGGAGTTTCATACAGCAGGTGAAGCCATTGTTCGGTGCCATGTTTGCATACGGTATTATGAAGCCTTCATCCAATCTGAGGCCTGTGGAGTGGAGGAAAAACGTTTGTAGGGTGTGGCAGGAAAAAGTTTATGGTTAACCCTACGAGTAGTAGTTTGTCGGGTCGTTCGATCGGGCTCGGCAAAGTGGCCGCCGCGCAAGCACGTGAACAGAGGGCTGGATGTTTAATGAATAGATGGCATTTTCATCAAGAAGGTCGACGACACTGAAGTTTTGCACCTTTCCTATGCGCAAGTTGCAGCTTGGCTGTTACTTTAATTTTTGCCTCGTCCGCCTGGATGCCTGGATTTGAGGCTCTGCGACCTTCGAGTACCGGAAGCACTGGCCAGGCCCTTGTTTGCACCCAGCGGGAATGACCTCAACGTCTCCACCTCCACCGCGAGAATGCCTCTTCTGTCGTCATCACGCTCACCCCCCGAAAAGTCGGCAGCATTCACTACCTACTCATTACACACCACCGACATGTCACAAGAGCCCTCTCGAGACCCAAACGATGTCCTCGCCGAAGCGGAGAAGCAGTGGCTCTTCTCCGAAGACGAACTGCTGAGGGTGCCATCAATTGTGGACGGGATGACCGCGGAGGAGGAGCGCCAATTGCGTAGCAAAGGCATGCACTTTATCACGCAAGTCGGAATCATGCTCAAGATCCCGCAAACGACACTGTCCACGGCTGCTGTCCTCTTCAACCGCTTCCTAATGCGCTATTCGCTCGTACCCAAGGATGGCCACAAACCCCTCCATCATTACGTACGTTCCCCGTGAGCTGCGTATCAACCGCTTATCATCTGCCCAGCAAGTTGCTGCAACAACTATCTTCCTAGCGACAAAGGCTGAGGAGCACTGCCGGAAGCTACGCGACCTGGTGATTGCGTGTTGTCGCGTTGCGCAGAAGAATCCCTCGCTCCAAGTCGACGAACAGACCAAAGACTTTTGGCGCTGGCGAGATACGATCCTGCTCAACGAGGACGTGTTGCTGGAGCTCCTCTGCTTCGACCTGACCATCGACTCGCCCTACAAACTTCTCTACGACATGATAAAGCTTCACAACGTTCATCATCACAAGAAACTGCGCGACGCCGCTTGGGGATTCCTTAACGATGCCGCCACGACGCAGCTCTGCCTTCTACAACCTGCGCGAGTCATTGCGGCAGCCGCGCTGTATGCTGGCGCCAAGTCGACGGGCGAGGTCTTTGCCGATGATGAACTCGGCCGCCCGTGGTGGGCGGCGCACAAGCTCAGCCTTGTGGACATTAAGCGTGCCTGTAATTATATGGCTGACAACTTTGAGGCATCGGCACAACGCCCTGGTACAGATAGCATCTATGTCGGGCTGCGGACTCCGCTGCACAGCGACGACAGCCCCGCCAAAATGACGCTAAGGCGTGTCCAGGAATCCACGAGTCCTGTGTGGGCCGGCGGTGGTAGTGGGAGCGAGGCGGGAGGTGCCACGAAGCGGCCGAGGAGCGATGAAAACGGTATAGGAAACGGCCATAACGACGGTTTGGCATCGAAGCGGAGTAGGACAGATGAGGGTGCTGAGTCTTCACAGAGCGGCAATCACGAGGCGGGGGCGGAGGCAGAGGAGGCGGGGAGCGAGGAGGGTGAAGTCGACGAGTAGCAGGACATTATACGGCGTTTGGGGATGATACCATGGCACGGGGGGTTGCATTTGTGGTGTCCAGTTTGCGATTTCAATAGGAGAGAATGGGTACGGGCGTCTGTTTTAGTAACTTGTCGTCTCTTGAGACTTTTGTTTTACGTCTCTAAACGTATGCCTGGAGTGGTAACCAATGAGATGGATCGGCTGAACAAGCAATAGTCTTTCGGTGTGCAGAAGATGCGCTTTTCACGATATGCTACCCGGCCATGCCCTGAGTGACTGGTGCGGCAAGCCGCTCTATCAACGCCGAAGCCCCCAGCATTCCGGCTACTGTATGGTACCTTAGGAGTGTTTTCAAGCCCGTCGGCGTTCCTGCTTCACTTGTTTTACGTTTGCCAGCTCTTGACATTGAGGGGTAGTGAAGCTATTCATCTTGACTCGGTTCAGATGAAAGGTTGTGCTATGTTGCCAGCCTCATGTTAACAAAACCGTAAAATTCGTCAACATCTTGGGCGGCTGGCGCAATGGTAGCGCGTCGCCCTCCTATGCCGACACAGGAATGTGCGCATGGCAAGGCGAAGGTTCTCGGTTCGAGTCCGGGGTCGCTCGGATAATTCCTTTTTTGTCCACCGATACCCGGCTATCACCGGACCTCGACGGGATGTCCTCGACGGGTAGTTCCCGGTATTTTGTCGCCGCAGCCATCAGCACTTTCGTTCTTCTGTATGAACCTGGAACTAAAAAACGGGCTCCGGCTCCGGGTTCGCGTCCGCCCTGGTGATTCTCGGTGATCCTACGCCCCACCGCCAGTAGGCTCACAACGCTTCCATTGGCAAGTAAATGAGGTCCAGCAGCGATGAAGAATGCCACGCGCCTCATTATCTACGGTACGATTTGTGTAGCGCTTGCTTTGGTATTGCTAGCAATACACGTTGGCTGAATACCGTGAAGCACCCCAAGGAAGCTACTGAGGCACCTGAATTCGACCTTTTTGTACATCGTAGTTCCACAGTTACGGTCTTCTCTACGTCCCTCATCGCTAATCCCTCACCCCTCATTGACTTCATTCGGGACCAGCGATGTATTTGTTGTCAGAGCCGACTGCACAACTTGTTGGGCACATAACGGGGTGTGTCGTCAGTCATACTCGAGCTAGAAATGCACCGCCTAAGCGTCATATATATATATATTTTTGGAGACAGGGGGGAATAACAGTAAGGCAATTGAACGCTCTAGTAGAATGACCAATAACCGTGTGGCCCAGAGGTGAGGCCTGAAACGGAGGTGTATGTGGAGCTGTAACTACTGTCAGTTCTAAGGGTCGGCACTTCGGAGTAAAGTCTCTAGCTCTGTCGCATATTTAAAACTGTTGCCCAGACTAGGCCAATCACATGCACCGCGCAATTATTTCAACTTCCATACAGCCAAAAAAGGACACTGGGCATACCTGAAGAAGCGGAGCCACCGCGAAGGCTATTTAAGAGCGGCGACGTCAGCCCTTAATCTGCAAGGGTACGACCATGGTAAGTGCACTAATTAACGACTGGAATAGGAGGTAGGTCAAAGTCGGCAGCGTCCCCAAAGTGTTTCAGCCGAATTCATTGTAGTGATTTATGAACTGGGACACGAGCAAAAATGAGTTTAGAGAAACTAGTCGATTAGAAGACGAAAGGAGGCAACATTTGTACATAGATACGCCACATTGTTACCTTTGGTCCGGCACGGTGGAGGAATCTTTTCCGAGCGTTGCCTAAGACCCGGTAACTCGAAGGACGGATTTTTGGCTTGTACAGTGGGTATCCTCGCTTGCGTTCACCCTGGCATGGGCGTTACCGGCGGACCAAGCAAAGAGCTAGACTTCTTTACAGAACGCCTCAGTTAAAATTCTTGCTCTCCTGATTGGTCCACCAGTTACGTGGACTCCAGCGAGGACATCCGTAATATGGGACAAGGGGTTTCGACTGAACGGGTAAGGAGGTAAGCAGGACCTTCTCGTTCTCCGATCTCAGAACGCCGCTTCCACAGCGTGACCACCGTCCACGTATTCGCTGAACCGGAACAGGCCGTAAAACGTACCATCGCAAAATGATATCATTGCTATCGACTCATAGCAACATCAATGAAGAGATCTAGCAGGGTTCCATACAAAAGGCACATGCCAGCAATTGGTGCTAATGTGCAAAATAGCGTACGATCTGCCAGGCACATTAGGCCAACCACCGAAGGCAACTGGTTTATAGTCCAGCAACGCTCGAGGCCGTCCTTACAATCAACACCCGCGAGCTGTGTCTGAGCAAGTAAAATCGATGGATTGACGCCTTACGTACACTTTATCGTTGGAGAAGGTAATCTATGCGCTCACCTAAAACTTTGGATACGGGCCTGAGAATCCGTAGCCAAACTTCCCGCCAAAGATAAGACAGGGCCTGTACAACGTTCAAGTCAATTAAGCCGCCTCACCCTAACAAGCCACATACGAGCTTTGCTGCTGAATGACAATGTTTTACGACACCATCAAACTAAATAGAATATTGACCTGCCTGTGCCATGGAAATATTTTACAATCCATGACCCGATAAATCTCTAGGATCGAACATGTAATTCAACACTTTCCTTAGCTTCTCGTACCTGGAAATAACTTGCTATTAAGCTATAAAAAGTCTACGAATGCGGGGTGCAACGGTGCCCATTTAACTCCGCTGCATTTCTCAGAGCTCATGATTTCCAATTACGGGAGTTTGCTGGGCGGGAACCTCAGGCTTTCGCGAGAAAAGTAGGGGGGGTTACATAGCAGAGGGTATATTAATTTCCTTCGATTAGTAAGCGCTTGGCAGTTGGGCAATCGTCGTTCTAACGAGCAAATTTTATGGCCTCCCATCCGGAGTCCCATAATGCATTGCTACTCTGTTCAGCTTGTCCGCTACCTGCGTACTTGTTATTCGTTAAAATGGCATTTAGCAATTAATGCTCGAAGGCCTCTTTGGTCCGCGTTCCGGCTCGCTTGCTATGTGAGAGGGTATGCGAGCAATCCCACTTATCGGGGCTTGGACTCCTATCCCGACTGGAGCGTACCGACGTTTATGGCGTATGTCTCTGATTTTTAAGGCACGATAATCAGTTCCCTTCGTTGGTCGATGAACCCAATGAAAAGCTTTTTTAGGCTAACTTGGAATCACACCCCAAGTTAGTCGAGCCACACCCTAATCTACTAGAACCACACCTATCGAAACGTGGATGAGCGTCACGATGAACAGAGTGAGAGAAACCAGAGAGAGATGATGCTTGGTGTGAGATGTGGGAGCAAGCAACCCATCTAAAGGATGGGAACGGCTGATATGCGTAAGGCAGACAAGCAAATAAACCATCTATGCCTGCTGCCAATCCAAACATGTCTGCTATGAATCAGTGCTGCCTGTCATGCTGCAGTGCTGCCTGCCACAACCCCAGAGTGGTGACTGCCATCGAGCTATGATTCCTGCAGGTCCAACCGGGCTGATCCTAGCCTTTCTGCCTGAGGCAGCCAACCCTGAGCTGAGGCGAGCTGACTGAACTATGATCCACCACACCCCAAGAGCCCCAGACTTGATAACACCCTAAACTTTCTGACTAATAAAATATATAACCTTTTCTGACTCTAACTCTAACCCTAACCACTATCCCTAGGGGGGCGGTTCCAGTAACTTGGGGTGCGGCTCCAGTAACTCGGGGTACGGTTTCAGTGGTAGCCTTTTTTTAACCCAAAAGCTTACATGAAGTTGATGGGGATGAGAATTTATAGTTAACTAGTATTTACTAGCATAGTTCTATGCATTTCTACGTAGGTAACTGTCATGGCTCATGGTCGGTAGGATGCCTGAGGCCACGACTGATCGACAGGGTCGTTTGCACCACCACTGTGGCTGTGGCTGTGTGGCTAGTGCGGGCTAGCGCCTCGCTTAGCCCCACACCCCTACACCGTGGTTGTGTTTGGCTTTGCCATCCTCTTCCTCTCTTTCCTCTGTATCTGATATTTACAATCTGTCACGGTCATTGTAAGTGTGCACAAAGCTCTGGATGCAGATGGATGATTGTAAATATCAGATGCAGAGGAAAGAGAGGAAGAGAATGGCAAAGCCAAGCACAACCACGGTGTAGGGGTGTGGGGCTAAGCGAGGCGCTAGCCCGCACTAGCCACACAGCCACAGCCACAGTGATGGTGCAAGCGACCCTGACGATCAGTCGTGGCCTCAGGCATCCTACCGACCATGAGCTATGACACAATCATCCATCTGCATCCAGTGCTTTGTGCACACTTGCAGTGACCGTGACAGTAACTCAGGCTCCCTGGAAGGATATCTAGTATGGTATGGTTTTATTCTTCTCCTCGTAGCTTCTGGATCTTGCTTGTGAATGATTACTTGACTAGTACGCCCATTTGAGCCCCCTGCATGTGAGGATGCAGCTCGGATTCCATGGTGCCCCATCAAACTATGTTGGGAACTATCAACGAACGGCGTGCTGATAATATTTTTAAACCATTTCAATCCTTCGTCGTGATGCGTAGTCAAGGACACACCCCCACAATAAAGCTCTTCAAAAATACAGAATTCGACTAGCATAAAAGCATTGAGCCATGCGTAATCCAGCCTGGTCTGGCTAAAGGCGTCGAGTAATATACAACTCAAACTGCTGTCATATGGGCATGTCACTGGGGTTTCCTTTAGCGGAGGAAGCAGCATTTGTAAACAATATTGGATGTATCTTCCAATAAAAAGTCATAAAAACCGTTCAGTTGTGAATGTTGCAGATAGCCATATCTTGAATGATTTTTATGCGATTCACGGAAAGATATTTTCCACAGGCACCCGGAAAGTCCGAGACACCTTCCCATATGCCCGCCCGCTCTAATAACCCAGCATCTGCCGAGGCCTTTTAACCATATCGCTCTGCCCCGGCTAATCATTGGGCTTCCTCGCATCCTTATTTTATGAGAACTTTGTAGCCTAACAATAATATCCCTCAGTGATACGCCTAACCAGGTGAAATGGAAACGGCCTTGTCTCATAGGTGTATCTAACAAACCAAGTATCATCTCAGTACGCCTACGTACCATAAGCGTAGCACAGCTTGATTTTTGACTTCCAGTTGATGGACATATGAGGCATGGCTGAAAGTGAAAGCGATTGAGCTTAGCAGAACTTTCAGTCGTAAGGCACTCGCTTGTTGAAGATGCATAAATACCAAAGAACAGCAAATTACTCTGCTCAACGAAATCATTACCCTTTGTACGGTTGCGGTTCAAGCTGCGGTTCGAAAGGCGCAGAGGGCAGGTGTTCACGCTGAGGTTTACGCTAATTGGCAGACCAGTTAGAGATCTGCTTTTTTTCCTTACAAAATGCAGCTGTTAAGGAATCTGGCTCTCCAATTTGTTCGCTCATTAGTGTAAATCCCAGGGTGCAGCCAGCCCCAAGACGCTCTTAAACCCAGACTTCAACGCCAGCCGTACAAGGGATGAGGCGCACCCTAAGATCCGACGGACATACCGTACCAACGCGCCCCTAGCCCCAGGAAATGCGAGAATGTACCGGGGGGCAATGGCAACCAATTATCCCATCAAGGCCATTACAGTTTTACACTCTAAGCAGAGCGCGTCTCACCAGTGCATGATAGTTAAAAGCAAATGGATTCAATTGCCGGTCGTACTGAGACAGGGTGAGTAAGATATATTTCGTTTAGAAATGTTTCCACGTATGGCATAAAAGCCTTTGCCAATGCCCTGAAAGATGTTGAAGAACCACTGTTCTCTTGCAATGATTGGAAAATGGGCATCATGCTGCGTATGTTGGCTATCTAATTTTAAGAAGCTGTAAATTGCCTAAAAAGTCTACAAAACGCTCAGAAGACTCGGTTATCTCCAGCTGGTCTACGGCATATTATGTCGCGCCGTGAAGCCCTGAATACAACGTAACAGCATTGGAGACGATGAAGTCAGGAGTTAAAACCGACCCTATAGAGCGTGAATGTTCGGGTAGTGCCAGATAAAACAATAACCTACTAACAGCCAACCAAGCGTGCTCCGGAGAGTTGCCCGTAGAGCATCTCGATAAGAGCCTTTCCCCACGTAGGGATTTTCGACTTAGATATCTTCTTCGTACCGCAGTTTTACCTAATTTAGAAATGATGTGTGAATGGACCTTCGGGAGCCGCACTGGACATGAAAAGAAATTTAGGTATGGCGTATGATGGTCCCCATGTGGTAAATAATCTGTTGCTTAGTTTGCTCAGAACCTTGTTAGTGGCATCAATGGAAGGTAAGGGCTGTTAACTAGCAAGAGCTGTCTGCACTGTGAAAGGTCAAAATCTTTGGGTATGAGAGCAGGGTAGCCAGCTTGACACTTCCCGCCTTGGGCGGGATGTCTGTTGTAATTAACTATGGCTGAGTCCAGAACGTGCGGCATTCATGGTCAGCTGTTCTCTTATTATGTCCCGCATGTCACCTTCATAATACATTGAGGCTTTCTCTCAACCACTTGTCTCGAACCTTCGAAACGTAATAAATGCAGCTTCTGTCAAAAAATAGAGCGCATCTACTACGTAGGAGTACTTTACAGCCTAGGACGGCTTGTGTATTTGGGCCGTAAGACCTTGGTCTTACGGTCCACAGTTATAAGCAATAAGTCTGGGTGAGCCCCGTCGTTAGTAAAATGTCTAGGGAAAATTTTTCCTCGAGTTTAGCGTCTTACCAGTCTCGAAATAATGGCTTAGCCAAAATACTAAGCTACACAAAACAATAAACAGGGTAATAACTTTACTCCTAGCGCTTTTGAGCTCTCTAGCGCCTCCCTAAGTTTACTCATGCGTTGTGGTAGAGCGTGAGCTTAAAATAAAAAATGGCCGTTAAAATAGTATATTTGTGCCAAGACCCCCAAAAGTTTTAAGACTCGTATTCTAGCGCAGTGAATAAACGAACATTGAGAGGATTGATAAGGCTAGCAAAAGTGAGGATACATGTTGATAACTTGCTAAGCATTTTGCAACTCGGAGTTTTATCTACGCCATCAAAAGCGGGTTATCTGGAATTTTAAACTTGTAAGAGTGATGTTCCCATATTCGACTAATAAGGGGGGGACTCCCAGACCTACTCAGCCTTGCTGTAGCAGTCTCGTTTTCTTTCTGCCTTCCTCCTCTTACGTGTTCATACAGAAGACATATCCCTAACACGGCCCATATACTGGCCATGGTACTGGCCCAGGTACTTTTTACCAACGTACCCGCTATCTTGAACCAAGCAAGG
The DNA here is from genome assembly GCA_010356995.1 of Trichodelitschia bisporula. Lineage (NCBI taxonomy): Eukaryota > Fungi > Ascomycota > Dothideomycetes > Phaeotrichales > Phaeotrichaceae > Trichodelitschia > Trichodelitschia bisporula. Next base: position 249,798 of record ML996708.1, on the reverse strand, counting down.
AAGTAGCATTTGTTGCAGAAAAAGAGATATCTTTGCGGAACTAAATCACAGCTCTTTAATTTGTTTATGATAGCTGGTACGTGGGCGACGAGTACCTGGGCTTGGGCCAGTACTTGGGCCGTACAAGGAGTATCCCCATCCATACAACTTTGCACTGCCTTCCCACCACGTCATTAAAATAAATAAGGCCGTGAACGATGTAGATTACGAAAGCAATGATATACATCAAATTGTTATCTTTATTCATGAGGCCGTTGATATTGCAACCAGTTTTGGAGTTCTGTTTTAGGGTCTGGTAACTACATAGCGCCAAGCCGCTGAGGAAAGCTATCCTCGTATGGCCCAGGTACTGGTTCAGGTATCCTTTGTACGGCCCGGGTACAAATCGCTGTCATTAGCCAATTCAGCAGCTAGGATTTATTACAAAAATTGAGAATTCTTAATGGAACTAAACTCTAGCTCTTTAATTGGTTAATAACAGCAATTTGGACCAGGAAAATACATGTGCGTGTACCTAGGCAAGTACCTGGACCGTATAAGGAATAACCCCTATCAAAGCTTTACCCAGCGATACACTCACCGCGCCTAAAAAAAAGCAAAAATGCCAAACTGCTACGTTTGATGCAGCAATGCTTTGGTACAAATTTCATCTCGTCTTATCTACATCGCATGATGTGGTTGATGATGCCGTGGTAACCCCAGATTCTGATATGGTCCGGGTACTGGACTGAGGGTGGGGTACAAGGCAAGTGTAAACGGCAGGGTTTTTGGATGTGCGTGGAATACGTTCCCTCACGGAGCTGTGATTTGGCTAAAGGTTTTAGGCGCATATTCTAGCATTATATGAAGACGCAAAGTTTCTCTTTTTTAGTTTTTGAACCTAACATTACAATCGCAATATTAAGATCTGAGTTTCCGATAGCCAAAAGCGCGGATGCTTATATCTAAAAGCGACGATATCAATAAAGTTGGAAACCCTTAGCCAATAGTGCTCATCGTGACAAATATCCAATTTTCATAGCTGGCCTAATAGCCTGCCGCGGGAACTATTCTACGCACACCAAAAAAATTAGCCGTTTATACCTACGGTTCACACCTCTCCCAAACAGCCAACTAGAAGACGAGGATTTTTCAGCCACAGTAGCGTACTTATAGCTAATTATTGAAGTCCAGCTATATGAAGATTACACTATATTCCACACAACGTTATTATGCCAAATAAAGTTAGGCGTTCGGCGTTTTTGGGGTTTAATTGGGATATGGAGTGTTTCTCAGTTTCTCGGCGTGCAGCCAAGTTCTCGCTTGGGACACACAAGAATAGTGCAAAGAAAAGACGATAAACATATGTTGAAGGCGTGGGGCTCACATGCCCCTCTCCAAAGGACGACTTCCAGGGCTTTTCCTCAACCCTTCCAGGGAGGGTTTTTGCCGTGTAGAACCAAAGAAATTGGTCAAACCCACTCCTAAAGTGGTGAGACCCGACCATACGGCTAGCTAAAACAAGCCTGGGCGTAATCAAGCTATTATTATTATTATGCCAAATAAAGTGTTAAAAGATGCGGCTCGTCGAGGCGATTCTAATGAACTCATTTTTCTTTATTAACTAATGCGTTATGAGTGTATCAAGATTTAAAGTTCTATTTTATGGCTATACGCACCGCTTAGCGCTAAGACGCTAAGAAAGCTATAAACCCTATATAAATTTTAACACGCGATGCACTTACAACGCGTCAGCTAATAATAATAATAATAGCTTGATTACGCCCAGGCTTGTTTTAGCTAGCCGTATGGTCGGGTCTCACCACTTTAGGAGTGGGTTTGACCAATTTCTTTGGTTCTACACGGCAACAACCCTCCCTGGAAGGGTTGAGGAAAAGCCCTGAAAGTCGTCCTTTGGAGAGGGGCATGTGAGCCCCACGCCTTTTATATGTGTTTATCGTCTTTTCTTTGCACCATCCTTGTGTGTCCCAAGCGAGAACTTGGCTGCACGCCGAAAAACTGAGAAACACTCCATATCCCAATTAAACCCCAAAAACGCCGAACGCCTACAGCAACGCAGATCCCGTGATTCTAGGTCATGTGACCGAAAGAGAGAAGGAGAGGAAGGAAATTGAGGAATGCCAGGTGGTGTCCGGAGGCCGCCAGGGGGGGGGGCGGCTCCTCTTTGGGGGAGATCCGGTTCCTGGTAGCAAGGGTGGTGTTGAATCCGCTCTTCTTCACGTGTGGGTAGACTGGTGTTGTTGCTAGTCCTAGTATGTTGTCCTAGTATGTTGTGTTTGTGGTTGGGGAGAGGGCTGTGGCCTCCGTTGGATTGAGCTTTTCCGGCTCTCTTGGGGTTCCTGGGGGGTTCCGGTTGCGGGCCGTCAGCTCTGTGATGGCTCGCTTTAATCCGGTTCCCTTCTAGTCTCGCTAGGAGATTGTGAATTTATATACAGTTCGTGGGGTGTGGGCGGCTTTTTTCCCACATCTCGGGTTCCGATTGGCGGAATTCTTTAGCTAGCTTGAATTGGCCGATGAAGCCTCTGTTGATGATATTATTTGTGACTGCCTCTAGACCTCTTCTAGTGTTGATCATTTTGTTGTAGTCAATCGTTCTTGCTTGCTCGTAGAGCTCCGAGCGTCCCGCTCCGAGCGTGCAGCTCATGACCATATGCTTGGGTGTTTGTTGCCCAAATCTGCACGGGCACCGGGGGGAGTCAAATGTCGGGACTCCTACTCTGAAGAGGAAGTCTCGCAGTCCAATGCATTCAGTGCGTAGTTGTGTTGCTACGGCGCTGTTGGCCTTCAGCAGTCCACCATGGAGGTTGGGGACGTATTCCTTCCAGGGGGTGTGCCAGGCTGGTGCCTGTTTGTGTCCGTTGGTTCTCCACCGGGCTTCCCATTCTTGGTTCTCCCAGTCGCGGAAGATCGTTCTTGGCGCCTGGGAGGGGTCTGCCGCTGCCACGATCGCCTTCGCTTCCATGAGCATTTTGTCTTCAGGGTATGTGGGTTCTGGGGGCCTCCGGCCTCTTCGCGGGGCAGTTCCGGCCCAGTAGGCCCGTGTGCGTTTCCTGATGAATTTCTCCACGTCCTCGTCGTGGTGTTCGATTGATTGCTAGTAGGCTTTCCTTCTTAGGTACAGGCCTAACGGGGGAATTCCCGCTTCCTTTTCCAGCGCTGCTGTTGGGGCCCTCCGGAACCCCCGGTGATCCTTCGGAGCCACTTGTTCTGTACAGCTTCAATGATCTTCAAAGTGGCTTTTGAGAGATCGTAGGCTCATACCCTGCAGGCATAGGCTATGATTGCTCGGACCGTGGACACATAGATGAGGAGTGCGAGGTTGAGGCTTGGGCCTGCCACCGAGGTGGATAGCCTACTTAATGCGTTGAAGTTTTTGATCGCTTTTTCGGCTGTCACCTTGACGTGGGCTTTCTATTTGAGTTTTGGGTCGACCCATACTCCGAGGATCCTTAGGGACTGAACCGGAGGGGTTGCGATTCCCTCGATGTTTGTTGTGGCAGTGGGCGTTTGCCTTTTGTTTGTGAAATGGATCAGCTTGTATTTTTCTGGGGCAAAGCCTGCGCCGTGTCTGTTCGCCCACTCGATGCATGTGTCGTGAGCTTCTTCTAGTCTCCTGCAGTTGGCTTCCGCGGAGGTTCCGGAAGTCATGAGGTATGTGTCGTCTACAAACAGAAAAGCCGTGGTGCGGTGGCGATTGGGCTTCTCGAATGTTTCTAGGAGTCCTTTTGCGTAGATGAGGAAGAGGATGGGGGAGAGATGGGAGCCTTGAGGGATTCCAGTTTGCGTTTGGATAGGGTTGCTTTTGAACCCGCTGAAGGTGAGGGTGCTGGTTCATTCCGTGAGGAAGCCGCCGATGAACCGGACAATTTTCTCAGGGATCCCGGTTTGTCTCAGTGTGTGAAGCATTCTTTCGTGGGAAACTCGGTCGTAGGCCCCTACTAGGTCCAAGCTGAGCACTGTGACGATGTTTGCTGGGTTTCTGGCCCATGCGGCCCTAATGGTCCTTGTTAGAAGCATCAGGGCGGAGCCCGTGTGTCGCTTCCTCCTTGCTCCCATCTGGGTGTCCGGGAGAAGCTTCTTTTCTTCCATGAGGTCTGTTAGGCGATCCGCCACGATTCTTTCAATTAGTTTGCCCATCGTCGCCTCCAGTGCGATGGGCCTGTAGCTTTTGGGGAGCGTGTAGTCTTCCTTTCCTTCTTTCTGGATGACCGCTGTGGTTGTCTCCCGGAAGGCCCTCGGAAAGTACCCGGCTTGGAGGCTTTGTGTGAAGACTCGCGCAAGTCTTGGCGAAATTGCTTCCTTCTCGCTCTTTAGTGCTTCATTTGGGATGTTGTCCGAGCCTGGGGATTTCCTATTGGCAGGCCATTTTATTGCCGTTTCCACTTCTTCCTTGGTGACTTCCAGGTTGAAGGCGTATCTTTGAGTGCGGACGTCTTCCGGAAGAATGTCGGACAGGTCCACCTCTACTGGCGGAGGGAAGAATCTGTCAGCTAGGAGCGTGGCTTTTCGGTGGTTCTCGGTGTCTAGGGGTTCCACTTCGCAGCTGTGGAGGGGGGGGGGGGGGTGTGAGGGGCTTGCGCGGGTTTTCCGGCGCGCTTCCGGGACCATTTTGAGAGCATCCAGAGCCCAGTGTTGTGTGGGATGTCTGGGTCTGATGTGATTTTTTGGACAAAGCTTTTCCACTTGTGAGGCGTTGGTTGATAAAGATAAATTCTATTGTTATACGTGCCCAACAAGATTCTCATTCAACTACGAAGCTAAAGCATTTCCTCCGTTTTGGTGCCAATCTCTATAGCTGAATCATATTTTTGGATGGTAACATTTTTTTTTCGGCAGCTGTTGCTTTCCCGTCAAACTCGCCCATGCTTTGCAACTAGATAATAATGCTGTCGCCGGGAAATGAGCCCAATTAAAAGGCTTAGTTACTTATTTCGTCAAGGCGACTCCGATGATACGTATATTCTTTTCATGAAGCCATTTTGGATGATTCCATCGTGATCTAAACTCCCACCTCTTTTTCTGCTCTAAAACATAATGAAGTCTGAGCATTAAGCAAGGTGCTCGGTAGTAAGGGGTGCACGTGCGCGGTTAAAGGAATAAAAGGTGGCTGATAATAAGCATGGGAAAGAGTATCAACTCGTAGGTATTCGCAAAAAATCAAGTTAGCATGTTGAGCGTGGTCTCGCCATTTAAACTTCTCTTTAGCCAAGTTTACACATGTATCTATCTCTTACTGCCATCGTGCTGTCGTCGCGGTCCGGCCTGTCCATCCCTTGCGTGCGGGCGTCCTCGCTAGCGTCCCCTTATTATCGGACCAATCACAGGGAATTTATTCTTTGTAGAACGGTTATGTTATGAAACTTTGCTCTCTGATTGGTCCGCCCATAATTAGGCCGCGGGTACTGATAAATCTACAGCCCATGAAGGTTACATCTGCAGCCCTCCAAGCACTAGTCCTAAAAGGGTAAAGTCTGTTAGCAGCCCCGAGCGCTAACGTAACTAGCGCCAAGATACTGCCGTATTACACCTTATATGCTTTACTTACGTCACCAACACCAAAACCCCATCAAAACTAACCCCAAAACTTCAAGCTGCGATGCACTCATTCTATAAAATGATATTCCTTGTACGGCCCAGGTTCTGGCCTAGATACACGCCCAGATACTTATCCGCCACTTTTCCGCTATCGTGGACCAATCAAAGAGCTAGGACTTGTTACAGAAATAGAGAAATTGTTATAGAACTAAATTCCAGCTTTTTGACTGGTCCATGAGAGGGAAAAGTGGTGGATGAGTACCTGAGCGTGTACCTGGGCGTGTCCCTGGGCCGTACACGGGATAGAAGCAAACCTATGCTTATTTTAATTGCCTTGACGACCCGAGCATTTTGACACTCATCTCATCGCTATAACATTGTTGGTTGAGCAGTTATCGCGATGTGAATATTTTGTGGCTTAATGTGGCTAATAAGGGCTTCAGCGTCCCGGCACTAAGACCCCACCAAAGAGCAGCAAATTTTAACTCACGTTAACCTCCTTTATAGCAACGCTATTGCGACGAAAGACGCACCAAAATACTCGTCGCGTTAAGGCGATTAAAACGAGCTCAAAGGCAACGTTGTATTATGTTGCGGTATGAGCACATTGCGACTTGAAGTTCGCGGAAAGTTTCTGAGGGGGTCTTGGCGTTATATACGGTAAGCAAGCATAATTCCCGGCGGTTTTAGTAGTGTATTGCGTAAACGTCGGGCTACCAGCAGACTTTACCCTTTTAGGACTAGATTTTGGAGGACTGTAGATGTAACCTTCATGGGCTGTAGACTTATCAGTACCCTGAGAACGCCATCAAGGACGCCCGCAGTTCAGGGGATAGTCGCGCAGCTGGTTTATGTGTAATTATTTTAAACGGCGTCGCATGTAACGCGTCTACCTATGATATTTAAGATGTATGTCTAGTAGTGCTCTTGGACCTTTCCTAGCCGATTACGCTGGGCAATAAGCTCCAGAAATACTGTTCTCGGCTGTGAAGTGAGATTCTAAACGTTACGGCGCCGTTGGGGACTGCCCGCTTCCTAGGAACCTTCCTAGTGCTTAGAACGTCCACATTGAGTTCTCTATTTATTTTTGAGCTGAACGAAAACACTGACCATTCTTTTACGGCATACGGCTCCGGTCCATTGACGAATTGTAATCCGCGGATTCGATCGCTGGATATAAAGCCCCTTGAGCTAAGCAGTATGGAATCATTGGGGACCTTTGCACATGCGCGCTCTAAACCTGAGATGTACACTTTACTTGCACTACCTTCCTTCCCCCATCAGAATCCTAGTTCCAGAAGTTCAAGACGAGAAAGGTCAATCAGGCTTCAAGGAGACGAGCCGTTCCACATTATATTCAGCGCAATGTATCGCCAGCTATTTGGCTATTTGACTACAAAGTTTGTGAGGCCCGGGTGCCACGGAGCTAATTCGACCGGCGTCCATCTCTGAGAATTTCCATCTCCTAGTTGGCTGGGCTGGGCGACTGTGTATTTACTATCATATCCGGCCAATTGAATTGCAGTTGGTCAGCTCTCCACATTGTAGTGCAGATCGTGTGATATAGCACCAGAGGGCGCGAATGCTCACTCCGGAAGGCAGCCGCCCGACGCCATTTTAGGCGCGGACGCACCACAACTCATTCGGCCGGATAACACCGTAAGATGTGTATCTCAAGATTTAGGGGCATACTTGTACTGGCTCCTGGACTCATGTCATACACAGAGTTATGGTTAATCTGGAGCACAGTTACATTTTGCGAGACAACTTTCCAATATTCGGGCCGGCTCAAAGCCCTTCCCTTTTGCATGGCGCTACGGCCCGATGAAAGTCGCAAAATATCAAAGCCCCATCTCTTGCAGGCGCCTTCTCATCCAATTCGCGATGACACTGGGATCCGGGGGACCAACAGCCGTCGGCGACACCCCGAGTCCCCCTCTCGTTGCCTTAACGTACCAATTAGCAATGGTTGCATCAACAGTAGGACCACTCACCTTGATCCAAACGACGTCCTCCTTGACGGCAGCCTTGAGCCGGTCAAACTCCTCAGGGGAGATCCCGGCGCCGCAAAGGATGGCGCGAGGCGCCTTCCGCTCGGTTACAGGACGGATGCAGTTGGTACCTAGCCTTGTTTCCGGGAGGTCTTCCAAGTTCCCCGCGACGGCGTTGGGGATTTCGGAGCGAGCTTTCTCCGGGTCTATGCAGATGTGCACGGCTAACAAGGTGAGCGCGTGCGCACAGAAGATTTGCAGCTACTTGCTGTCATATTCGGGTTCGAGGCCTAACTGGACGCCCGTCGCAACCTGGGCCGAGCGTCCGTAGATAAGAATGGGAATCCCAGACGAAGACATGGTAACAGTGGAAAATGGCCGACGATGAGGAAGTCGGCATATGGCATATGGCAGAGGGGTAAGGGTTATATTGTATTGATAGTCAGCTGGTCGCAGAAGCACCTACATGATAACACGGGGTTTGAATGGCGCCGTCGGACAGTTCTATTAATAAGCGGAGCGCGTGCTGGCCAGCTCGGGCGCGGATAGGGTAGCGCACCGGCTAGACTGAATCCGCCGGTCACAAAGTCCGTACGCCATCCATAATCGCCGCAGACGCCGAAGAAATCACTCCTCTTCCTCCTCTTCCTCCTCTTCCGTCCCATCTTCTTCTTCGTCATCCTCGGACTCCTGCACGGCTCTCCGACTAGAAGTGGACGGCCGGGACTGAACCCCCTTTATGACTCGTTCCCCCACAAATCGCTCCTCATCCCAGTCCGTCTTGCAGCGCGGACACTTGTTCTTGGCGCGGAGGATATTCTGAGCGCAAAAGTCGTGCAGCCTGCAGGGGCAGTTGTTATTTGCGCATCGTTGACCCTGACGCTGTTAGCGATGGGAGGTGGAGCTGCTGTGGCAGACACGCACCACCGTGATGATTTCGCGGCAGACTTCACATGTCTTAATAGGCTGCCAGGCACCCTCCTCTTCGTCCGGATTGTTGTACGTGTCCACCAGCCAGGACCGGAGCTCCATGAGCGCGCGTGCGCTGAGGCTGTAGTAACCTGCTTTGCTCTTCTCAAACCAACCCTCCTCGACAAGACTAGCGAGCGTCTTCTCTGCCTTGTCTATGGTGAGATAGCCAGCATTGGCCTGAGTGCCAGCCATTGCGGTGCTATCCCGGCCACGATTCACCTTTGCCAGGTGAATCGCCTCCATGCCCTTGACGGCCATGATCTCGCGGGCCGGAGTGTTGTTCGCGTCGAACATAGCGTCGATGACGCGCCTTACATAGGCGATCTCGTCGGCAGAGCGGCAGGTGGCTAGCTGGGTCTGCGGGTCGGATGTTGCGTTGACGAAAGCGTACACCGCTGTGTCTCTGGACCGCACGGAGGCAGACTGCGGATATGCTGAGCGAATCTCATAATCAAAGGAGCTGAGGGCAGCATTGATGGTGTGGATGTAGTTTGTGAAATCTTCAAATAGGATGTCGTTGGCCAGCACAGGGCGTCCTTCTGGCGAAAGTTAGCTAGTGACGAATGACGGGCCATACACCAGGCGGGCGCGAGGTACCGTAGGCAGTTAAAATGGCGGCGAGGATTGGCTTAGCTTCCTCAAAGGTGAAGGTTTGCCTGGTCTGAATGGCTTGAAGGAAGGCACTATGAGAGTTGTTATAGCTGTCACGCCCAGGTGTGAGCGACATCGTGGATTTTAGGGTTGGGGGGTTAGTATCGGTGTGGGGGTGAGATCTGGTGGGGCTAATTGAAAGGAACGCGTGCACGGCGTGCCAGCGCGTCAAGCTGTGGCTGTCGTTTAGGAAGTGGCGCTACTCGGTTGGCGCCAGGCACCAGAGACATAAAAGCCTAAGGCAAGAACAGCCACATACGAACCATGTGGGGGGTGGGGGTATTTGAGATTGATCAACCTCCATGACGATGACTTGGGTCTTTCGCTAGCTTCCTTCGCTACCACAGTATCGTGCCGTAGGCGTGTTTGCCATTAAGGTTATTTGCAGCTGAGTGGAAATGGGAGAATGAACAAATGACGACATTTAGCTGAATGGACCAAGGGATGCAGAGAGCAAAGTCAAAGAACAGGAATAACACCGTAGGTGGTTACACAGCAGTCAAGTGCACATTCCAGATTCAATATACGGGCACAGGGACAACTGAAAACGACAGTAAGGTACAGTAACAACTTACTTCGTACGACTTTCGACTTTTTCATCCTCAGCTTTTTCTCAGCCGTAGCCAGCAACTGGTAAGTCCGGCCATGTGGCCAATGACTTCACGAACTCCACTTCCTACTCCACAGCTTGCTCCCCTTGCCGGGGTACCGGAACATGACGCCGTAACCAATGACCTCTCGCGACCCGAAAAGCCTTAAGATCGGCGGGGTCTAGACCCGAAAGATCGGCATAGCGGCATGTCGTCACCTGCGGGCCTTGCAAGAGACGGCATGGCCTGACTTCTTGCCCTGCGTCCAGCACGCTGGGACTGGGGGAATACGGTACGGTAGGGGAATGGGAAAAGTTATGACTAGCCTTCCCCGCCAAACCGCTACAAGGGGATGCACACGAGATTTCCACCCCCAGGCTCGTGGTCCTTTAACGGCATCGATCCGCTCCCCGAATACCTCTTTGGGACGAGCTCTGGTGTCATCTCACGCATCATTGGCTTGTATGCGATAGTTGGCGTCACACTCTAACCGAATGCACCACCCATTGCAATTATTCGCGTCGCCGCAAGACCCCGTCGAGGGGCAGACACGTACACTCCCACGCTGTGCAGTTGATGAAGTTGGCACCTTTTAGCGCCAGTATTATGCCCGTTAGGTGACCCTCCTTGTTTTGCGCTCTTCCCTCTCGCAACTGCGGAATCAGCCTTCCCAAAAATACCAAAGCAGCTTCCCCAAAAGACATGTGTTGCAAAAGATCTAGACCTTCTATCTCTTCACCGTCCTGCTCTTCTCAGCTTTTCGGAGTGACGCCCGGCTTGTACAACGTGGCCCACGTTCCCGCATTCATTCTCACCTCCCCACCCCTTCGACGTCATACCCCCCCCCCTCCCTTCTCATCTTCCCGTCCACCCAGTCGCCTCCACCCCAGCTCCCCTTCCAGTAGTCAGCTAAAGGTGTTTCCCATATCCCCCCCTCCCCCAAGTCCATTCGTCCTATCTTTCCCTAAAACCCTTTCGTCTCTTGTAAAAAAGGACACAGAGCCGCAAAAGCCCCATATCTTCTCGATAGTCCCCCACCTTCTCCCCTTTCACTCCTCACCGATCGCCAACCCTCTCCCCTATTATTTACCTAGTCCTCTCCCATCCATCAACCACCTACGTACCTCCCCTCCCCTACCCTCCCTCAAAGACCCCGCCTCCCGGATCCTTCACCGTTACTCCCCCTATCCCTTACGCCATCTTGCAGCCTGTACCGAGTGCAAACTCCATAGATAGACCCGGCATTTGTACTCGCATAATACTAATTTCGCCCCCTCAAACCGAGTTGATCACTTACCCTCGCCACCTTTCTGTCCCCTACAACTACTCCTTCCTCTTCCAACTTCACCAAAACTACCTTAACCAACACTCTCCCAACTCTTTCTTCACACCCACCAACACCTAGTATGCACATATCCTAACAGCGCATCTTCACCTTACCCTTTCCAACTCACTCTCTCGTGCTCTCCGCACTCTGCAGCCAACTCCCAGGTTGCCCCTCCCCGTCATGACCTCGAGCGCCGCTGCGTCACCGCTATGCGAAAGCCACTTCTCTCCAAGTCTCCACAGCGACGCGCGCTCTCCGAGCCCAAACTACTTCGGCCTCAAGATCGACTCTACAGCAGAGGCCCTTACACCTGGTGCTGGAATACACGCGCGCACAAACTGGAGCCCTCCAACCTCCATGGTGCGCTCGACCGCCGCCCCCTCCCCACGCGTCATTCCCCTCGACCAAAATCCCGAGTTCGAGGCGTTCAGAAGGCAGTCGGAGAAGCATGGCTTTGGCGCTGCCATGCTGGCAGGCTTCGGTGCAGGCATGTTGGGAAGTCCGCAGCCCGTAAATGGCGCGTCGCAATCGCAATCCCCCACTATCTCCAGACACATGCGGCCACCTTCCCCCCGCGTCAATGCGCCGCTGGCGGAAAACTACCTCTCAGAGCCCAAGCAGCGGTCGCCGAAGCGCATGCTGTCCTCGCCTTCGGTCTCGGTTACGGACAAGCCGCGACGAGCCTCCCCCGCTGGTTTCACAGACAAGGACTCACTACATGCTCCACGATATCTGACAAACGGTCGCGATGCGCGCTACTCGCTTCCACCCGCACCTGCTACGCCGCAGTCGCCCATGCAGAGCGGCTACCCACGTGCCGAGACCCTCCCCGCACGTGGCGAGGCGGAAGAGCGCAGCAGTGCCCAGCTCGTGACACCGCAGTACGTCGTCAACTTGCTTGAGGCAGCACACGAAGAGATTCTGCTGCTTGACTTGCGTGTGTCGACGCAATACTCACGCTCACGCATAACGGGCGCTCTCAATCTCTGTATTCCTACTACTTTACTCAAGCGGCCATCGTACGATCCCCAGAAATTGGCCGAGACCTTCAAATCCGACGAGCAGCGGCGGAAATTTGAACGCTGGAAGAGCTGTAAGCACATTGTGGTGTACGATGGCTTCGCGCAGCAGCTCAAGGACGCTGCGCCGTGTGCAAACATGCTCAAGAAGTTTATCAACGAGGGTTGGACAGGCGGTTCGTATATCATCCGTGGCGGATTCGCAGAGTTTTCCAAGCGCTTCCCTCACCTTGTCGCTCATGACGAGGATGTCGGTACGACTCCCAGCGCGCATGGCCTGTCGCTAGGACTGGGTGCGCCCTCGCTACCTCCAGTCATCGGCGGTTGCCCGATGCCCGTGAGCAAGAGCGCGGCGAACCCATTCTTCGGGAACATTAGGCAGAACATGGATCTCATAGGCGGCGTGGGCCAGCTGCCGGTGAAGCGACCGGCCTCCCTCGGGCAACAGCAAGAGGATGATCTTCCACAGTGGCTGCGCGCGGCAGCAGACCCAAAGGACAACGGCAAGACGATTTCAGAGAAGTTTCTGCGCATCGAGAAGTCGGAGCAGAAGCGCATGCAAGATGCGCTGTCTGGACGAGTCGTGTACGGAACCCCCGGCGCTGAAGTCATTAATCCCATCTCCATTGCCGGCTTCGAAAAGGGCGCTAAAAATCGGTATAACAATATTTGGCCCTATGAGCATTCTCGCGTCAAGCTCGAAGGCGTCCGTGATGATGGCTGTGACTATGTCAATGCCAATCACATCAAGGCTGCGTGGTCGACCAGGCGCTACATTGCGACACAGGGACCCATTCCGGCAACCTTCAATGTAAGTCCACACGTCTTGTTTACTTTCACTGCTAACCGCTGCAGGACTTTTGGAACGTCGTTTGGCAGCAAGACGTACGCGTAGTCGTAATGCTCACTGCCGAGACGGAAGGCGGCCAACTCAAGGCGCACAACTATTGGGATGCTAAGCACTACGGCCCGCTGACGCTTACATTCTTGTCCGAGCATCGCGTCTCTATCGAACCATCCAAAATTCTGCGCCGCCGCGAGCGTCCCGGGCCCACTGCGTCCGGCATCCGCCCCCGCTCTGGCACCAATCCGCTTACAGATGGAGGTCGGTCCATTTCCGACGTGTCGATGACGTCCGCCGCGGACGCTCAATCCCCATCAGAGCAGCAAGCCTACGTGACAGTCCGGCGGTTTACCCTCGAACACTCTGGAGAACCCTTTGAGCGTATTCGCGAAATTACGCAATTACAGTACTCCAATTGGCCCGATTTTGGAGCCCCGGCGCACCCGGCACATCTCTTGGGTCTCGTGGAACAGGTTGATGCAGTTGTGCGGGCGTCGTATGGGCGCAGCGTTAGGAGCGCGTCCGAGCTGCCCCGTGCGGATGATCCGCCGCGCCCTATTGTCGTGCATTGCAGCGCAGGGTGCGGGCGGACGGGGACATTTTGCACGGTGGACTCGGTCATAGAAATGCTCCGCCACCAGCGGCGGGAGCGTGCACAGCGGAGTACGCAACCGCAGGGGCGGTATGATATGGCTGGAGGCGCTAGCCGCGGACAAGGGGTAGACGGAAAGGAGGGCGAGGATTGGATCATGCGGGACGATGTGGATTTGATTCAGAAGACTGTGGAGGATCTGCGGCTGCAGCGAGTGAGCATGGTGCAGAGCTTGCGGCAGTTTGTGCTCTGTTACGAGAGCGTACTGGAGTGGTTGGCGGCGCAGACACCTAAGTCGGCATGACTGTAAATGGGGGACGTGTACACGATTGGATGAATAGACGGTTTGAATGATTGACTTTAACTTGTTTCAATGGTCCGGCATGGTGATAGCCTCGCACACGCTGAGAACGGCCCTCACCATTTCCGTTTCCACGGCCCGCCGTATCCATGTCCGTCTCATTTCGACTCAAATGCAACTGAGCTGAAAGCGTCCTGCGGAGAAGCCATGTCATTACTTCCAAAGGGTTTGAAATTTGCATTGGGATCATGCCGTTCCCCGGAACATGGGCCACGTGCCAGCGCGAATGTGTCGGTTGTAGCTTCTGAACCTTAAAGCATCATTGATGCCGTCTAGGGTCCGCAGTTCCATGTCCCGTATTACCTGTAGCGGCACTTGGTTGACTATCTCCGTTGTCCGAGCCCACGATCTCGAACTTTGAATCGCAGCGCTCGCGTGGACGAGATGCTGAAGTGTTGATATAGTGCAGCCCTGATATACAATAACGCCATGTGCCCGTTAGCCCATCGCCCCAGCGTCCCTCACCTAAATTACCGCAACCAGTATCGTATAGTGAAAATGCATCCGGGGACATTTCTTCACCTCGAGACCAGAGCTTATAACGACGTCGGCGTGCACCGCGCCAGCCTGAGCCCAACCCGCACGCCGAATCGCCATGGCTCCTTCCAGCATCTGGACCCTCGCGCTGCTTGCCGCAGCCGCAACCGCCCTCCCCACCGCCGAGACGCAGGCCACATGCGCAGACATCAAGAACGCGCTCCCGGGGCGGCTATGGCTGCCGGGGGAAGCAGCATATACTAAGGAGAACCGGGATTACTACAACATCGGGCTCGCCGAGCTCGGGCCGGCGTGTATCACGCTGCCGACGTCGGCCGAAGACGTAAGCAAGATAGTCAAGATCCTGAATGTGCGCCCTGGCGTGCGGTTTGCGATCAAGAGCGGCGGTCATGATCCCAATCCTGGGCAATCGAGCGTCAAGGATGGGGTGCTTGTTGCGCTGAGGCATATCAATGGCACGGAGTATGATGCGCAGAAGAATGTGGCCTATGTCAAGCCCGGCGGGCACTGGTCGAGTGTCATCGGCCCGCTGGCGAAGAAGAACGTCACTGTGGTCTCGGGCCGACTCGGTATGTGCAGCCTTGCTGCTCAGCCTCGCTGACATGTCAAGGTGTCGTGGGCATCGGGGGCTACCTGATGCAGGGCGGCAACTCGTTCCTGAGTGCGCAACACGGACTCGCCGCAGATGTATGTTCAGTCGCCTCAAATATCCACCCGTTAACCGCCTCAGAGCATCCTCGAGTGGGAACTCGTCGCCGCCAACGGCTCCATCATCACCGTCAACGCGAAGCGCTACCCTGATCTCGCACGCGCTCTGCGCGGCGGGGGCGACCAGTTCGGTTTGTCTCACACGTCACTGAGAGTACCGCTAACCTCGCAGGTATCTGCACCAAATTCACGTTGCAGGCGTACCCGATCGGGCCTGTGTGGTCGGGGACCAAGGCGTACGCCGCCAAGGACCGCGAGGCTGTCTTCGAGGCTCTGGCGGATTTTGTGGAGAACAACCACAAGGACCCCAAGGCGGCGATCATCTTCACGTCTGGGCTGGGTTCGGCGTCGCTGATGCAATTTTATGATGGGCCGACGCCGCCGAAGGGAGCGTTTGGGAAGTTTGAGAACCTTAAGGCGACGATGGATGTGGGCAAGACGCAGAGCTATGCGGACGTAGTAAGTCGATACTGAATATTGAGAAGTTTCTCACCGCTAATCCTTCAAGATTGGCGCGACAGATGGATTGTTCAATTTCTTCTCCAGCCGAACATCATTCCGGGTAAGCCCCATGTGCTGGGAAAGCAAGCACTAACGCCGCGAAGAGCATCACCCTCCCTCACCTGCCTCATGACCACGGCTACTACTCCCGGGTCGACGCGCTCTGGTCCAACATCACGGCCAAGCACCTCAAGGGGCGGTATCTTGTCGGCAGCACGCTGGCGTTCCAGCCCTTCCCAAACTCTATGGGCAAGGCCACGGAGACGAAGGGCGGGAATGCAATGGGCCTCAAAGGCTCGGACCACACACGGTTCGTCATAGAGATTGCGGGAATCTACTCGCGCAAGGCCGATGACGACGTTGTCCAGGAGATGTCGCGGGAGTACACGCAGGTGCTAACTGAGCAGCTGCAGGGGGTCAAGGCGAGCGCAAAGGCAAAGGGGATCACGGTCGGGGAGTACAACCCCATGTTCGGAAACGACGCCGGTCCTGACCAGGATGTGATGGGCTCGTATCGGGATGTTGCGACGTTCAGGAAGTTGCAAAAGCAGCTGGATCCTGAGGGCCTCTTTGCGAAGCGAGCCGGTGGCTTCAAGTACCCCGAGTGATCTTGGATGAACTAGTCGGGCCACCTATAGGTTGCTCAATGGCAAAATTGGCCCAAAAAAATTGGCCCAAAATATCATCCCTAGCTCGCCTTACTATGTGAATATGTACGGGGCAACATAGATCAGGCAAACTGATGCTTTTTCCTCTTCGGGTATTGGCCGCATCCTCCAGGTTCTACCCAAGCAAATTAGGAGGTCCAAGATACAGCGGAACCGCAACATGCATAACACTGCTTTGTCAATTTGGCACCCAATTACCGTGATACATCAATCGCCACCGCCGTAACCGAATTCCTAGTCCCGTTGAGCACCCCCCCACCGACAATCAAGATATCATTTTCATTCGGCATGACCATCAAGCTGCGCGTGTAAGATTTAGACGCTGGAGTTGCGGTCTTAATCCAGGCGGAACCAGGTGCACCCAGATTGCGGTTGATGAAGACTTCGGATCGGTCCCCGCTGCTCACCACAATGGTTCCTTGCGGACCACCGGCCCGAGTCCATACAACATATGGAGAGCCGTTTGGAATCGTCCCGTCCGTGGCTTTGAGCGTGATTTCCTTGGCGCGATCGAAGCGGGTTGGATCGTTCGCTAGGCGATAGAACACTCTACAGTGCAGAGGCCCGCAGTTCTCATACGTCATGATGAACTGCCCGTTGGGCAATTCCGCAATTGTGGGCATACCGGGCCGCCCTTCCTTATCAGGGTCCGCTGCATCCTGCACAAGGGTTTCCCAGTTTATCAGGTCCTTGGAAGACTGGTGTACGAGCTTCTGTCCATGTTTCTTCGGGTCCCGCTGGTCGGAATAGTAAACGACCATCTTCTTGTCATGTACCAGCAGGAATGGCTCCCAGACGGGGGTCTCGCCATTGTTGGGGATTGCGCGGCCTCCATGGACAATGTGTGACACGAACTTCCAGGTACGGCTGTGGGCTGTCAGCTTCGTAGTTGGAGTGTCCGAGAATGATGGAAGTTCTCATGCACGGACGGATTGGCTTAAACGTACCCTCTGTCCTTGCTTGCGTAAAGCTCAATCCAGGTTTGGGACAAGTCTGCTGGAATAGCGCTTCCAGAGATAAGGAGGGTGCCCGCCTCAAAGTCTCCGATGGGCTCCTCAAGCTCATAGAGGAAGGGCTGATAGCGCAAACCCCACCCTTTTACCTGATCATGGACTTTTGAAATCTCCTTCCACGTCCTGCCCAGATCCGTTGACTGATAGATTGGAAACCATGGCGGCTCTTGCGAATAGTTTTCCCAGGTAGCCAAGATTACTCTGTTGTCGTTGGTTGGCTCTTTCAGGAGCAGACTGCGGGCGTACAGCACCCGCGGGATCTTGTATGAAGATGGAGGCGAGAATATCGTAACTGGTGAGGCCAAAGACGTTACTGCCGCGGCAGAGGCTGCTCCAGCAACCCAGCACCAGAGGAATGCATCGCGAAGAAACATGGTAAAGAGCGGCAGGTCGCTGAAGCTGCAACCTAGGACGTGAGTATTGAACTTCGGTCAGAATTGCAGTACGAAAAACAAGCTGGGACTTATAGTATTTAGCTTTAGCTGCACCTATGGAAGCTAGCTGAGATATTCCGGCATGCTGCTTCAGATAGATAGGAGAGCAAAATAGAAGACTGGGAGCATCATCAAACACATTTATCCTTCTTAAAAGATACTCCAAGCACAAGCCAGCGTAGCATATTATTCCGGTGACAAGCTTTGGATAGTTCGGATAGCTTCAATTGAACGGAAAGAAGACAGGGCGAACTAAGTGGAAAGACGAGGTTGTCGTGAAGGTGGAGTGGCAGCTCACGAGTCAGGTGTGTCCCCGCTACCCCACACTCACAAGTTCTGGCCAAAGGCTAGTGGGATTTTCAAGAATTTATTGCCTACACGATGGGCAAGTGTTTGCTGAGCGCAGCGGCATTGAATTTTTGAACCGTCACCTCTGGTGCATGTGAATGCACTACCGCAGTATTTATGGTACTGTGCCCAGCATCTTTACCCGGCAGTGTACCGTACCATCACAGGAACGCCACATGTACGCCACACTTGTCAGGCACCAGGCTTCGCGTTGCGTCACCCGTGAACTCCAAAACATATTCACATCCATCACCAGCACGTCGCACTCTACAACATCTTCCCCCATACCCAACAATCCGTCTGGCTACTTACTGCCATTACAAAGTGAGTGTTGCAACTCCTCCCTCTCAACTCGCCTCTAAACGCTTCAAGCCTCCTGCATCGCCACCACCGTCACCGCGTTTCCTCCGCACTTCACTTACACTGGCCCCGGCCGTAGGGTGTCGCAATGGATCCCGGCCTCCAGGCCATGGAGTTCTTGGCGGACTCGCGCAACCAGGAGGACCTGGAGCGCGATGTTGGTCGCCAGGCCGATATAATCCTCAACGAGCAGGCGGTCGCGCGCGAAGCAAAGCGGCTCGAGAAGGCTGAGCAGAACCGCGACCGCCTTGCCGCGCAGCTTCTCGACCTCAGCGATCGGATCGCACAATCACGCAACAGCGTCGCCATCTTGACCCACGAGCGCAACAAAGCCCGCCTCGAGGTACAGAAACGCACTATCGAAGATGAAATCACCATGATCCTAAAACGTATGGACGATCTTGCCAATGAGGCTCCCGACGAAGAGGCGGGGAGAGAACCGGCTGAAGCGTCGCATGGAAAGCTCCCGACTGAGACCACGCGCGAGTACCTCATACGCACGGGCAAGATCACCCCGTTCTCAAAGGTGGGCTTAGGAGGAGCTCCCACTCTGGCTGGCGCCATGCTCAACGCCGAAGAAGGAAAGGAGGAGGATGAAACAGAGGACGTGGACCTCTCTTTAGACACTAGTGCGCCGCAATCGCACAAGCATCTGTCGAAGCCAGGTTTCAACGACGAGAAGGTGAGCGAGACTGGTTCAGACGACGATTTCGTCCTTTCTTCGAAGAAGCGGAGGCTCTCGGAGCAGTCTTCAAGAGCCCAGAAACCGGATGGCGAGGCAGGTTTCTTACCCGAAGAGGCCGTGGAGAGTGATGACGACTTCATGCCGCCAACCTCTCATGCGTCAAAGAAACGGAAACGGAAACGTACGACGGGAAATAACAGGGCCACGTCGAAAGATCCAGCAGAGCTCTTCGAAGGGCTCGATGACGGCCGCGAGGATGTGTATCAAAGCCGTCTCCAAAGCTGGTGTAGGAAGCGCTCTGCCGCGCGGCTGAAGGCTGGTGACCAAACCGCTGACACTCCTGATGTCTCTGAAGACGAGATGTATAAGCAGCATCCGACCCGTCCCGACGCTGAATTTACAGGCGACTTTCGCATTCCCGGAGACATTTATCCCTCACTTTTCGACTATCAAAAGACGGGTGTTCGCTGGTTGTGGGAGCTTTACACCCAGCGCGTTGGTGGAATAGTTGGGGATGAGATGGGCCTGGGCAAAACCATCCAGGTCATCGCCTTCCTTGCCGGGCTTCACTACTCGAAAAAGCTCAAAAATCCCGTCATCATTATCTGTCCTGCCACTGTCATGCAACAGTGGGTCAACGAGTTTCACCGTTGGTGGCCGCCAATGCGTGTCTCCATCCTCCACAGTTCTGGAAGCGGCATGGTCGATATTCGCCATGAGGCTGAGATTGAGGAAGACCTCGATTACGAGAGATTTGGCTCGGTGCAGCCTCAGAAGAAGCGAAGTCTTGGACCGGCTCGCAAGGTCGTGGAGAAGGTCGTCCAGCACGGCCATGTTCTCATCACGACATACTCCGGGCTTAAGGTCTATGCGGATCTTCTGGTCGAAACTGAGTGGGGATGTGCAGTGCTTGATGAAGGACACAAGATTCGGAACCCGGACGCCGCCATTACCCTCTATTGCAAGGAACTCAGAACTGCCCATCGAATCATCCTCTCCGGAACTCCCATTCAGAACAATCTCACGGAGTTGTGGTCGCTCTTTGATTTCGTCTACCCGATGCGCTTAGGTAGCCTCGTCAGCTTCCGTCGCCGGTTCGAGACTCCCATCAAGTTTGGTGGCTATGCGAATGCGTCCAGCCTTCAAATTGAAGCAGCAACGCAGTGCGCGGAGACTCTGAAGCAAGCTATAACCCCTTATCTCTTGCAGCGCTACAAGGTGGATGTTGCTGCGGATTTGCCGAAGAAGACGGAACGCGTTCTCTTCTGTAAGCTCACGGCCACCCAGCGAGAGTTATATGCCGCCTTCCTCGATTCCAAGGAGATGAAGTCAATCATAGCTGGGACGCGGCAGGCGCTTTATGGGATTGACGTGCTTCGGAAGCTGTGCAACCACCCCGACCTCGTCGACCACAAACTCATGTCTCAGGAAATGGGATACGGCGCTGGCGCTAAATCGGGGAAGATGCAAGTCGTCAAGGGTCTGTTGGATGTCTGGAAGGTGAATGGCAATAAGGCGCTCATCTTCTGCCAAACCCGCATCATGCTGGACATTCTCCAGAAGTTCTTGAACGAGCTTGGCGGGTTCCGTTATAAGCGTATGGACGGCCAGACAGCGATCGCAGACCGCCAAACTATGGTGGATGAATTTAACAACGACCCGGACATCCATGTTTTCCTCTTGACCACTAAGGTCGGCGGTCTCGGCGTCAACTTGACGGGGGCAGATCGTGTCATCATCTACGATCCTGACTGGAACCCTTCGACTGACATGCAGGCTCGTGAGCGCGCCTGGCGCCTCGGACAGAAAAAGCCCGTCGAGATCTACCGCTTGATGACGGCTGGGACTATCGAGGAGAAGATCTACCACCGTCAAATTTTCAAACAAGTCTTGACGAACAAAATTCTCCGTGACCCGAAGCAGCGGCAGTCCTTCCAGTTGAAGGACCTGCACGACCTCTTCACCCTTGCCCCTGAGGCTGGCGGCGCCACAGAGACCGGTTCTATCTTCAAGAACACAGAAGTCAAGTTCCAGGACAAGGAGGATGGCTCCAACTCTGGGAAGCAAAAAGCTCCCTCAGCTGGCTCGATTTCTGGAATCTCTCGGGAGGAGGAGTTCCATGATAATGCTGCCATAGAAACCGCAGAGAACGGGTCGTCAAGCAAAGAATCTTCGGACCGCGTCCTGTCGGCCATCTTCTCGCGCTCAGGCGTCCAGTCGGCCCACGAACACGACGCGATAGTCGCTTCCACACGCACCGGCAAGAAGAAGATTACGGCTGACCCCGCAATTATTGCTCGGGAGGCTCGCCGGATTGCGGAAGAAGCCGCCAAAGAGCTACGTGATGCCGAGAAAATCGCGAGGACGGTGCCGGCCGGCCAGGCGACCTGGACTGGGACATTCGGTACCACTGGCCAACCTGCTGAACTCGTGCGCCCCCGGCTTCCTGATCGTCGGCGGCAGGTTGTGCCATACGGTCAGGAACCCAAGGGTCGTGACTTCGTCCCGATGATTCTAGACTTCTTCCATGCCCATAATAACCGTTGTTACACGAAGATGATTATCGATCAGTTCAATCGGCACTGCACCGATGCGGAGCGGACAGCAGAGTTTCAAGCGATTCTTCGGGAACTAGCAGTTATGAGCAACCCTAGTCGAGTAGGGCGTGGTAGGGCGGTGTGGACGTTAAGGGAGGAGTACCGTTGATTCAAGCGTAGCATTGGGGGGGGAGGGATAACCCAGGGCAGGCATGGTTGGCGTAACAGAGGCTGACTGGTATACATGACATTATGTGATACCCTATGCGGTTTGTTTGTAATTGCAAGGCGATTCAGGCCTCTTTAGTCCCAGTTCTCTGCAAGTTCCCATGCTGCTTCCAGCATTCGCGGAAAATTTTCATCTATGACCCGTCTTCTTTAGCATGCCGAAGTGAGTTGACAATATTCAAGACTAACCTCCTTCTTGCAAGCTCTCCAGTCCTTCTTCTCGTAGTAGCAGTCCGTCATGTTCAAGTTTTCAGCTTTGGTAGTTAGAACGGCTTCATGTACACAATAGTCTGATAGGAGTACCTGAGCATCCTGTGCTAAATATGCGCTGCTCCCTATGGCGCATGCCGAGTTAACGTCAGTATCAATACAGTGGGGATGTGGCCCACCATTCATCGGGTTCATCAGCATCCACAACTATCTTGTTTGCTGGTTCTTTTGATTCGACCATTGCAGTTGATCTGACTTTCACTTTGGGGATCAGGCGTAGTGAAGTGCAAGGTGATGTCTAACCGGCATCGATCTTGGCGAGCGGGTGCATCTTCGCTTCAAATTCGCCACTGCCGTTCCCCATCAACCGACATCCAACGCTGACTTGATGGCTAACAAACGCATCAACGTCCTCGTGTACTCAGGCAAGAGCTATATTTTTCTCCAAGAGATGCTTTGTTGATGCGGATAGGCAATGGCAGCACAGTGGAATCCGTAAGGCATTGCCTCTATTCCCTACGGAGGCTTCTCTCGCCTAACTATGCGGTTATGTCGATAAATGGCGAAGTACTTCTTAAAGAGCCATGGCCTGCTACCTGTGCCCTACTTGTGTTCCCCGGTGGAGCCGACCTAGGCTACTGTCGAACGCTGAACGGAGAAGGCAATCGCAAGATCCGACAGTATGTCAACCGTGGCGGTGCGTACCTTGGACTCTGTGCCGGCGGCTACTACGCCAGCAAGAGGTGTGAGTTCATGGTCGGCGACAAGCGAATGGAAGTAGTTGGAGACCGGGAGCTCTCCTTTTTTCCCGGAACTTGTCGTGGCCTTGCGTTTCCGGGATTCGTCTATGGGAGCGAGGAGGGAGCGCATGCTGTCCGTCTTGATGTCAACAAGGATGCACTCGCCAAAGCGGATTACCCTGTTCCCACAACCTTCCATGCCTATGTAAATGGAGGAGGCGTCTTTGTTGACGCTCCTAAGTTCGCTGATCGTGGCGTTGAATTACTGGCTAGCTACGTCGACAAGCTGCTTGTAGACCCGGGCGAAGGAGCGGCCGCCGTTGTGTACTGCAAAGTTGGTGAGGGTGGGGCCATATTGGCATCTCCTCATCCAGAGTATGTAAACTCTCTCGAAGGGATATCGGCTAAGCATTACAGGTTCGCGGCGATTAATCTGGACCGTTCCAACAGGGATTCCAGCTACGCCAAAGTTGTGGAAACCTTGAAGGCTGACGAGGAACTCCGCATCTCGTTTTTCAAGGCTTGCCTCATCAAATTGGGCCTTGAAGTTAGCGCAACGGGAGAGTCAGCACCGTCGCTTTCTCCCATGTACCTTTCTTCGTGTTCGAGCCCCGACATATCGAAGCTCTTAACTTTGTGGAAAGAAGTAATCAGTGCCAAAGGCGACGAACAACTGATAGTTGCGGAAGCTGATACATTCCGTATTGAGCCTTTATCATCATGGTCAATGGGGGATATGAACGAAGCTCTGCCTCCTGTACCGGCCAGCTCATCGGATGAGACAGAAGCTGGAACTAACCTCGTTGACGCAAATGTTGATTCCAGCAAGGTTTTGAAGCGGGTGCTAGTGTATGCTGACACACCTCCGGCCAGCAAGGACACACCGTATTTCAATCACGGCTCCTTCTATGCACATCTACAACGGTATAACGGAGTCTTGGCCGATGCCTCATTTGGACGTGTTCTACTCTATGGCGAAGTCGTCGCGAGCACCAACACCTTACTCGAGAAGTGATTCTCCTGCTCGCCCTATGGGGCACCCACTTACAAGTAGCAGGAACCCGTCCTTCACAAAGCACGTTCCCCATGGTTTTACCATGAACGCAACCACCCAAATCGCTGGTCGCGGTCGCGGGTCCAACGTCTGGATATCTCCGCCGGGCGCGCTTATGTTTAGCACGGTGTTGCGGCACCCGATGGGCCTCAATCAATCCGCCCCCGTAGTCTTCGTGCAGTACCTTGCGGCACTCGCTATTATCCACGGCATTCAGGGCTACGCTCCCGCTTACGCCGGCTTACCAGTGAAGCTCAAGTGGCCAAACGATATCTACGCCCTGGACCCCGCGGGAGCCGGGAAGAACTATGTCAAGATTGGCGGAATCTTGGTCAACTCGTCATATGCCGGCAGTGACTATACTCTCATCGTTGGGATTGGGTTGAATGTCGCAAACGCAGCGCCGTCAACGAGTCTGAATGCTCTTGCGGCGGCTAAGAAACTCGAGCCA
Source organism: Trichodelitschia bisporula (assembly GCA_010356995.1). Lineage (NCBI taxonomy): Eukaryota > Fungi > Ascomycota > Dothideomycetes > Phaeotrichales > Phaeotrichaceae > Trichodelitschia > Trichodelitschia bisporula. The sequence goes on along the minus strand of ML996708.1, from coordinate 225,481 downwards.
TTTCATGGGGAAAGGCTGCTGGCTAGCATTCTTTCCAGTTTTGATTCTATCTACGCCGAGTTTTGCATGGATGGCTGGAGTCGCATGCTCGAGGAAGACTACTACAGCAATTGGCTACACAGGTACGGTCTCCTAGTTTGGTCACTAGTGGCGAGGAAGTTCTTTTATGCTTCTTCGATTAACGCAAAGTCTAACAATAATCTGTACAGTGACCAAATTGTGACACTCGAGGCAGAAGGCGGCGTGCGGGCTCGAATCAAAGGCATAACCCGCGACTGGGGTTTGCTTCTTGTCGAAGAACTCGGATGGGAAGACCGTCCAACAAGGAAAATGTGGCAACTGCAGAGCGACAGCAACAGCTTTGATTTCTTCAAGGGGCTCCTCAAGCGGAAAGTGTAGGTCCGAGGCGAGCTGGAAGAGATATGCTAAAGAGGTAGACGAGCCCCTATTCTTGCAATTCATCCCCATGCCCACAGAAAAATTTCGTGGCTCGTCTACCAGACTGACATCCTGATATGTGGCACCACAGGAGTTGGCATCCTAGAATTGGATACTCCAGGATTTGGCGGTTTGCAGAGACTGCGCCATGAATCGACGTTGAGGCTAGTCGGCACCTCGTCCCTTGACCTTCGTGGGGCGGAAATGTGTGCCTTCATACACCTGTTCACACAATTCTTGCAGACTCCCCTCCGGCACATACTCGTCTCATAGAACTTCTTGTGCTTTCCCAAAGCATCTTGGAAACCGGGCCAATGAAGATAGAATCTGACCGTTTCTTTCCTGCAGTGTTTCCGAGAGATGCTCAGACCCTTTGACGTCCGCGTGTTCAACACTCTTTTCCCGGACTCGTCATTTTCAAAGCCATCAAAGATGACGAGATGGTCCCGCGGACACCACCAAGCTGCTGCGCCAGGCAGGGTCTCTACAACGACCGAGTGGGGCTCGAAAACCTGGGCGTGCCGCTGCGGAAGAGGACGAGAAAATGTGGGTGTAGAAACAGATGATCGACGGTGGATTGACCGCGGGGTAGGATTACTAGCTTGCCGCAGAGGGTGCTGAGCCAGCATAGCGGACATTGAACGGGATATGGGTGGACAGCTGCCTTCCGTCCTAGAGCGAACGTGCCGGACACTGGTAAGTGGAACGCTTGCGCGACCAGAAACCGGGGAAATCGAGGCTTCGGCCATAACAAAAGATAAGTTTGGCTTGTAATTAGGATCAGTAGCTTAGGAAACAACTAAGTGAGACGGAGTAGAATCCCAGATGTTCAAGAGGCTAGAAGAGTGTGCGGTCTCCGGAGAAGCGAAGGGGACGCTGCCCCTGGAAGGCGTTGCTGGAACCCGGGGAAGGGTCGACGATGTCTCATTCTATGAAGAGTCTCCTTCTCCTGCAACATCTGATTAACCCAAGACGATGAAGTACATGCTTGAAGCTGATGACGCCCTGCAGACAAAGAGACTCATTATCGGGCTACATCACCGGCTCTACGAGGACACTCATCCCGCCTAAATTGGGGTTCAGCTCCAAATGAACAAAAATTGAGTGCCGCATTTTCGCAGCTGCATAGGTAGTCGAAGTGAGACATCGAATAGAGCCTTCCTATTGATTCTGAGCGACTTCGAATCCAAAGCTGAGCTGCATTTGACGGAATCGTGTGGAGAGTTGGTTGACCACCTATCGTGCGCGGATGGGGGAAAAGTAGCTGTATCTCAGAATGGAGTTTATATCGGCACGAGAAACCGAGGGCCGTAGAGGAAGCTGTTCAAGAATACAGTAGAGTCACTGCAAACTGAGCGGTAGGAATTCATGATGTTGAAGGTTGATGCCAAGCCTCCCGAAGCTCCGTCACGAGCTTCCACCTTCCGTGGTCTGTGCCCACATGCTTGTCACCTTGTCGCCTCGCCTGGTCGTAAGCTCCAACCTCCGCCCTACACAACGAACTTCCTCGCCGCACCGCATACCCACATCTCCCAAAGCCCAAAGCCCTTCATCGCGATATTCCCCATCTAGGACTGCCGACTTCGCCGTAAATCCGCATTACCCCATCTGCACGCGCTTCGAACCATGTCCACGCTCGAAGACCTAGACGCACTTGAGCACGAAGGTGGTGATGATGGCAAGGACCAGGGGGACAAGGACAAGAGCGGTAAAGACAAGGCGCCCGCGAACGCTGGAGATGCTGAGATGAAGGATGCCGCCGAGGAGGCGGGCGAGGATGATGCCCTGGATGAGGAGGTCCTGAGCCTGAGCACACGGGACATCATCGCGCGGAGAAGACTGCTTGAGAACGACACGCGGATCATGAGAAGCGAGTACCAACGGTTAAATCATGAGAAGTCGGCGATGCATGATAAGATCAAGGACAACCTCGAGAAGATAGAGAACAACAGGTGAGATCACCGCTTGGTAGCGTTCGCCGCTCAAAACTAATCCTGCTCTTCGGCAGGCAACTCCCTTACCTCGTTGGAAACGTTGTGGAGATCTTAGACCTTGATGTCACGGCCGAAGCTGCTGAAGAAGGTGCAAATATCGACCTCGATGCTACACGCGTTGGAAAATCGGCCGTCATCAAGACCTCCACGCGCCAAACTATCTTCCTTCCGCTCATTGGCTTGGTCGACCACGAGAAGCTCAAGCCCGGCGACTTGATAGGCGTCAACAAGGATTCGTATCTTGTACTGGATACGCTTCCCGCGGAATATGATAGCAGAGTCAAAGCCATGGAAGTCGACGAGAAGCCGACGGAAAAGTACACCGATGTCGGAGGGCTGGACAAGCAGATTGAAGAGCTCGTGGAGGCCGTAGTCTGGCCGATGAAGGAGGCTGAGCGGTTCAAGAAGATCGGAATCAAAGCCCCGAAAGGTAGGAGGATAGCCAACACTTCCCCTACAATGCTAATTTGACTAGGTGCCCTCATGTACGGCCCTCCTGGTACGGGCAAGACCCTGCTTGCCCGCGCCTGCGCTGCCCAAACCGACGCGACCTTCCTCAAGCTCGCCGGTCCGCAGCTAGTCCAGATGTTCATTGGCGACGGTGCGAAGCTTGTACGCGATTGCTTCGCGCTTGCCAAGGAGAAAGCCCCTTCCATCATCTTCATCGACGAATTGGACGCTATCGGTACGAAGCGTTTCGACTCCGACAAGTCGGGCGATCGCGAAGTGCAGCGGACCATGCTCGAGCTCCTCAATCAGCTCGACGGGTTCGCTTCCGACGATCGCGTGAAGGTGCTTGCCGCAACTAACCGTGTTGACGTCTTGGACCCCGCCCTCCTGCGTTCCGGTCGTCTCGACCGGAAGATCGAGTTCCCCCTACCCAATGAAGAGGCGCGTGCCCAGATCATGAAGATCCACAGCCGGAAGATGACGGTGGACGCTGCCGTCAACTGGGCCGAACTGGCTCGGAGCACGGACGAGTTTGGCGGTGCTCAGCTGAAAGCGGTGTGTGTCGAAGCGGGTATGATTGCGCTGCGTTTAGGCCAGTCGAAGATCAGCCACGAGCACTACGTTGATGCGATTTCAGAGGTTCAAGCAAAGAAGAAGGAGACAGGTAAGCCTGCTGAACGCATCCCGAAGATCTCCTCACTAATCTGGTACAGTCAACTTTTACGCTTAAGCAAGCCGCTATCAAGTCTTGTGTTCAACGAGTTGGCTGGAAATGTAACTCTAGCATAGATCATCCGATAAACATAACAGATTGCTAAGGATGCAAGTATCACCAGTTGTGATGCTTGGTACGTAGATCCGGACTTTCGTGTGCGTATCTACTTCCCACGACACGCGCCTGTCTGCATCGCGTAACCGTCGGTGTGATTGTGTTCCGCAAAAACCAAGCCGATGACCACTGACCCCTGGCATCGAATTCCGGGTTTCGACCGAGCCCGGAGCCTGTTACTCGCTAATATCGCCTTAGACTGCTGTGACCAAGGGATCGTAAGCCGCTTTGTCGATGCCGAGCGGCACAAGCCGGCGATAGTACGTACAAGTCTCCTATCTTCCCTAAGCGAGGCACCGTGTAGAGTCGATCGCCTCCTGTGTAATTACTTGATGCGCAGAATCTACCAAAAAGGCCCTGACACTCCTATCTTCATTATTTCCAGAAACCTCGAGCCGGGCATGACCCCCCCTCAGATCCCGAGCCCGATCTTTCCGCTTTGACCATATTCCGGACCCTCCTTAGATCGGACCATGTCATCTCTAGTTGAAGCACAAAAATATGTATACAGTTTGCTTGGCTTTGTGTCGGCTAGTTCTGCCGATACACCACCCTGGTGAATCGATGAAGACTCTCCTTTGCCGGACCACTTGCTAGCTGGTGAGCCATCTCCCGCAAGCGTGTACAGGGTTCCTACGTCGAATACTCGATTCACGACACTGAAGCAAGTTAGGAAGACGCGTGACCTAAAGTATACATGCCTGTCTGGCGGTTCGTGCCGAGGGTTCTAGACCTCAAATCTGGAAAACTCGCGCGCTAACGATCTCTATAGCATCGTGATACGAGGCGCAACCATTTAGTGCCAATTAGCTGTGGTCAAAATATGCCGACGCCTGGCTAGTGACGTGCAAAGGTCTCCGAACACTCGACACACTGTCCTCCACCTGTAGCGTCATTCTAGCTCACTGTCAAAGCCTCCCTCGCAAATCTTGAGTTGTCAGCATCGACAGAAGAGAAAGTAATGCCGGTTCATAACTTTATAATCATCGCTGCCAGGATGCGCTGACTTTTTTCTGGACTCTCGAGGCTGACCCAAATACAGGTTTCGACTCCGTGAGTCACACCTTGTGAACGGCACCTCTTGACAGACTTCGGTTGCCAACATGTGCTTCTCATAGTCATTGTGCCGATCAAGATCGCGACCGGTTCCTCGAAATCTCGTCGCCAGATACATCACACTGCCTGACACTTGGGACTCGGACCATATCACTGGCCAAGTGTCTTGGATGTATTACTCCTTGCCCTCTTTCCGAGACAGCGCTCAAACCACCCGATTTCCATCTTCGTGTCCTTACAGTCGGCCCAGCGTCGGATTGGAAATCCATTATCATCAACTTTTCTTGGAGTTCCCAGTGATCGGTGTTTTCTCACACGAACGCCGACATTTCTCGCGCCATATTCACTGCACGTCGATGGCTTAGGCGATGCATCTATAACCCAAAGGGAGAGCGCTAGATGGGATCTGATGTAGCGGATACAGTAGCACTATTATTCCCAGATGGCCCTACCTGGGATTGAGTGGCGGGATTGCCGAAGTTTTCTAGGGCCAAGGGGAAATTCTGACCCTGCAGTACCCCCGAACCCGCAGCCCTATTTAACTTTCTCGAAGCCTTGAATAGACTTACCCCAATTTGGCTCGACCTTCGAGATTCGACGAAAGCTATTGTTCCTGGGTGACCTTGTTCTCTGATCCTGTCATAGGCTCCTGGGCCCTAAGGGATCTTCACTCCAGACTTCTAGCGGTTAGCGGAGGAACACATCTCCCGCAGTGGAACAACCGCAGCTATTGTTTGATCGTAGGTGCCATGATGTTCGTACTGCGCTTGCGGCCCCGGCGGTCTAGTTCTAGGCCTTCTGGGTTGATCTTAGTCGAACACCTACTAGCACCATCAGCCTTGCCGCGATTGTCAATCGGGACAGCTTCAGCGCCATCAACGTGCGTCACTCCTCCGGCCTGTCCAAGTGTATTCCGAGCCCCGACACTATAAAATCGAGAATTGACTTGCGCTAGCCCCGTGCCCGGCCGGGTAGATCTGGCGTACAGTAATGAAGCTACCGGAGCAGCCGCAAAAAGGCCTTCCAACTAACTGCCGGTCAATAGATCTTATCAGCGCGTAGAAGCTCACGGGCCGGCCCAGAGCTCCGCCACAACCCGACATATTGATGCCCAGGTGTTTATACCCACAGATGGATGTCTAGTGTCCCCCTGCCCATTCCCAGCGTTCTCTGGGCTAGCAGCTCGCCGCGGTTGCGCGCTCCTGATGCGGGATCTGATCGTGAGACCCTTGTCCATCGGCATCTCGCCGGTCGGGATGTTCCTCACGTACGTTAAGAGCGGGGCTGACAACGGCTTTATACAAAGCTCCTACGCGGGGCCCTCGTGGAAGGGTAGTTTCAGTCTGTAGAGGAGCATACTTTTCTTTTCTTTCATTCGTTTGAGATGGCGCCGTCACTCGTTTTCGCGTCTGTGTCCCTCTTCATCCTCTCTTTGAGCACGCAAGGCTTTGCGGCTAGCTCTTGCAAAGCCATTCCAGGCTCGGAATCATGGCCGTCGGATTCGGAATGGGCGGAGCTCAATACACTGGTTGGAGGCCGGCTCTCAAAACCTCCTCCGCCAGCCGCTGTATGCCACCGGAACCACCCAGCATACGATGAATCGCAATGCTCGGACGTCACTTCTGGTTGGCGGACCACTTCATGGCATGCCAAACAGCCAATGAGTACCATGTGGCAAAACTACAACAACTACAGCTGCCTTCCGGATCCGACTACACCTTGCTCCGGTGACGGGTACCCAGTTTACGTTTTGGACGCGAAAACGCCGGAGGACATCAAAGCCGTGATTGACTTTGCACGGACAAAGAAAGTCCGAATTAATATCAAGAACACCGGTCACGATTTCTTGGGCAGGTAAAGTTGCCGGACCTGTCCGCGATGCTTCCCCATAGCTAACATCCCAGGTCCACAAATCCCAAGTCTCTTTCCATCTGGACCCACAACCTGAAGAGCCAGAAGTGGTTCGAAACGTCCTTTACCCCGAAGGGCTGCAATTTTCAAATCCAGGGGCCGGCCGTGACTGTTGGCTCAGGGGCTCAGTGGTCCGAGGTCAACTCCAAGGCGAGGGAAAGGAGCCTTGCAGTCGTTGCTGGAGCCAGCACCACCGTCGGTGTGGGCGGATACATCGCCGGGGGCGGTCACGGACCGCTCAGCGCGAAGTTCGGCCTTGCTGCCGATAATGTTCTCGAGATTGAAGCGGTTACAGCCTCGGGCGAAATCATTACTGCAAACGAGTGTCAGAACCAAGATCTCTTCTGGGCGCTCCGTGGGGTACGTCGGTCTTTATGTTTCAGAGAATGGACATTAACAGGCCATAGGGAGGTGGCTCGACCTTTGCCGTTGTCACGACGTACACGATGAAGGCCTTCCCATCGGTTCCGGTTGCGCGCTGGATCGGTAGGGTGTCTGGATGGGATGCGCTTACGCACATGCACGTCAACTGGGGTAAAATGGCGGCTCAAGGCGCCAGCGGCTACTTGAACGGATATCCCGGTCGCGGCAGCGGCTCCGCCTCGATGACCATGAACATGCCGAATGCCACGGCCACCACGCTCCACCGGTATCTTGACCCGATCATCACCAACATCGAAGGCATCACGGGCCGGAGAGGGAGTGGAGACGATGACGAGGGGTCGGGGTCGGGGTCCCGCGGTGGCAGTAGCAACAGAGACGACGAGAATAGACGCTTGGCCAAGCGGACCAACCTTATCACAGGCGTCTACCAAGACTTCGCCTCAGTCCACGACTTCCTGGACGCCACGACGTTCAACCGAGAGGAGGGCGTGGGCCAGGTGTTCCCCGGCACGGGAAGCAACAAGATCATCACATCGTGGCTGTGGAGCGAAAAAGCCGTGGCTCATCCCAATCTCAGGCAGGCGCTGATGGGCGCTTTCGACAGCGATACCCAACTCCTTAACGACCTCACCGCCGGCGTTGGGACGGCCAACCCGCCCTTCATCCGCGGCGGTGGAAACGCCGTCAACCCAGCCTGGCGCACGGCGATTATGCGGCCCGCGGCCGAACTGCAGTGGTCGGGCTCGGACAAGGTGAAGCTTGCCAAACGCAAGGCGGATGCCCTGAAGTTCGGCGCATCGCTGGCCTCGGTCGATCCGGAGGGTGGTACCTATCTCAACGAAGCCGATCCGGATACTCCGAACTGGCAGCATGCCTTTTGGGGCAGCAATTACCCGCGCCTGCTGGAGATCAAGAGGACAAGAGATCCGGAGGGTGTCTTCTGGTGCAAGGCTTGCGTGGGCAGCGAGTATTGGGATGTGAGCGCCGAAGGCCAACTTTGCCCCAAAGGGGATATTCCTGCTATGGACACTCCTTCCGTTGCTCCAGAAGCACAGGAACCAGCAGCTCCGGAGGCGCCCGTCAGTGCTCCAGAACCCCCAGCCAATATCCCAGAAACCCCGGTCAGTGAGGAAGCTCCGGCCAGCGCTCCGCAACCTCCCGTGGGTGTTCCTGAGGTGGATCCCTTAGGACCTATAGGGCCTACGGTACCTACAGTTGCTTAGATGGAAACGGTATTGGTGAGTGCGACTCAGCGGCCAGAGATAGACGGATTTGACTCCGATTTTGTACATTAATGATGTGATGTTCTATTAGATAGTTGGACAGCTTCATCAAGAAGAGCATGTGCAGCAACCTAGGCGATTTAGTTTATGTTCATGAGACCCTATTCCAGAAACGAGATGAGAAGATAAAATACCGTAGCCCCGAGTAATGGCATCATGCTCCCTTCTCTGGGTAGGGCCAAGCCTATTATGCTTGAAGCCCAAGCGGAGTTCTAAGCAGTAGCCTTTTAGAGACCAGCTCCGCGTGATAGAGGTACCGATTTTCTTCAACTGCAGGGTGCTGTAAGAATAACAAGGGCTGAATTCTTGAACTAGGTTTATAAATAAATCATTGGGCAACCATCGACGCATGCATTGAGGAGGAACTCCGTGGAGTCGCTGTTCCAGAATTGGACTTCACACGGAGTAAAGTGGGAGCTCATGTTATCATCCAATTCTTACGGGCCATGGGGTGGCCATTATGGATATGGAGTTTGTGTTCAGTACCCCGTTGTCTATGAAACCAAATTCAACGCCATGCAATGCAGATGCATTAAGAGCGGTTCTCTTGCAAAGCCGCGTTCCTGTCATGCTCATCGATATCACTGGGAAGATTAGCCAAGTTGTGGAGGCAGAAATAAGCAAATCATACCGCGCTTCCCACGGGTAGCATATCCAGATATCAGGGACGGTGACCGCGGCGTAGTACTTTCCCTCGTCCATCATCTCCTGGGGAAGACGGCCCTTCTTCAGCTTGTCCTTATTCTGGCGAAAATATGAGTATCCTACGTTTCCCAGCGATAGTAAGGTTCACTTACGTGCAGCACAAAGATGGTGAATGTAGTCTTCTCGGCAGTCCGACACAGCTTCTTGCTAGCCTCCTCGACGTCCTTCTCGAGCTCCCTGACAGCGTATTCCAGAGTGGTCCGCGTATCATCAACCTCGTCAACGATGAGGACATTCTTGCCGATCAAGTTCGACATCTCCAGGCTGCTGAGGTCCAGCCATTGTGTGCGGGTAACCTTTGTGCCCGGAACCTCGACAGCATCGGTGCCGAGCGTCTCGTAAAGTGATAGGCCGATGGCCTGGATGGGGATGTTGGGAGATCCAGGCCTCCTCAGGAAGGACCTAGGCCCGCATCAGTAGATGTCATGCGAGGCTCTGAAAAACTGACCGAAGGATGCGTGCGGGAACATAGCCTCCACCGCCAATGGCGATCATCAGATGCGGTTTGAAGTCATTGAGAATGCGCTCTCCAGCAGCCTGACAGAGCTTGTGAACCTACTCATTGGAGGAAATAAAAAGTGGTTAGCGACGGAAGGAGCACGGTACTGCACAGAACCAGAGGTTCGGGTTGATTATGGAGGGGCAGATGGTGGCTACAACGAAGCTTTGACTGCGCCGCAGACGCATGGGCTTGAAGAGACGACGAGGAACGGGAGGGGGAATAGCGATGGATATACCTGGTTGTAGGTGACGTAGAGTTTTTCAACCATCCTGGCGAAGTACTTTGCAGATGGTGATACTGTAACTAAGCGTATTTCTGCAGGACTTGGTGGAGTGGTTCGTTATCAGCATCGGTTTGGAGGAATACGTGAAATACTTTTTCTGTGGCCACTTCGGGCTTCAAGGGTCCAATTGTTAGCCTAACCACCATTCCGCACCGCCACATCTCCGAATCTACGATCGACCCCACGCTGCTCCACTTTCAAGGCCAACCTCTCGTGGGTTGACAACGTTCGTTTCTTTCGCCGTTCAAGATGCCCACGTTTTTGACATAGGAAACATGAGCCTCAAGGCTGAATGTACTTCACTTGAGCAGACGGTCGGGCCGGTTGTTTAGTGGCTAACGGTCTGTAAGTACTATGTACGGTACTCATGCAAAGCAGGATGGGGTGCAGGGAGGACACTCGAGTCATGTCGACAAGCGGGAGTGAAACGAGGTTGCAGTCCACATATTGACTTGGAGGCTTGCTTGCTTCCCTGTCCATGGCGTTCACTCACGCACCCTACTGTCCAGCCATCATCACTTTCTTCGCGGTGAAATTCCCTTCTGGGGCGGTGCGCCAGCACTACTACGGCGTAGTGAACTGAAGGTCTGGGCTTTGTTGCGGCTAATCAACGTCGACTTCGAAGCGATCATGGACTTGTGAGCATTTATGCGGCCCGAGGCGGGACCATGACTTTGTGGAGCAGACCAAAACCGCGCGAGTCAACGGGTTGACGTTGAGGCCGCTCGGACACAGAGATCTCGGACATATTCCGATCATCGCGCGATGGCGAATTGGCGATGAAGCCATCGCCAAAACATCGACTCGGCTGCTCCGGCATCGGCGTCTGTGCTGCGCGCCTGTTTTGAACGCTCTGACGCTTCTGCGTCCCCAGCGCCCGTTCTGTCTCCCTGTCGCTAACCGGCCCTGTACTCCGTAGTCAGCCTGCCAAACGCGCCAAACGCCCTGTCCATTGGCCCCTTCGTTTCTCTCGAAGTTCGAGACGCGCAGAAATAGCAGATCTTTGCTTCGCTTCTGCTATCTTTTCTCCGAATCCATATCCTCCACAATGTACTTCGCCATCTTCGCTTCTTGCTCAGCTGCTCTGCCCCACCCCATACACCCAAATCCTGCGCCGGCATGGGCAACCCGACTCGTCAACTGACTTCCAATCCACATGAAGCGAGTCGAGCTCCACTAGGCTGCCAGCGGCAGTCCGTAATTTGCTGATGTCGCAGGTTCTTCTGCGGCCCTGCGCACACGTACCTGCATACCTCACACTCGTCCTCGCATGAGCTGGCTGTCGCTAATCCCTTCTGAGCTTGGCTTAACATGCATATCGGCCCTGATGAGCAACCCCCCGAGGTATTCGAGACTTTGACAGCGTTGGACGCGAAATGAGGGGCTTGAGGCGGGGAAGCGCGGCATCAAGCATCAAAGGTCCGCCAACAGTTCGTTCTCGTCGCTCGTGTGTCAACCATCCAACAATAATAATGGTGGCTCGCTTGACGGTTCACTTATATCGGTTGCTCAAGGAACGTCGGACGGAAGTTCCGATCAGAGAGTCGCACTGGAGTAAAGTCGGTATCTCTATTCCCATGTTCGGCAAGGCTTGAACGATTCCTTCTTCAAACCTGGGGAAACGTGGCTAGCCTGCCAAGTACCGTCTGTGCGGTTGCTGGAGAGTGGCCCGACCGCCCGAGTGGGGGAGCCGGGGAACCTGACGCAGGCGAGTTTATTGCTTTTCACTTCGGTGGCTTATCACAGGTAAAGTTGGCGACCTCAACCCTCAGATTGCAGTTCCGCCCAAATAATGAGCAGCCGAGGTTGCCTTCTCCAAAGCAACAAGGCCGACAAGAGTTGAGCGAGGGGTCTGCATCATTCCCAAGATCAGTACGGAGTATCAATCTTTCCAGCTACCAGGTACCAGCCTCCCTTTTCAATGCAAGAAAGATTGATAGTGTCTTGGCGAACCGCCTTCATTCGTCATCAGGTATGGGGGAGCTCCAGACTTACAGATGCTTGCTTGAGTGCTCCTCGAGTGTCAAAATGTCAGAAGTCTCGACTCCGCAACAATTGGATGAATAGCGCCGCCAGGTCTCTATCCGAGTATCCTTCGACCAAGAGAGACACCAGTGACCCCTCCACGTGCGGCTAAGACTGAACGGGACGCCTATTTTTGGCTGCTTGTCCGACTACAATGGGAAGTACCCACTGCTTTGTGATACGCTCTGCTCTGTCGTAAAAGCACCTTCCATACAGTTATGGGCCCCTCCTCGAATGAGCGTCTGACAGCGTCAAAGCTCGTGGATATGCATAACATCGCAAGCTCCATCTTACCCTTCGTATATCAGTTGTAAGATTGACTCTGCGATTCAATCACTGCAGACTTCGCTGGCTTCATTGCAGCTGGTTTGCACGCCAGGCGTATGGCCGAGGTGTAGATTGTGTAATTGCTTCCCGAGGAGGAACAATTAATTCGATGCGGTGATGGTGGCAGGCTGAGGGCGGCCGATCATGTTTGAATAGTTACCTGAGGGGGTAGGTGGCGAATTCCGCGCTTGAGAGTCGCCAATGGCGTGTGCGTAAGCATTACTCGTATTCTAGAACGGTGGGCGAATTGCCGAAAGCGTAGACGTCTTGGGACATGGTGCAGCTGAAGGATGATGCTCCCGATGCCCTGTCCTAGTTATTATGTGTATTGCTTGCTGCAAAGGTGAAGCAATTCAGTAGTCGCGATATGTTCGTACTAGCAGCAGTACTGTAGCAGCCCCACATTTGGTGGCGCTGTCGAGAGAGGAGACAAGACCGAGAGATGAATATGGGCTTTTCGCTCGCTACGTACTGGGAACTAACTCCGCCTTCTTCCCCGGGTGCTGTGAGAGTAGGATAGCGGGAAATGGGCTTCTGGTGGGCTAGCGGGCAGTTCAATTGCTGGACCGCATGCCGTTCACAGCCTTCTCGCAAGCCCCAAGCCAACTGCGTAAGTGTATTGCAGGATGAAAGACCGGAAGATGGCAAAGTTCTTCGATTTACAGGCGCAAATTAGCTGCGCATCTTGCAGTACCCGTACGTAGAGCGACAGGAAAGGGTTCTCAGCTTTAGCATTTCTCTATTTGTTGATGGATTGCCCCTCAACGGGAACGGTTTGCCCAGTCCTATCCAGACTTCTCCCCTCGAAGCTTGCCGACTGCAACCCCCCCCTCCACTCCCTCAACCCTTCATCCCCCCCCCCTTCCGGCCTCCCGCAACCCGCACCCACACCCCCCAGCAGTAGGTGTCTCCCTCTCTCACCCCCCAAAAGCCCCCCCCCCGAAATGGTCCAGTCGCAAACTCGCATCACCTCGGCCGTATCCGCTTCCACCAAAAGTCGCTGCTCCCCTTGGACCCTTTCCTAAACCTCCAAATCTTCAAACATCTCAACCGTTTCTAGGCTACATGTGTTATTTCTTCTCCATATCCATCCCGCGTAATCGCCTGCTTTATATTGCATTGATCTGTGCTTGACGTACATTTCTTCTTCCTCCTCCCGCCGACCGCTCCCTTTCTCCCGCACCCCCCCCGTCGCTCCTCGCCTGCCAGAACTAAGACTCTGGCATTCCCCTCCGACGACGAATCCTCCAGAAGCCGCGGAATACCTTGATCTCGATACCGGCTTCAACACTAGCCGTTGGCGGTGGATCGTATCGCGCATCAGATATATCAGTCATCCAGCTTCATTGCTTCTATTCGGTCAAGGTCGAGAACGACGTCGCGATCTGTCCAGAGATCCTCTCACCCGTCTCACTACGGAGCTTTCTTTCCTCGCTGTGGATCCGTGCATCGGCGGAAGCGCGAGTGACACGAGAACACCGCAGCGCAGGATCTCGACGCTTTCTGCGACTCCGGCCGCGATTGCGATATATTTCTAGCTAGTGGGAGCGCGTTGTGGCTCGGCCGGGAATGATACATCGAGGAACCTGTCGCAAGCTATCCAAAACCTCAAGTAGCTCTGTGGCGCATCCCGTGCAGCTGCTCGACTAGCGGATATTCTCGAGTACACAGCCTACAAGCAGTTTTCAGGCCATCAAATTGGTCCTCGCGCAGCTGAGCGCCGTATACCAGACCACACGGACATGGCATCAGCTACAGAATCGATCCAGCGCAACCATTTCGCAGATCACTTCGGTGCCGGGCTACACAAATCCATACCCATACTACCCTCCTCCTCTGGGCCTACCATGCAGTCGGTTCCCGAACCGATGGACATCACGCCGTCATCAGCAATGGGCCCACCGGCCTTGACCAGTCCGATCGCGGAGCGGACAGAGACAGGGCAGCTCGTGCCGAATGGCGACACAGAGTTAGCTATCAACGGGAACGGTGTGCCTCCCGTTGGCGCTGCTGCTGCGGCCCAGCAGCCGAAGGTGGTTCAGACCGCCTTCATTCACAAGCTCTACAAGTAGGTAGCGCGGCGCATGTTTCATAATCCGTACGCTGACTACGATCAGTATGCTGGAGGATCACAGCATCCGCCACTTGATATCATGGTCCAATACCAATGAGAGTTTTGTCATGTCTCCGTCTACTGAGTTTTCAAAAGTTTTGAGGTATGTTCAGATGTGCGGCCCCAGGAGGAGATGGTCGCTGATACAATGGCAGTTCATATTTCAAGCACACGAATATATCCTCCTTCGTACGGCAGCTGAACATGTACGGGTTTCATAAAGGTGACCGCGTCTTTCGCCGATGTGAGAGACAACGATTAACTCTGATACAGTCAGCGACGTGTTCCACACCAGTGCCCCGGATTCTCCGCTGTGGGAGTTCAAGCACGGGAATGGAAACTTCAAGCGGGGCGATCTCAATGGCCTCAGAGAGATCAAGCGGCGAGCCTCCAAACATACCCTTATCCATCGCGATTCATTCTCCGCTGGCCCCAAACCTGGCCCCTCACAAGTCGGCGCTGCGGCTGAACCGATGCCTGATACCGTGGACAATCGGTTGAGTATGTTGGAGCATCATTACTACGACATGCATGCGCGGCTTGCTCGCGCTGAAGACCACAACAACTTCCTGACTGGCAAGTGTAGCTTGCTTACTGACGGCATATTGCGGTGCCATCAGGTATGCTTCCTGGAAAATGCGTGGGGAACACGAGACTAATGGACTGAAGTGGAACCAAGATCTAGCCACTTATATCGTGGCCATGACGGAACCTGAAAGCCAGATCCACAAAGATGGTAAGCCACGTGCGCCCCCAAGTACGACGCAATCTGACCAGGCACAGTTACCATGATGCGGAACGAGATCGCCCGTCAAACTGACATGCTTCGGCATCTTGATGAGCAACCAGACACAAATAGTCTCCGGCCCCCCTACTTTGCCGGCGTCCAAGAAGGAGGACCACCTCTTTCTCCGCGACAAATGCCGCTCAATGACCAACGGCGGCCATCTCAGCTTAACCTTGCACCGGATTCTCGCCCTCCATTCCGTCCACCCATGGCCCCGCATTTAGCCATCTCACCCCGTCGGTACGGCTCAATCGGAACCGGCAGCAACAGCTACTCGCCCAACTCAGCCCGGACTCCAGCCCACGCGGTCCCCCAACCACCGCCGCCCCCCGGGCCACCACCGCCTCACGTCCAGCACCCCCTCGCCACCGTCTCTTCCCCTCCCATGAACCTTTCGCGCCGGCACACCTCAGCCGATATCCGGCTTCAAGGCTGGCAAGGAGGGCCTCCACCGCCATCCCTCTCCCCCTACGCATCCGGGCACAACAGTACGCAATGGCCGAGTTCTCCCCACCGCGCGCCCCTTGGTGGCGATCAACAACTCCAGGAGCAACTGGCACAGTATAAATTGCCCCATGGGTCGGCGCATGGCTCCCGCCAGCCTACGCCGCCGGCACCGCCTATGGGAGGTGATCCCCAGGCCAATGCTGCGTCGGAGGCGGGGTGGCAGCTGCCCGGAGCGCGGTACCCGTACAGCAAGGGGCTTGATACGCCTGGTCCGCCCACGCGGCGGGGTAGCATGGCGAGTAATGTGCATTCGCTGCTGAATCCGGCTGGCGCGGGCGATGAGGAGGAGCAGGGCCCGGAGGAGAAGAAACGGAAGCGGATGCAATGAGCCTGGCGTGCCGGGATTTGTATCCCGCGTTGTGGGCCTGCTGCGGCTGGGACATGGCGCCACGTTGAGATGTCTGTATTTGTAGCGGCTATGTGTGTGCCTGGTCGGGGCGTGGGTTTTCTTTCGGTTCGGTCTGGTTCTGCTGAGTGGTGTCTAGGTCGGTTTTGGAAATGGCCCTGGGCTCTCTTCTGTCTAATCTGTCAAAAAGGGGAAGGCGGTATATTTGGCGATGTGGTGGTGCGGAGTTCGTATTTTCGGTTGGCGCTGGGTTTTTGGCTGCATTGCCGTGGTGCTGGGAGGGGTGTATATCATGGGTTGGCCTCGTGAGGATCAGGCCGTGCCGTTTTACGGTGCTTTGGAGGGTAAATATCAAGGGCTGTATGCTGGGAAATTTCTTCTTGGGTAGTTGACTCAAGCGCGGCGGCGCTGTGGTACAGGGAGTACCAGCAACAGTATGTCAAATATGGGTTCCACGCTTAATGCAGAGTGGGCAAAGGCATTGGCATTATAGTGACGCTGCCTGAATGTTTGACTAGCGATGGAGGTTGACCTTCGTCTTTCAACATTGGTCGGATGCTGGTGAGTAATCGCGGATGTGACAGCCTTGCCATGGTTGAATGGTTTCAATGGGCCGCAAACGTACCCGATCGTGCCGATGAACGGCCTCGTACCACGGCTCGGGTCGCCTCTAGAAGGACCACCAATTCGTTAATCAACCTCATATTTCAGTCCTTAAGTTGGCATCGCTGTATCTCAACATGAGAGGACCGAAAACGGCTCAATTTCAACCGAAGTGAAGGCTACATTGCTATTACAAAGCAGATACGTCTTTGCCTAAGAAGCGCAGCAAGGGAATCGCGAAAGGGTACATACTCAGAACGCCCAAATTCTCGTTAACGTCGTGACGGTCATGCCACCTCCACTAAACCCGCGCCGCTACTTCTTCTGAGCTGGCTCCTCCGTGAGCGGTATCACACCCTCCGGCATCTGGGGCTTCTCCCACGGCAACTTCTCCTGTGGCGGCGCCGGCTCGAGCTGCAAAACCGGCCTCTCCGGCTCCTCCTCGCTCTCCACCTCCGAAACACTCACGCTCCCACTCCCCTCACCAGCTTCAGCACCCAAATTCTCCTTCTCGAGCCGTACCTCGCGGCCGCGCTTGTGGCAGTACCAGAACACAAACAGCAGCAGGAAGACAGCCAAGCTCATAAGGACATTCGTGCCCGTGATCAGAGCCGGGAAGCGCAGCTTCAAGAAGTTCAGGATGGACCGCAACATCCCCGTCACGGCGCCTTGCTTCGTGACCAGCGATTTGAGCGACGGCATCTTCCGCTTGCGCAGCTTCGCGCCGGCCGTGGCCGTATCGATGCCCATGGCCTGCGCGTCAGCACCGGGCTTCTCGCTCGCGGCGGCCATGACGGCGGGTGCAAGAGAGCCGGTGACCTTGGTCGGGAGGGACTTGATGAGGGCCTGGAGGAAGGGGGGTAGGCCGCCGTAGAGCTTGCGCAGCTGGTGATCTGAGTTGGTGAGCAGCTTCTCCAGGTCGTCGTAGGCGGTTGGTACGCCGTTCACAATGTCCTTAAGGATCTGCGTGAACTGCTCCATCAACTTTTGTGACTCTTCGCTGAAGGAGAAGACGCGGTTGTTGACGGCGGCGAGGTTCAGGTCGTCGAGGATGCGAGTGATGTCTTGCTTTTCGGCTTCGGGGTCGGGAGGCGGGGCTTCGACGACGGGGGAATGCGCTTTTTCTTTGCCTTTGGATTTATCCTGTGCTGTTAGCGAGTGAAGCTGTGCTACGGCTGGAAACGTACCTTCTTGAAGTTCGCCGGCATCGACGCCACATACGACCAGTACTTGTCGCGCTTCTCCTTCAAGCCTTCCATCGTGCTCTTCTCGCCCTCCTTGACCTCCTTATCCTTCCCGGCCTCCTTCTCATTTGGAGGCGGCGACGTCGGCAACGGGACCTTCTCTGCGCCCTCCAGTGCAGTCTGTTTGTCCTCCTCCGACTTCACCTCGCCCGGGAGAATTACAACCGGCCGCTCGGGCAGCGGAGGGGGATGCTCATCTTCGGACGTGATTTGGTGGAGGAAAGCCTCATCCTCATCGGTGAGAACAGGCGACTTTGGGCCCTCAGCCGCGGCGGGGGACGAAGTGTCCGATTTGTCCTTGCCGGTTCCACGCGTGGGAAGACGCGATGTAAAATATTCGAGAACCATTTTGCGCGGATGTGTAGATTGATTTTGCGTTTTGGATTATGTTTGAGGAAGTGGGGGAGCGAGCTTGGGATGAGGGGATATTCAGGATCGCCTGGTCATGACGACGGTCTGGGCTGTGTGGCGTTGGACGGGCTGCAGCTAGTACTTACGTCATTCCGCCGCCCGACAGGTGTGACCGGGGGATATCGATAACGGTCGAATCAGAAGAACTGACAGCGGCGCATGAGATCCATGATGAAGCTCGCACGGTTCAAGCTTAAATGGTTGGGACTACAATACCTCTGAAGAGTACGACCTCTGCTACGAACGATAGGGTAGAGGCTTGATAACTCTACCTTACAGAAAGAGCGTCCCGAGTTCAGGAGGAAACCTGCGGATATAGCATAAGAAAGCTCTTCATATCTGTTGCCTGTAGACCACGCATTTTCCGGGCGCATTTGCGCAGATGAACTGTGCCCAGTGAGTCTTCAGTTCAGGGTGTCGTGAAGCCTGAACTCGGGTGTCACTGCGGAGAGGTCTGTATGCGCGCTTGAAGGTGAAACATGAAAGGACTTTGCTTCAAAATTTGTAGGAAGGTATAGAAAGCTGACGGGGATGCAAACGAGAAAATATCAGTCATGTACTCCGAGTATCAATCGTTTGGTCCGGGTCGCGATATCTGAAGAGACGTTGTTAACCGGAATGTCACATGACCATCACATGCTTTCCCTTACCTTGAATGACGTTGGGGGCCGGCAAGAGGGCTCGGACTGGAGAACCTTGGAGGCGGCAATTCGCTGCCAGTCGCAAACCGCAATCATTCCGCGCCGCCTCGCCCCAGACCGACGCGCAACTTCCGCCGTCTGGTGCAGACACGTCAATGAGAACCTCAAGAGAGCATGAGGACGGTCTTCTTGTTCGGCCGCTTCTCTTTGCGCCAGGCCTTCGGCCGACACAATGCTTCACCCCTCCGCAATGCCCACCGCGCCTTTTCCTCAGCGCGATCCACCTTCACCTTTCCTAGGACTCTGCGCTTTCCGGTTAGCCAACGTGTTCTGCTCGCCGGCGCCAGCCTCTCTCCTGCTGCCTTTGTCGCCCTGAGCCAAGCCGAGCACAATGATGGGAAATCCGGAGAGGAGCACATGCTGGAGGCGTCGCGAAAAGAGATCAAAGAGCATGTACCCCATGCCCTTGAAGGTTCCAAGAAGGTCCGGAGAGGCATATACTTCTTCTTCGATGTCTACATCTACGAGCCGATATGTACCGGTCTGCGCTTCCTCCACCTTCTCTTCATTTTTGTGCCTGTGATTGCCACCATCCCGGTCATATGGATTGGACGGCAACTTCCCGACCGGAACAATGAAAGAACCGGTACGCTATGGTGGTACGCGTTCTTGGTCAGCTCTATGGAAAGGGCGGGCGCCGCCTTCATAAAGGTGAGAGTGCACGATCTGTCGAATGAGCCGCATTGACGGTTGCAGCTCGGTCAATGGGCCGCTTCCCGAGCAGATATATTTCCGAACGAGTTGTGCGCCATCATGTCCTCCTTGCATTCCAATGCGCCAGCACACTCCCTTGCTGCTACGAAGAAGACAGTGGAGAGGGCATTTGATGGCCGACCTTTTGATGAGATTTTTGAAGAATTTGATGAGAAACCTCTCGGTGTCGGAGCCATCGCCCAGGTATACAAGGCAAAGCTGAAGCCCGATCTAGCCGTACCCGGCGATATGGACGTGCGGAAGCCAGCCGATTTGCGGCAGAGAGTGAAAAGGAACGTGGAGCTCACGCTCAAAAGCAGCCCATCGCGCGTCCCATCTACCTATGTCGCCGTCAAGGTTCTTCATCCCAAGGTGGACCGCATAGTTCAAAGGGATCTGCGCATCATGGGATTCTTCGCTGCCGTCATCAATGCCATACCGACCATGGAGTGGCTTTCCTTCCCCGATGAGGTCAAGCAGTTTGCCGGTATGATGAAGCTCCAGCTGGACCTGCGCATCGAGGCAGCCAACCTGACCGCATTCCGCAAGAATTTCCAGGACCGTACCACGGCATGGTTTCCATTTCCTTACTCCGATTATACTACCCGACAAGTACTGGTAGAGGAGTTCGCCACCGGGATCCCACTAGAAGACTTCCTCACCAATGGTGGAGGTGTGTTCCAGAAGGATATTGCCGATGAAGGGCTGGATGCCTTTCTCCGGATGGTGCTGATTGACAACTTTATCCACGCTGATTTGCATCCCGGAAACATCATGGTCCGCTTTTACAAGCCAGAGCAGATCCAGATGAGGGCTACTGAGAGCGTCAGATTCGAGAAGGACGTGTCAAACTCAGTGGACGTGACCGAGGAAATAATACATCGCCTCCTGCCGCTCAAAGGCAGCCCAAGCAAGTGGCAAGAGCAACTGAAGCAGATCGACGACGAAGGCTATCGTCCGCAATTGATCTTCATCGACACCGGGCTCGTCACACAGCTTAATGCCATCAACCGCACGAATTTCCTCGATCTCTTCAAGGCGATCGCCGAGTTCGATGGCTACAGGGCGGGCCATTTGATGGTGGACCGCTGCAGACAGCCAGACGCAGTACTCGACAAGGAAGTCTTTGCCCTGAAAATGCAGCACCTTGTCCTAAGCGTCAAGAGTCGCACTTTTGCGCTAGGAAACGTCAAGATCGGAGATATCTTAAATGAGGTCCTTAGCATGGTCCGCACGCATCACGTCAGGCTCGAGGGAGACTTTGTAAACGTTGTCTTGAGCATTCTTCTCCTTGAGGGAATTGGCCGAGCTTTGGAGCCGGATCTAGATCTCTTTGCCGGGTAGGTCATTCTGTCGTTAATTGGCGCTTGTTGACTCTTCTAGCGCTCTCCCTATCCTACGTCAGCTCGGTGCTCAAAGTGGCACATCGATGCTCCGAGGTGGAGACTTCTCCATGCTCAAGGTCTGGGCTGGCTTGGAAGCTCGGAGCTTGCTTCAGGCGTCTATTACAAGCGTAAGCCTGGCGCACAGTATGAAATGCAGGGCTAACCGTTTCCAGGTCGAAAACTGCGTCAAATATGACTTGTTGGCACCCAACATCTAGGCAACAATCCATTTGGTAGACCGTTGGATGCTGTCAGCCCCTTTCAGGCACGGCCCTGATCCAGCCCCAATGTGCACACATTATATGCCCGTCATTGGCTAGCGGTGTTATTGGCGGCATTGTGTGTATGAAAGAAAGACTCATGTAGCTCGAAACACCTCTTATCATTGCACAATCGCCCTTCGTGCGAATGTTGACTCCAGTGCCTAAGTCAGACTGTGAACATTTATCCCATACCCCCCCCTCGAAGCTATGGCATTCTAACCCGTTTCAAAATGCTTCTAAACGCCATTACGCCAGTATCCAATCCACCTGTCTCCACAAGCCGGCATCACACGTCAACCCACTCAGTGTCACCACCCGCCCCTACTTCCCACTCGCATACTTCTTAGTCCACTCCTTAGCCGTAGCCTCAAACGCCTTCCGATCAGACTTATACTGATCCGCAATAGTCGTCTCAATCGCATCCTCCGTATTCGGCTCCAGCAACAAATTCCTCGCCATAGCCAACACCGCCGCAATCTTATTCGGCGGCTTCCACTCATCGCTCCTCAGCATCCCGAGACACATACTCCCCTTCCCATCATTGCTAACATTGGGGTGGTATATCTTCGTCGTGAAATTGAGAACCGGCGGTTTGAACGGGTAGTCCTCAGGCAGTGTCACGCGCAGCTTGAAGTGTCCGCCCTGGAACGGTGGTTAGCGCAAGGCTTTGGGGGCTGGAGGGGAGGAAGTACGGCGTAGGCTGATCCGTCTGGCCCGTCCATGACGACCTCCCACTGGTGGATGTCCTGCTCGTCCAGCAGGTGGATTTTCATCCCCGTGGGCGGCGCCTGAGTGCAGTCTGTGAGCTCCTAAGGGGTGGTTAGCGGGGCTGTACCGTACGTCATAGATGCGGGGTAGGGGGTTTCCCGAGCGGGTGCGCAGTACCTTCACGATGCGTTTGGCCATGGTGAGGGCTGTGACGAGGGGTCTGGAGGGGGGATTCGAGGCAGGGCGGTTTATGGCGACAGCGCGCGTGAACGAGGCCGTGGTACATATGCCACGAGGGGGCCTGGGCTGGGGTTAGGATGTTCCGCTCCGTGAGGGGTGGCCCCGCGATTCCTTGCGCCTGCCTGCTGGAGCCTTGTGTGGCTGCAGGGGTGGCGTTGGATATTTGCGGAGGCCGCTGCGAAGAGTCACACTTCCACGACAGTTTGGCGTGGTGACTACAACATGGTTGGTCATAGAAATATCCGTAGCAGGTGGCCTCTCCGGTCAAAAGGGGAGATGAGCTCGGTACAATGAAGAGTTCTTGCACCTTTCTCTGTATTTCCCACAGTGCCTGAGAGGTCAGAACATATTGGGACGCCGAAACTCCCCGCACTATCAGGTACTCAAGCGGCTGAATATGTCATCGACCTGTGCTAGGTATGATTGGAAGTGGCCTAATCAGGTAGAGCTCTTTGTTGGAATGATTCAGGTACGATGTTGCGTGAGGGGGTTGAAGAATTGAGTGTTGAAGATGTGGCATTGAGTTTTGTTCTTCTCGGGTTGGTGAGCCTGTCGATACTAGGAACTCAATGCAGTGTTGGATTCGCACTTTCCTGATTTGACTTCGGAGTGACCATTGCCGGTAGCTGGTTCGACTCAGCGTCTCGCTGACCAAAAGCCCAGCCTCACATTCCAAGGTTCTCTGCGATCGTCCAGTGGCTGCCAAAGCCTCTGATGATTGGCGAATGGGAGGCTACTTAGGGAGGATAAGATGCATAATTATGACAGTGGTAGCGTCGGTACGAAGACATCGCTTGATACAAAGTCACACTGCCAGCTCGACTCATCGACACTGTACACGTACGTGGTTTTCTTGTTAGCATGCCGTGGAGTACGAGTACTCATCTTCTCCACGGCCTCAATGTTCTCTTAAAGTGTCCAGGACGTTCTGTGGGCGGCTCTGGTGGTTGATAGGATAGAGCAAAGGCAGCTATCCAGCGTGATGCATGCAGTCTGCAGGCAGGCCACGCCGAAGCGCCAATCAGCCGCGGTGGCCGATCAACACAGCCTCGCGGCCCGTGTCCTCCCAGCGCTACCACTGGCCTCACTACTTAAAGGCGGCCTCCCCCCGCCCCCGCGTGTCGCGGGTTTCCCTTTCCTCCCCCACGCTTCTCCCGCCAACTCAGAGCCAGCCGAATACAAAGTGCAGCGGTCCCACTCCTCGCAGTGTCGACTACTCACCAAGTTCTGTCAAGGAATCGCTTTTCTCCTCCCATAGAGTGAGAGAGGCAATCCCTGCCAGAGCTTCCGGAGCTCCTCATGCCCCAGGCGTCATCCTAACCCCCCCCCCCCGCCCTTTACACTCTTTTTCTCTTTTCGCGGGCTTGCTCCGTCGCTCGTTTCTCGATCGCTCTCTTCGCGTCAAAATGTTCTTGCGTTCTTTTGCCTCGAAGGATCGCGCGGGCAAGATCACCAAGCCCGTGAAGAGATCGTTTCGTGAAGACACGAAGCAGAAGATGCTTGAGCGGTTGGGCACCGTCCCGAGCCCGCAGGTCGAGAGGTGCGTCGCGCGCAATTCGGGGTAGTTTATCACCCGCTGACCACCGCAGTGTGTCCCCCAACCTCACCAGCGCGATCATCACGATCGTGGTGGGGCTCGACCAGCGTGTGTTCGCGGCGCACGAAGACGTACTGAGCCACTCGCCGTTCTTCGCCGCGGCGTGTCGGGACCAGTTCTTCGAGTCCAACGCGCGGCGCATCGCTCTGCCCGACGAAGACCCCGAAGTCTTCTCCTGCGTCCTCGAGTACCTGTACAAGGGCGACTACTACCCGCGCCTGCTGCACGACAAGCGGCGCACGTGGCAGCTCGAGGGCGCAGTCGAGAGCCCCAAGCTCGGGTCCGGCCGCGGGACCGAGGCGACGTTGCTGCATTCCGGCGTCGGCGACGTTATTCTCCGCGACACGGCGGTGTACTGTGCGGCGGATCGGTATGGCCTCGAGGAGCTCAAGCGTTTGGCGCTGCGCAAGCAGGGCCTGCAGAGCGGAATTGAGGTTGGTATCATCCTGCGCAGTGCGCGCTATGCGTATGAGAACACGCCGGACAGTGACTCGCGGCTCCGCGCTCATTACCTGGCGCTTATTATCCGCAGCCGCAAGACCTTTAAGCGCAGCGGCACCATGCAGACGGAGATGGAGATGGGAGGCAAATTTTTCTTTGATCTCTTTGTGGCGATGTGCAATCACATGGATGACATTGTGGATCTCAAGCAAGTGCCCGACTCTCCTTGCAGTCTTGCTGGGTGGTTGTAGTTTTTTTTTTCGTTCTCTTGTCATTTTGCTGACTGTGCCATCTACAGCAAATCCCCGAGGACCATCTAGATGTGATTGTACGGAACCCACTTTGCGAATCAACGGCTCGGAGGATGGATTATCAGACTGAGAAAACAAGCAACAGAAAGCACAGTAGCGCCCGCCAACAAACCTCGTAACCAGAATGAAACCCCGATCGAAAGTTGGACGGAAGAACCCCGAGCCAGGCGTTTTTGATTTATCATGAGCACCGCACTCTTCGCTTTCCCCCCCAACACGGTCGAACTTCCCATTCCGGCTGCCAGCTACCAAAAAAAAAAATGACTCACGGCTCCTAATCCCCCCGTCGCACGGTTAACTCAGGGCGTCATTTGTTTCCGATCCCCCTTACCGCACTTACCCGCCCCCGCAACGGTCCTTTGAGAGGAGCTGTACGGGGATGGGCTGAACGTCCGCGACGTCAATTCGCGTTTCCTTGGTTGTTTTGTACACGAGTACGATCTCCGAGTCTGCATGTGTGTGTTCGCGATGGGTACTCATCTCCCTCCTTTGTGTTCCTGTCTCCGCTGTCGTGGAATGAGCGTGCTCTAGTACCGCGCGGATGTGGGATGAGGGTGGTTACGGTACTCGGCACCGCTTGATGGTGGTGGCGGCGAGGTAGTATGTTATCCAGAAATGAGAGATGTTAGGCCGCCCATTTGATTGTATCGTGAGTGAGTGAGTGATGCTGTGCGATGTGCTGCGAGCGGTTGGGGAACCCGGAAACGCGGGGTAAGGACTGTGGTACAGCTTCGCGCCGGTGCGACCAATGGACATATCGAAGGGACTGTGGCCTAGCTGTGCGGACGCTGCGCGCGTCTTGACGGGCTGGCGTGGATATGTGAGGCTACCACTCGCCATCAGTCTTGCAGGCAACGTACCCCACCGGCATATGGATGGCCAAAGCCATGCTCCAATTGTATGATTATATCCTTTCCCGCTGGTACCCACAGCCATGCTGCGTCTAAGTGCTCCCCAAACCAAACGCCCTCGCGGCCATGGACATGCAGCCGCCAAAACGCCGAAGCAATGGTGCGCCTCGATCCTTCCCTCCCTCAGAGCCGACACGCAAACCCCTCCTCCGAGCCTGTATCCCCATCAGCGCAGTCAGCGACGAGGGCACATCGCTACCAACCCTCGATATCAAACGTAAACCTGCGATCCCTCCGCTCAGGCGGCACCGGACGGCCATCCTCATCGAAGAGCGTGCGCTCAAGGAACGTAACCCGTCCCTCGCGGTCCAGCAAGATGACACTCTGCTTCTGCGTGCCATACCGTCCACTCGTCGGATCCCACACGGTGGTCGATCCGCGCCCATCGCCGGTCGCAACTTCGTCACCACTCTTCCGTGCCTCCATGCTATCGTTTCCAATCGGCGGGATGAAGATGCTGTGCCGCAGCTGCCGTAGGTATATCTCCCACTCCTCACCCTGCTTCTGCTTCGGCAGCGTGTCGCGGGATAACACGCCCAGCAACCGCGTAATGAGATCGTCCTCCCCCTCTTCCGCAGCCACGCTCGCGCCTACCGCTTCTGCGACTAACCGCTCCGCATCCACGACCTTCGGCCAGCTCGTATCGCCATAATTCGCATTGCTCAGCGCATGCGTCTCCCCCGGACCGCCACACAACCAATCCACCCCATGCACATCCGTACTCCGATTACTCACAATCGCCAATCCCTTCTTCTCCCCCTCCGTCGGGTTCTTCAGATCCGACAAGTGTCCAAACAGCAGGCTAAACCCGCCAACCCCCGTCACGCCTTCTTCAATCAGTTTCTGCGCCGCTTGTTTCGTGGACTCGGTGTGTGCGGCCGAGGGCGGTGCGCGCAGGAAGGCGTTGACGATGGCGCCGCGCGAGCGCCGACCTTGGATTATGGCGGCGCCTTCTTCGCGGAAGTTGGTGAGGCAGGCGAGGCGGCCTTGTTTGGTGATGCCGAGCCAGGTGCCGTGCTCGGCGCGGTGCAGGTCATAGCCGCCGAGGATGTAGGTGTGGGGGGGGCTCCACCAGCAGGCAGGGGCGGTGGGGCGGTGGAGGTATTCCTGCTTTTATGTGAGGGGGGGGCAATTGGAGCGGGGGAGGGAAGACGGACGTCGCGGTTGTTAAGGAGGATGAGGGGGTAGTGAGGGTGGGTTGTTGTTACGGTTACGATGCACATTGTGCTGGTGGGATGACGAAGTCGCTGGTTACGTGGGATGGGAAATGCAATTGGATCAGAGCACTGTTGACTCTCGGCATTCAAGAGGAGAAGTAGCGATCACAGAGTGAACGGAATGAGTAGCAAAGGAAAGTGAATTGCTGGGCCCATGGAACAATATTTATACTCCCATGGCGGGTCCTTCGTGCCACGGTGCGGTGCCTTGCATGAGAGGGAAAAGGAGACTAGCAACGGACGAGCTCATACGAGAGGCTCGCGAGGCGATATCTATGCGCGGCCAAGGTGGTCTGATACGCCCATAGGGTCGAGACCACGTACACCACGCGGGCTGCATAAAGACGGGACCTACGGGCAGCAGCAGCAGCAGCATGCAATTAGCAACAACCAGCGATAAGTACCGTACCGTAGTACGGAAGCTAGATATCGGCAATGGTCGGTACTGTGGTAGCCGCTTTTGTACGAGGCGCCAAGTGTGCGGGAGGCTCTGGATACTCCGAGGCGCGATCCCGTGGTCTGGCTGATTTGCCCTGCGTGTGAGGGTGGGCGGTCACGAGCGAGGCGTGAACGTGACGGCTATTCGTGCTGTGGGCGGTTGCCGGGTATTCCAAGCGCAGGGCACGAGGGTGGGAATGAGAGGTGGAGATGGGGTTGTGGAGGAGGGGCGTATAAAGCCTGAGTCTGTCTGCTCAAGCTGCCTAGGTGTTTGGAGCTATCAAGCTGATTGAAGCTAGACAACACTGCAGTGTTCCGTCACGGTGAGCGCATCGCTGCGACCCTGAAGCCGAAGATACATTCTGCCTCAAGGATCAGGCAACAGCACGCCGTTCGCAGGGGGGCCAATCGATAAAGGTCTCGGCGCTTCCCTCGCCCCTCCAACCCCTCCATCTCCGTGGCCGGCTCATCTCTCTCTCTTCACCTTTCTCCCGCCATCCAAAGCTTCTGCCTGAACACTCACCTCCAGTCGTACCTCGTGCCTCTGTTATCGGCTTTCTTTTGCAACTCTGTCCTCTTTGCCTTCGCTCTGTTCTTTAGACCCAAGATAATCTGGTCTCTACTCCCATCTTTCGCGTCCTTTCATCTCCAGTTCGTACTGCCTTGTCCGCTTTCTACCTACCAACCATGCTCGACTTCATCCCCAACACCATCACGTAAGTAATGCCCTCCGGAGCCGACTCCTCCGCGAGCCCCACCGCCCCACTTATCCCAAGCCACCCTGAGAGGCTCAAGCTCCCCCTCCCCCACCAAGCTAACACCCCCACCATAGCACCATAACCTCCATCCTCTTCCCCGTCTTCGCCTCCTACAAAGCCCTCCGCACCTCCGACCCCGCCGCCCTAACCCCATGGCTAATGTACTGGCCCATCCTCTCCCTCCTCCTCGTCCTCGAATCCACCTTCGCCTTCCTCCTCGTCTGGGTCCCCTTCTACGCCTGGGCCCGCCTCGGCCTGCGCCTCTACCTCGTCGCGCCAGGCTCCCAGGGCGCAAGTAAGATCTACCAAGAGCATCTGAGCCCTTTCCTCGCCGAGCATGAGCGCGATATTGAGGACTTCATCTCGACCGCGCACGACCGCGCCCGCGCCGCGGGACTGACTTATATCCGCAAGGCCCTCGACTGGGTCAAGGTCAATGTCCTCGGCCTGGATGCGCAACCACCCCCCTCGCCCCCACGTCAGGGCAGCACCTACGCCCAGCAGCTGTTCGCGCGCTTCAGTCTGCCAACTGCGCGGCCGGGCGGCGACGCCGTGCCCGCTACCGGTGGTGTGGATTGGTACACGCTGCTGGCGTCGGCGGCGCAGATGGTCGGCAGTGCGGGGGGGGCGAGCAGCGATGCGCGCGAGGCTGCGGCCGCGGAGGCTATGAGTGCGAGTGGCGCGCTGGTGCCGCCGGGGATGGACGGCGAGGAGCGCCTCGGGTATATTGCGGCGCAGCGGGAGCGGTTGCGTGTGCTTTTGCAGGCGTTTGATCGGGAGGCGGGTTCGCTGGATGGGGGGAGTAAGACTGCGCCTCGCGGGAGTGATGAGGGTGGGCTCGCGAAGAGCCGGAGTGAGGCTGATTTTGACAAGATTGAGCATGCGGAGGTGGGGGAGCGGAAGGTGCTTAGGGCGCAGAGTAGTGGGTGGATGCCGTGGCGGTGGGCGGGCGGGGAGGTTGAGGATAAGGGGAAGGCCAGCGGTGGGGAAGGGGAGGATAAGGGGAAGTCAAGTGGTGTGGATTTGGGGCAGTGATGGCGCTGGGGAGGTCTGGGTAGCCTTATAAGCTTCAGCGAAGGGGGGCGTTGGTGGTTTTATTACTCCGCTTTTGCGGGACGAGGGCTGTAAACGGCCCCTTACATAGAGTAAATGCCCCACGATGGGATTCCGCTCCGCTCTGCTCCGCTCCACGTAACGCCGCCGAAAGTAGAGTGGTCGCGGTGATTACTATGTTGATGTACAAATCTACCCCCCGCGCCCTGGGGGTCCATACCGCCTCACCACCACCCTCTCACACACCCCCAAACCCCGCTCCCCCCCCCGCCCCCTTCTTCACCTCGACATACGGATAGGGTATGTTCTTAACATCCTTGCGCATAATAATCCGCTTCTTCTTCTTGCTCACCGCGTGCTCCACCCACACTTCCTTACTATGGCTCGCCATGTACTTGCGGATGAAGACTGGGTCCCACAGTTCGCTGGCTATGCCTAGGTCCTTGCAGCACCGCATCAGAGCGTTGGATTTGCAGCCTTCGGTTGCGGTGGGGATGCCTTCTGGGTCGAAGTATTGTTGTTCGCCGCGGGCTATGGACACGAGTCTGTGGTGTGGATGGATTAGCACTGTCCTCGTCTAGCTGTGGTACTGTGGTTGGGGCCGGAATTGGGGTTAGGCCGCCACCGCAGACCACGACTTTCGTGGTGGCCCTCGCGTTGTGAGCTGGTGACCTAACCCCGATTCCGGCGTCGACCCCAGTACACACTTATAGAATCTAACTCACCGTCCCCGTACTACGAGCCCATACTCCCGCGTAACACTCTTCGGCGTAACAATCGTCTCCCCCCTCGGCGCCAGACCCCATGCCCCTGGCCCGAAAGCGCGGTTTAGGATCCGCCGGTATTTTATCTCGGGGAGGTAGACGATCCCGTCGGGTTTTATTTCGACGTCGTCGGGACTGATGGGTTCCATGAGGATGGTGCTGGCTTCTGGGGGGAAGGCTTCGTGGCTGAGGCCGGCGAAGGAGCGCGACCAGTCTATGGCGTCTTGGGGGGGGGGGAGGGAGAGATCGGGGAGGGAGTCGGAGAGGCCGGTTGTGAAGGAGTCTGTTGTAGGTCCCTGGGGGACGGGGGAGGGGGTGCTGGGAGAGGCATTGGGTGTTGGGGGTGAGGGTGTGGCGGGCTTGGGGACGGCTTTTGTGGTTGCGGCTGTTCTTGCTGGGGCGGGTGTGCGCGCGCTGCGGGCGGGAGACGGCCGGTTCGGTGTTATGGCGGTTGGTTTGGAGAGAGAGCGGTAGGCTGTACAGGAGAAACACCGCTGGACAGGCCGAGGCGGTTTCCGCGGCAGGGAGAGGAGCGTCCGACTTCCTATGCGGGGTATCATGGTGATTTGTGGTATTGAGGTTGCGGAGGCGGAGGTGAAATGTCGATAATGCGGGCTTGCTTGGCACCACGTGGGCGCGCGGGCAGCGCGCGAAGACGTGTCACCAAACCAACGCGTGCCTCTCTGCCGTGGAGCGAGGTACATAACCCCCTCGAATTTTAGAAGGACTATCGAGGAGGGCTATACAGCTTGGCTGGTATACACGATAGAACGGTCTAAAGGAGATCTGAGGCGCTGCGACCACGTCGATACGCTGTCGATAAGTACACCCGTCTCGAATAGACGCACGCTAAATGCATGAATAGAGATACGATATATGACCGCGTCCGGATGAGGTATGCAGCGCATATGCCATCTATACGGGCTATATACCGTTATACTGCTATCTAGCTCGCCGAGCGTACACCAAGATGGTATATCTCGCCAATTGACCCCACCACCCCTCTCCCCTCACCACCACAGTCGTTCGTTGCCTCCCGCCGTCGCTTGCTTTCCCTTCGTAACAATGAAGCTCTCAACCCTCCTCCCCCCCATCCCCCTCATCGCCGCCCAAGCCGGCGCGCCAGTACACACAACCAGCGGCACCCTCCTCGGCAGCGCAGGCAAATACGCCCCCTCCGTCTCCGCCTACCTAGGCGTCCCCTTCGCCCAGCCCCCAGTAGGCCCGCTCCGCTGGCAACCGCCTCAGAAATACGCCGCCGCCACCACCGCCTCACCCCGCAATGCAACGAAGTTCGCCTCCGACTGCCCTGGCACCCTGTCCCTCGGCGGCGGGCCCGGCGGGAGCGAGGACTGCCTGTACCTCAGCGTGTGGACGCCGGCAAAGGCAGGCGATAAGCTGAAAGCGGTGATGGTTTGGCTTTACGGAGGCGCATTCGTGGGTGGCGGCACGGCTATGAGCATGACGGACGGATCCATCCTCGCCGCATCGCAGGACGTCGTCGTGGTCGCGCCGAATTACCGGTTGAGTATCTTTGGATTTCCGGGTGCCCCGGGGTTGAAGGAGCAGAATCTGGGGTTGTTGGATCAGAGGGCGGCGGTGGAGTGGGTTAGGGATAATATTAAGGCGTTTGGGGGGGATCCGGGGCGGATTACCCTCGTAAGTTAGATGCGCGTGTATGGGGGGGCCTTGCTAATGAAGCCCAGTTCGGCGAATCCGCCGGCGCCATGTCCGTCGACATCTACTCCTACGCCTGGACATCCGACCCCATCGTCAGCGGCTTCATCGGCGAGTCCGGCGCATCCACCATGTGCGGCCTGATCAGCAACGCCAGCTACACCAACTGGCCCAAAGTAGCCGCCTCCCTCAACTGCACCGACCCCGCCACAGCCCTGCCCTGCATGTCCACCAAATCAACCAAAGACATCATCGCAGGCGCCAAATCCCTCGGCTCCGGCTTCCCACCAAAATTCGTCCCCGTCCCCGACGAACGCATCGCCTTCTCAGATTACCCGGCCCGCGGCGCAGCGGGGAAGTTCATCAAAGCCCCCTTCCTCATCGGCAACAATGACCGCGAAGTCGGCTCCGACACGCACCTCGCAGACCAAGAATTCGTCTGCCCAGCGGAGCAAGTCTCGTCCTCGCGCCGCGCGCACAACGTCCCCGCCTGGCGGTACCGGTATTACGGCGGCGGGCCGTTCGCCGGCACTTCGCTCGCCAGCATGACCGCCGCGAGCCACGGGAGCGAAATCAGCTACGTATTCGGGACGCTGGGCGTGAGCGCTGGTTTCCTAGGCGGTGCGGCGCGAGCGCCGAGCGCAACGAAGAAGCAGGTTAGCGCGTATATACAGAAGGCGTGGGGCGCGTTTGCGCGGGATCCGGTCAAGGGACTGGAAGAACTCGGATGGCCTAAGTGGGAGTCGAAGAGCAAGTCGTTGATTCGCCTCGCGTTTGGCAATGAGACGGCATTCAGTATTGCGCAAGGAGATCAGTACGATGCTGCATGTGCGGGGATTCAGTGTACGTATAGTGGTGGGGGTTTATCTGCTTTGGGGGGGCTGTAGGAATGAGTAGTA
The DNA here is from genome assembly GCA_010356995.1 of Trichodelitschia bisporula. NCBI lineage: Eukaryota > Fungi > Ascomycota > Dothideomycetes > Phaeotrichales > Phaeotrichaceae > Trichodelitschia > Trichodelitschia bisporula. Next base: position 193,227 of record ML996708.1, on the reverse strand, counting down.
GGGGATCGGGATGCTGGGTTGGTTTAGCTGTGTCTCCCGAGTATGTTCCGGGGTAAAAAGTCTGGATGCTTGGGCTGTATAGTGTGTTCATTCGGCTGTTGTAATTTGATATCGGAGCTAGCCCGAACATGCCGGCCGAGAATCGTGACCCAACCTCAGCCACACAGCATCATTCCGAACAAGCCTGCGACAGCTACTCCAGCATGACCAAAAAGATGTAGCCAAAAAGAAAGCTTCTGCGACACCGATGGGACTCGAACCCACAATCTTTGCCACCGGAAAGCAACGCCTTACCATTAGGCCACGGTGCCCGCAATCCAAGCTACTGATTGATGAACAAATTGACGACGCAAATCAATATAGCCAGGCCGCAAAAAGGACCGAAGGGGAACTGCTGTGATCGATACTTCATCATGGTAGTATTTTAGATCCATTTTTGAGTACCTGGCTGACAAGCGTGGGTTCGTTCTTCTACGCGAACTCGCGCCTAACGCATAGGGTTGACATCATGCTCCCGGTCCCAGATTCGTTTTGGCTTCAATATCGTCCAGGACATTCACGTCCAGCTATCATAATCCGCTGCCCCTGGTGCGACTTCCAACGTCGTGCATCAGATCTCGTCTCCACGTCGATCCCGCCAACGTACACAAGGTTCCACAGTAGTGGAGCCAAGCAATGTGCAGACGTAAAACTAGCCGTGGGTTAGGGGCGTTGAGGTGGCGTTCAAACCAAAATGCTATCACGAATAGCGGCCGCCATTTATACATCGGCATATCACTGGCACTACAACAGCAAGTAGAGACTCATACATCCAACCCATAATTACAATCTACACATTTTACTACGCCGCAACCACCGCCCTCGCCCCACTCTCCACCCTCGACTTCCGCGCATAAAGCCCCATAATCTTCCCAAACAGCTCCCTAACAGGCGGCAGCGCAAACGCAGGCCCTACATCCAGCGCCTCAGCCAGCTGCTGCGGGCGCACAACCGGCTTGTCGTCGTCGAGCACGTCCTCGCCATCCACGACCATAGCCTCGGCCTCGGCCTCCGAATCCGAGTCAGCCTCGGCACCAGCCTCAGTCTCGGCCTCCAACCCTACATCCACCGCAGCAGCTTCAGTCTCTCCCATCGCGACAAGCGGCGCAATCTTCCCCCCCGCCCTCGGCGTCACAGCCCTTACCTCCGCCTTCGTATCCAGAACCGCATACCCGCCCGCCCCACCCAGCGCCACCAGCGCCACCGCCCTCGCGCCAATCTGCATCGTAACCAGCGGCGTCGCGTCCGTGGGCTTAAACACGGCAACCGCGGAACCCAGCCCACTCCCGAGGGGCAGCGCAATCGCAAAATCCGCCCCAGACCGGCTGACCGCGAGCTGCGACGCCGACAGACGCTGCTCGAGCGACAACCGCTCCGGCAGCGCGAGCCGGATGCCGTACACCAGCGTACTGGAGACCACGTCCCAGACGCGCAGATCCTGGGACAGGAGGACGAGGTAACGGCCCGCGAAGGCGAGGCCCGCGAGGCCGGGGCGGAACATGTTCGCCTCCGTGGCGCGGATAGTACCTGTGGTTGCATCGATAAATTGTACGAGGCCGGCCTCCGGCTTCGTGGACCCCTCGGCAACCGCCGCGAGCAGCGACCCGTCGTTCGAGTATGCAAGCCGGCCATGCGTGGGCCCACTCTGGTCCGGGAAGTCCTGTGTCGGGTCGACGTGTGCGCCCGGCCGCTCGAGCTCGATCTCGTGCTGGCACTTCCACGTGATGAATTTCCCGGTGGGATGCGTGCCGCGGATAAGCACGCCGTTCCGCATGCGTGTCTTGGGTGCCCAGATACGGAGGAAGCCGTCTTCGCCGATGGTTGCAAAGCCTGTTGAGCCAGGGTTGGCAACTAGGTCGAAGATGCGGTTCGCTGAGGGCTCAGAGATGGATTGGTGTGGGACGTCGATGCGTGTCTCCAGCATCCAGTGTTGATCTGTTTCATTCCACTGCCAGAACTTGAGGTACGTCTCACGGTGCCGCGCGCGCTCTTCTTCTAGCGTATTGTTACCTAGCACGTCGTGGCCGTAGGACAGGTGCTTGACATCCTTGGTCGGCGGAGTCCACTCTTCCACCGTAGCCAGCCAGTAGCCATCGCCGCTGACAAGCATATGTGTGATCGTGGGCTCATCCAGCTTGTTGGATTCGGGACCGGTACCGATGATAGTGGCGTTATTCCTCGTCAAGGCCTGGCGTGAAACGTGACGATTGGTGAAGATGTTGTAAGTCTGTAAATAGGGGCACGACGCCGGCGTTCCATCTTCTTCAGTTTCCTGGAATGCAGGCACCGCAAGCAGGAGCTCATTCGGGTTACCAGGATTGGCAATAGCGGGCGTCTTGGCGAAGACTGGGCGAGACTCATCGGCTTCCGGAAGATAATGCGCTTGGATGCCGGGGATGTTGGCCGTAGGCTGCAGTTCCGTCGTTGACAGCACCATGACGGAATTGTCGCCCAGACGGACACCGTACGAGGCGCCGTTGGGCGACACCGTGAGCGCTTTGATATGAGATACCAAATGCGGAAGTTCCTGCTTCTTGCCAGTCTCGAGCTGCCAAAGCACAAGCACAGTTTCCTTGCCGCCTGAAATGACGTAGTTCCCTAGAATGTCAGCTCAAGATATTGAAGATGCGGAGAGACTTACCATCCTTGGACCACTTCACAGTGTTAACCGCATAGCGATGCCAATGCAGTATGCGTGGTGCAAGGACCACATTCTCCCCCGTCACCTGGGCCTTCTCCATCTCCGCCAATCGCTGTTCCAGATCGGGATAGACGTGGATTGAGCCGTCATCACGCCCAATGGCGATGTCCAGCATATAGTCGGAGCCGTTCGCCCACTTGGCCATCTTTTGCTGCTTCTTGGGCGTCCCTTTGGGTGCGGCCTTCACTGCCGTCCGTGACCGGGTCTGGGCGTCAATGCAGACAACTGGGGCATTTGACGGTGCATCCCTCCATGTATAAAGTTTGCTTAGGCCCTGAGCCTTCAGAACGCCATCAGCATTCGGAAACCCTCCCTGAAGGCTCCCGATGACCACCGAGTGCAAACTGGCTGCCACGACGACACGGCCATTCTCGAGGACTTTGAAATCGATCAGCGGATACTTGCTCGGCCAGAGGTTCTCGTGCGCCAGAGCCAAGGTTGTCCTCGAAGCAATCGGAAAGCGGACGGCCACATTGCCGCAGACTCGTCCGGCACCATCTCCACCTTCGAGCGTAAATAGCGTGTCGTGGTTCGTGCCGTCGACATGCGCAACAACAAGGCTGTGAATAGCAGCCTTAACCCTCCATTGACGCAGCTCTTTGCCATTCAGCCAATCCCATAGCATAATGACCCCCGCTTCTGTGACGATGTAGACATGTTCGGGGTTGACCGCAGAGAGAGCATAGCAAGATACCGTTTCAAAGCGATGGACAGCCAAAGTCCGTACCAGTAGTGAAGTCGCCGTCGAGTATACGTGCACTCCGCGCTGGGTGGCCAAAAGAAGATGCCTGGGAGTCTTTAGCACAGTAACAGCTACAGGATGAGCTTCTCACTTTTCATCCGCGCTGAAAACTGGATCCTGATTGAGGAAGACACCACCAGATGGTTCCGAGACGGCCCACAGCGAAGCCGCATTCGGCCGCCGTTCATCGTCGTCTTTGGTCCGCCCAGCCGCCTGAAAAAAAAGCGAATCCCACACGGTAGAGTCACCTTGTGGTTCAGCCTGGACTGCAGCAGACGCTTCGGCGGCATCCTCCTTCTTCTTCCTACCTCCGCGTCCGCGACTCTTCTTTCCGGAAGTGGCTTTCGTCTGCTCCACGCCTTCGCTGAGCTCGGTCGAGGGCTCGGGGGCAGGAGCGAACTGTTTTAAGGCGGCCCCTTTAACTTTGAGATCACCAGTCTTTGCTGCAGTGCCATTCGTGGCAGGCTTCGTCCTCTCTTCGGGCTGAGGTTGTGGCTGGTCCTTGCCCAGGCGTTTCTGCCTCGGACGGGCGGTAGAGGAAGTATCTTTCGAGTCCTCACCAGTATCCTTCCGGCTCTGCTTTGCTGGAGTTGGTGCAGCAGCTACATCAGCTACCAGGGTCTCAGAGGCTCCATTAGAAGCTGTATTAGCTCCAATTTCCTTGCTCTTGACTCGTTTTGCGCGATGCGATTCCGCGGTGTTGCTGGTGGATTTCCTCTTGCGCTTCTGTTTCTTTTCCTCGAGTTCGGGAGCCATATTGTGCGTCGGATTTGCGTCGACCAAATCCTCGTGACGTAAAATGGGTTATCTGCAGGATCGTGAAGTTGTGAGGTCGATGCGCGAAGAGACCGGATGCTTGGTATTGGAACTTTTTCTGATTTCTGCCGGAGCGGAAAAATCTGGGGCTCTTGGCGGACCCTGGCCTTGCCAAAGGCGGCTTGCCCGCGCGCAACTGCGAACTTCGCGCAGACCGAACAACCTCTCACCAAAAAGTCACGACCTCACAACACGCATCCCCAACCCTTGTCAAGATGATTATTCCAGTGCGCTGCTTCTCCTGCGGGAAGGTAGGCTTGCGCTTTCTTTGATATAAGCTCTGGCTAACGCGCATCGCAGGTCATCGGCGACCTTTGGGAGCGCTATCTCAAGATGATCGAGCAACAGGAAATGTCGGACGGGTATGCACTGTCTAGACTTGAAAAACACTGAGGATATGGCCTAACTGGGTACAGAGATGCGATGGACGAGCTTGGTCTCAACCGCTACTGCTGCCGTCGTATGGTCATGACGCACGTCGATCTCATTGAAAAGCTTCTGAAGTATGGACGCTCGCCAGAACTTAGCGCATATGTACTAACACGCTTCTAGGTACAACCCCGCTGCGAAGGAGGCCTTAAGGCGTCAGGCCCAGGCTCAAGGTCAAGGTCAAGCTTAGGTCGAGTCCGCACGAGCATACGGGGGCGCATAATCTGGGTGGCGTTACACAGGAGTTGGTCAAGGATGAACTGGATCCGGGAGTTTTTGTGCCCGGCGGCTAAAACTTGGGGCTACTTTGACGTTCTGTACGATATGATGGCATAGTCGGTCTTGCGAACGTTGATAATGTCACGGTACGAGCGTCTATGTGGAGGGCCTTCATGACGGTAGATTTTCAGGCTCAGGAAGTGGATTAGAGGGGCGATCACATCTCGCGCCACAGTACATGAGAGCTTACTACCGGTGCCGTCTAGTTCTAGCACTGCTCCCATGGCTCTTTCATGCTACTTTCAGTTCACCGAGCGTGAAGGTCTCAACCGGCGGACAAAGAAAGCAAAGAAACAATAGTCTACTGGTGTGGTTGATTGCAGTAGTTTTCTTCTAGCCAATGAATGAACTGTCGCAATAATGCATCGAGTCCACCTTGGCTGTGACCATTTCTCCCTGAAGCCGACCAGTGGTCAATCCAAATGCTCAATCACGTGACCACGGTCTGCGTCTAAAATCTTGAACTCCACCTTCCCACAACGACCTCCAACCACATCATCATCACCACAACGCAGCGCACCCCCACACACCCCCAAACCCAACACCAATCTTAACCGCCCTCACTCATCTCACTACCGCACATTTCCACCCCCAATGTCCGGCCGTCCCATCGCCCGCGGCCCCGGCCGTACGGTGCAGCCCAAGGGCTACGCACGCAGCACATACGACGCGCTCTTCAGCCAGGAGAACCGCAGCGTGATCACCGCAGTCGGGCTCTTCGCCGTACGTGCCCCCCCTCTCCGAACCTTCAAAGCAAGTTAACACCCATAGGCCGGCGTTGCGTTCTTCCACAGCAGCTTCAGCGAGATTCTTCTACCGCCTTAGATGCCCCCCGCAGAGGGTGTCTGTTATGAGGGTTATGATCTGGATACGAGAAGGAGGAGGAGGGCATGTACAACAGGCATGGTGCCGGCGTTCTGGAACAGAGCGCTACGCTACCCGGTAGCTATCGCACCGTCTTAAGTCGCAACTCAGAAATATTCTCGAATGCGTTGTTTGGAGCGGGAGTACGATTCACGGTTCGGCCTGGCTGGGACATATCACTATCGTTCTTCGAGCCAAACTTTGACTCGGGCGCCCGTTTCGCCTTCTCTGCATTGTGAAACATCAGAGGTGATCTCGGCCTCTTTACCGTTGGCAATTCGACCCTTCCTGCTTTCAGCATCTGCACAGTTTGCATACGGGGTTTTTTTTTGGCTATGCAATGATCCTTGGGACCCCATCCATGGCAATTGCAGCCGCCTTATCACTAGGGAGCAAGAAGTCAACCGGCCCCAGCACAACCGCCGCCGTGACGGTAGGAGATTTCTGCCCTTGCGATTGTGCAGACGTCGCGTCCATAACTTTGACTCTTCCCCAAGTCAAACCCTCTGCTCTATTTCGGTCCGAGCGAATGTGGCAACAAAGAAGCCGACGTCTTGTTGAGAACGCCACCCGATATGCTCGGGGTCAAAGCGCAGCCACTCCCGGCAGCGGGTCTGAGCTCGTGCTGGCCAAGGTGAGGGGCAGGCGGGGCCGATGCGCGGGGCAATGTTCGTCAACGTCTGAGCTCAACAAGCTGCGGTGTGATTCAAGTGAGAGTGGCCACAGTCTTCAATTGACGATAGGGAGGGAGGATTGGCGCATCGATAAGACGTGAGGCCGCTCCCGACTTTGGCTCCAGCTGAGGCGGGAGCGGCCCCACCCACGGCCACTGCGGAGAATCAAGGAAGGCAAAACCGCGGTCAACTCCGGGGGCGATATCAAAAGATTTTGCAAGCCGAGCATCAATCTGCAAACGGTTCACCCGATATCAATGCATTGTGGCGTGCTGCACTCTCCAATCCCCCTGTTCAATGACCGTTGGGCAACTCTCCGCCACACACTTGCAAATTGTTGACCATCTTGCCCAATCACAACCCCACTGCCCCGCCATGAAGGCTCGAACCGCAAGTCGTAGCTTCTATTTTCAAGGCCAAGGCAAACTAAATAGCCATTTCGGGCAACGACCTCCCCTCCCCTGCCAATGCAGCTCTGACGTTGACGTAGCCACTGGTAGCTTGCCCCGCCCTTCACCTAGAAAAACCAACAATCGTAGATAGACCGCTCATTCCACTGACTCCAACTGCTTCAATCACCCCTCTTTCCCTCGTGAACCCTTTCATATCTCTCCCATACTCCCCCTCATCCTCTTGAGAACCCTCTAGAAAACAGTCATCATGAGCGTCAAGACAGTCGAAATCACCCCCTTCACCGACCAGAAGCCTGGCACCTCCGGCCTGCGCAAGAAGGTCAAGGTCTTCCAAAAACCCCACTACAGCGAGTCCTTCATTACCAGCATCTTGCTCTCTATTCCCGAGGGCGCAGAAGGCAGCACACTCGTCATCGGCGGCGATGGTCGCTACTGGAACCCCGAAGTCACGCAGCTCATCGCAAAGATCAGTGCTGCGTATGGCGTTAAGAAGCTTATCATCGGCCAGAACGGCCTCATGAGCACGCCTGCTGCTAGCCACATCATCCGCCAGAAGAAGGCGACGGGAGGAATTCTCCTGACGGCTAGCCACAACCCCGGCGGTGCGGTGAAGTGAAGCCCTTCAGCCTGTTATATCACTGACTTCTTTCCAGGGCCCGAAGAGGACTTTGGCATCAAGTACAACCTCGCCAACGGTGCGCCTGCGCCCGAGGGTGTGACGAACAAGATGTACGACACGGCCAAGTCGCTCAAGTCCTACAAGATCGCAGACATCCCCGACATCGATCTGTCAGCGCTGGGCACGCAAAAGTACGGCCCGCTCGAAGTGGAGATTGTGCACACGACGGAGGAATACGTCAAGTTCATGAAGGAGATCTTCGATTTCGATCTGATCAAGTCGTTCCTCCAGCAGCACTCGGACTTCAAGGTCCTGTTCGATGCGCTGAGCGGTATCACGGGCCCCTACGGGATCGACATCTTCGAGAAGGAGTTCGGTCTCAAGGGCAGCACACAAAACTGCATTCCGAAGCCGGACTTTGGCGGTCACCACCCCGACCCCAACCTGGTGTATGCCGCCTCGCTGGTCAAGGCTGTCGACGCCAACGGGATCCACTTTGGCGCTGCTAGCGACGGTGACGGCGACCGCAACATGATCTACGGTGCCAACAGCTTCGTGTCTCCCGGCGACAGCCTGGCCATCATCGCACACTACTCCCACTTCATCCCGTGGTTCAAGAAGCAGGGCGTGTACGGCCTTGCGCGTAGCATGCCCACGTCTGGTGCCATCGACCTCGTGGCCAAGAAGAAGGGTCTGCAGTGCTACGAAGTGCCGACGGGCTGGAAGTTCTTCTGTGGTCTCTTTGACGCAGACAAGATGAACATCTGTGGTGAGGAGAGCTTCGGCACGGGCAGCAACCATATCCGCGAGAAGGATGGCCTGTGGGCTGTGCTTGCGTGGCTCAACATCATCGCTGGCGTCGGCCAGGAGACGGGCACGACACCGTCGATCAAGTGGATCCAGAAGGACTTCTGGAACACGTACGGTCGCACCTTCTTCACGCGCTACGACTACGAGGGATGCGAGTCGGAGGGCGCCGGTAAGGTGATTGCGCACATCAAGGAGCTCATCACCACGAAGAAGGACGAGTTCGTCGGGTCGACGGTGGCTGGGCGCAAGGTGCTCGAGGCCGACGACTTTTCCTACACCGACCTGGACGGTAGCGTCAGCAAGAACCAGGGCATCTACGTCAAGTTCGACGACGGCAGCCGGATCGTGGTGCGGTTGTCGGGCACTGGCAGCAGCGGCGCGACCATTCGCCTGTACGTTGAGAAGTATGAGAGCGATAAGAGCAAGTTCGACATGGACGCGCAGGACTATCTGGCGGATAACATCAAGCTCGCCACTGACCTGTTGAAGCTTAAGGAATATGTCGACCGTGACGAGCCGACTGTGAAGACCTGATATGGAAAATGGTCATGTTGATGTTGTCCTAGTCTAGACGTCGGTGGCAGTCAGACAAAGCTTAATGATATCCTGTTCAAAACGATGTGGTGTATCCGCGTGCTTGCCTCCGGTGAATCTATATTGTAAGCGATAGTAAGCTATCAATGAATTCATCAATCAACGATCCTTGAATCACCTTCCCCACGTAAGGGCAGCGGGTAGGGCGGACGAACAAAGAGTGCTCTAATTTCGGCCTCCCAAAGACCCACGCTAAGCCATTTCCGTCTCGCTCCCTGCCAAGCCAACCGCGTTGTCCAGCGCTGGCCAAGGACAGAGACTGGGAAATTTCGCGACTCTTTGGTTTCCTGTGTGCACTCAAACCACTCCTCCACAACACGTTCTTCGAAACTTATCTCTCGACCACTCCTCAGTCCGTTCCGCCAGCTGTTTTTTGCTGGTGTCAAATTCGTAACCTTATTCACCATCCACGATACCATATGGGCTCCTGCACTTCTACCTTCGCCCCACTTTCCACTTCCTCGGTCTGCAGCTCTGCCTCGTTGACCTCCACCAATCTGAACACTGCCAACGTGTCGACGACTCCGAAGCCTACCTTTGGGGCCTTGAAGTGGCCACTGGCACCAGGTCCGCCTTGATCGGGCGGACGGTAAACTCGTTAGAGCACACACTCCTGCTTACAGGTGAGCATCAAACACACTGTCGCTCAATGCCTGCTGACATGCGCCAGCGAGTGTACAGATTGTGTGAAGCAGTTATCACAAGTTCAAGTTGCGCTGCGTTAGTTGCAGCTCTAGCCCCACTCTTGCGCTCGGCGCACTAGCCTACCACAATGGTTTTCGCTTTCGAGTCCGAGCGGCCGTCCGCGCAGCAAATGCCCACTGGATCCCCGGACGGCGGCGTGAAGATCAACGTCGAGCCTCCGATGCCGAAGGGTCCGGACCGCTTCCTCGAGCGCGAGTCTCGCGCTGGCCGGCCGGCTTTCGGGTTGGGCATGGCCACCAGCCCCGCCGTGCGCATTCCATCGCAGTCTCCGGCTCGTTTCGCAACCACTACCAACGGAGCCGAGCCGAAGCTCGACTTCGAGAAGCTCAAGAAGAAGGCTGCTAAAAAGAAGAAGAAGCAGCAACAGCAACAGCGGATCGGCGCTGTCGCACCCGCCGTCCAGACTGTTCGTGGGTTCCAGACGCCGCCGGTTACCTCCGGTGGGGAGGACTTCTCCGATATGTCCACGGCAGCTAGCACGCCCCGTCTCGGTCCGAAGATGCTGTCCAGTGTCACGTCCAGCCCTGCGCTGCGCCCGTCGACGTCGTCCGGGATCAGCACTCTCACCACGCGCCTGGAGGCGCTGAGCATGCATGCGTCGCCTGGCCTCATGCCTTTCACATCACCCTCGCGTAGCGCCAGCCGGAGCCGCATCCTCACTCCCACCCCGCCGTCCGAGTCTAGCGAGGGTGAGAAGATGGAGAGCTACGAGATTCCGCTCAATCTCCCATTTGTGAACCCCGAGATTGCGACTAAGTCGACGACGCCTACCATGGTCACTGAGATGCGCGACTCGGTTGTCCGCAAGATGACGGCGGCGGACTTTGAGCCGCTGCTCTGCCTCGGCAAGGGCGGGTTTGGCACGGTGCTGCTCGTCAAGCAGCGCGCTACTGGGCGTCTCTATGCGCAGAAGCAGTTCAAGAAAGCTTCGCTCGTAGTGCACAAGCGGCTGGTTGAGCAGACCAAGACGGAGCGCGCGATCCTCGAGAGCGTCAACCGGCACCCATTTGTCGTCAAGCTCTTCTACGCCTTCCAGGACCACGAGAAGCTGTACCTGATCCTCGAGTACGCGGAAGGCGGCGAACTCTTCCACCATCTTGCGCTGGAGCGCCTGTTCCCCGAGGACACAGCCGCGTTCTACCTCGCCGAGCTCGTCCTCGCGCTCGACCACCTCCACCGCACCGTCGGCGTCGTGTACCGCGACCTTAAGCCCGAGAACTGCCTCCTGGACCACGAAGGCCACCTCCTGCTCACCGACTTCGGTCTCTCCAAGGTCGCCGTCGACGGGGATGACCGCTGCAACAGCTTCCTAGGCACCATCGACTACATGGCGCCCGAAGTCATCGAGCGTAAGGAGTACGGCATGGCGGTGGACTGGTGGTCCCTCGGCGCGCTCGGCTTCGATCTCCTCACTGGTAACCCACCCTTTGCTGCTCCCAACAACAAAAAGATCCAAGAGAAAATCCTGAAGGGCAAGTTGCAGATGCCCTACTTCTTGTCCCCGGATTCTAAGGACTTGCTCACGCGTTTGTTGCGCAAGGATCCGCGGAAGAGGTTGGGGGGGAATATGCCGAAGGATATGGTGGCTCTCAAGGGGCACAGGTTTTTTCGCAAGATTGATTGGGTGAAGTTGACGAGGAGGGAGATGGAGCCGCCTATTCGGCCTGTTGTTACGGACCCGGAGCTGGCGGAGAATTTTGCGCACGAGTTTACGCACGCGCCTGTGAGTCCGGTTGTGAGTCGTGATGATGGGCCGGGTGTGGGCATGGATGTGGGGGATGAGGGGGGGGTGCCGGTTCAAGATCCGTTTGGGGGGTTTAGTTTTGTTGCGAGCTCGAGCTTGTTGGAGGATGGGTGGCTGATCTAGAGGACATGATGATGGGATAGCCATGGGGATGGCTTGGGTATGGGAAAGAGGCGACGGCTTTTCTGTGAACTGTGGTACCGGCGTTGCTATTCCTTGTGGCTTTCTTACTGTGGGCTGTGGGCCGTGGGTCATGGGCTGTGGTTAGTCTGCCGAGTTCCCGGCTGTATTCATGTTTGATACGTTCAGCTGGCGAGTTGTGCGAGAGTTGGACTACGGTGTCTAGTTCTAGCTGCTTGCGATGCTTGTCACGTCGAATCGCACGTGGGGTATTCTTCGGCTAAAGAGTCACGTAATACAATGCGAACGGTTCACGAAGCTCGATCTTTCTGCTGGAGAGTTCATGCGAGTGTTGAGCTACGGTGCCTAGCTGCGTGCGATGCTCGTCATGCAGATCACCCGTGGAGTAAGGTTATCCTTTGACTAGGGAGTCATGTAATACGATGCCAATAGTTCACGATGCACGACCATGCTCGCAAGTTTAAATTCTAGTTCTAAAATCCCGAATCTCAGTTCAAGATTTTTAGCTTTGGGAAACTCGACTCTTGCTTCTTAAGGTTAACTCTAGTTTGAACTTTAGCTTCAAGAAACACACCAACCCCTCCGACAAGCGCGAGGCTGTGCACCTCACCCCGTTCTTGTCGTTTACACGAATGTTTCAGGCCGAGCGAGCTGCATGCGCGCGGAAAGCACGGACTGTACGGTACCTGCGTTAGCGGCGCGAACTTCACGATTCATCGTACATCGGTAGACTACGCAACTAGGTGCCAAGCTAACCGACTCTTGCGAGTATGAGTTGGGATAGGAGGAGGGAGGAGTGGACGCATTGGGAAGAGAGGGGTGCTCGATTGGGTAAGACTATTTTGGGGACAGGTGAATTTGGGATTGTTGAGGAGGATGGGAGGATGGGAGGAGCCGAGGGAGGAAGGTTGGCGGCGGTTCCTGGCGTGTGGATTCTTTGTGGGGGGGAGGGAGGCTTTGTTTGATATCGTGGTGGTGTGGATGTTTGGGCCATGCGCTGTAGTTGATGGGATGCGGATTCACGATGCTTACTGCACTCGTTTCCGGCATCTTATGCAATGCAGAGTTTATGCCGATCACACCTTTCGCTGTAAGGAGGTAAAGCAACCGTCTTTTCCTCCCTCCCGGCAAAGCAAACCACCCCACACCATCCGTCGCAGAAAGTACACACTCGATATGCAGACACGGCGAACAACGTCAAGAGTGGCTTTGTTCCACCTCGACGTCAAACGCGTGGCGCCTTCACTTGGCAGATACGGTAGGGCGCGGGCGGGGTGGCAGTGCAAAAATTCTCTAACCTCCTGTTCGAGTCTTGAAGCTTTGAAGCTTGAAGCTTGAGCCTGCATGTTTGCATTCGTTTCAATCCCGTCGAATCTCGCTCAATAAACTGGAGTGTCACTGCGTCGTCGTACGGGTACCGGGACACTCGGACATCGGCACAGCCTCACTTGCTTCCTTCCATCGTGAACAATCGGAGAATAATGCTCGAGTTTTTCGCCATGTACACAGTACCCGGTACCGTACGCTTCGTCGCGCGCGCTCAGCGTAGGCGACACCTGACGGCTCTTCCAGCTTCTAAGCCTGAACATCACGACGCCAATTCTCTGTAGCGGCGCTTCTCTACCTCTCGCCCATCACCACCACAACGAAGAGGAGGACGACGACCATGGCGACGCTCGCGAGGATCGATCGCAACGCGCATCAAGCCACGGGGGCGTAGCTAAGAAAAGCACCCACCCGCTCTGATTCGCCCACCCCGTGGCGCCCGCAGCCATCACACCCCAGCATGGCGCCATTGACTGGCTGCGGCTCTGCAAGGCGATTCAACCACCCGCTACGTAGCCGACCGTTCAACCCCAGCGCCTGCCCGTACCTTGCAGGCGCGCCCCGAGCATCAAGCGCAGCGGCTCTCCCGACTCGACGCTAGGAAATGGAGCACTCCAAGGCATGGAGTCCACACAGGGCGTGGCGCCCGCACCAGCGGTCTCCACTTCTCTCACCCTCACCCCTCTGCCGTTTCACACTCCCCGCCGATGCTCCACCGATGACGGCCATCAGCAGCTTCGCGCTGGCGCTGCCATGGATCGGACGGATACCGTGCGTACCGCGCGAGAAGCACTAACCCATTTGCTTTGTCATTTGTCAAAGAAAAAACGACAGGATTGAGCATCTGGTTGGTTCGCTCCGTCTAGGGACAGGACCCACTCGGCCTTGTTTCGACGGCCTTTGTTTCACCACCCTCAAAGGACCCGTCGAGTGGGCCCAAAGGGGAAAGAATGAAGAAACGGGACAAGTCCCTTTGCCACGCTCACTCTTTAAGACCCCCCTCCCAACAGAACCAGTTGACCTATTCCCTCTTTACTTCTCTCTCTCACACTCACTTCCCACTATCGCTTTTCTTCCTTTTTCCGTTTGAGCCCAGTCTCTAACTCCGTCCATCGTTTGGAGTATCAGCCTTGTCGTTACCATTTTAGAAAAAAAACGCGTTTGATACTCGTCCTCTCTTTTCGGTGAAAAGAACAACCATAACGTTCGAGCCGGTCTCTCTCCGAACCAAAAGTCCATCGTTTTAACCGATATCCTCATTCTCAACATGAAGATTGCTTCAGCCGGCATCTTCGCCGGCGCGGCCACCGCCACTATCATGGGCGGCTGGACCAACGCCCCGACGTTCAACGCCCCCGCCGTCACCAATAACCAGTGCAACCAGCAGGAAAGCCAGGGCTTCAGCTGGGGCAACCTGGGCACGGGCGGCTTCTCCTCCTACAACGGCTACAGCTTCAGCGGCTTCAGCTGCGCCAACAGCTTCGGCAAGCGCGACGTGCTCTCCAAGCGCCAATTCCAGTCCAAGGTCATCCAGGGCAGCATGTCCGCCAGCAGCGGGCCGAGCTTCAACTGCGGCACCGGCCGGCCCGGTTTCTCCATCAGCGAGTACCAGGTTTCGACGTCCAAGGACACACCCGTCGAGTTCCACTACTCCATGCCCGACGGCTCCACCTGCAAGCAGACTGCCTCGTGTTCTAAGAGTGGCTCCCTCGTGAAGAACTCCCAGTGCGGTGGTGCTACGGGGGTTAGCTTCCAGCTGCCGAAGGGCAGCAGCGGCGGCTGCGATATTGGTATCCACTCCATCGGCTTCGACTGCTCGCCGCCCGCGAGCTCCTCGGTCCGTGTCTCGAGCAGCGCGGCTAGCAGCCGCCCCGCGTCGTCGTCAGCCCCTGCGCCGTCCAGCTCAGCTCCGAGGCCCTCATCTTCGGCCTCCGCTCCTTCGAGCTCTGCCCCGGCTGTGTGCCAGTCTGGCTACGTCTCGGACAACAAGGGTGGCTGCTCGCCCGCTGGCTCCAGCTCCGCTCCCGCTCCCTCGAGCTCTGCTCCCGCGGTCTGCGCTTCCGGTACCGTCTCCGATAACAAGGGCGGTTGCGTTCCTGTCGGGTCCAGCTCCGCGCCTGCTCCTTCGAGCTCGGCTCCCGCGGTCTGCGCGTCTGGTACTATCTCGGACAACAAGGGGGGCTGCGTCCCCGTTGGGTCCAGCTCGGCTCCCGCGCCCTCGAGCTCTGCCCCGGCGGTGTGCCAGTCTGGCTACGTCTCGGACAACAAGGGCGGCTGCTCGCCCGCTGGCTCCAGCTCCGCTCCTGCTCCCTCGAGCTCGGCGCCTGCTGTCTGTGCTTCTGGCACCGTTTCTGATAACAAGGGCGGCTGCGTTCCCGTCTGCGCTTCCAGCATGGTCTCCGACAACAAGGGCGGATGCGTGCCCGTTGGGTCTAGCTCGGCGCCTGCGCCCTCGAGCTCCGCCCCGGCTGTTTGCGCGTCCGGCATGGTCTCTGACAATAAGGGTGGCTGCGTGCCTGTCGGCTCCAGCTCTGCTCCGGCTCCTTCGAGCTCCGCGCCTGCTGTCTGCGCTTCCGGCATGGTCTCTGACAACAAGGGTGGCTGCGTTCCCGTCGGGTCGAGCTCTGCCCCGGCGCCGTCATCGTCTGCTCCCGCGGTTTGTGCGTCCGGCATGGTCTCTGATAACAAGGGTGGCTGCGTCCCGGTTGGCTCCAGCTCTGCCGCGGCTCCTTCGTCTTCTGCCCCGGCCGTCTGCGCTTCCGGCATGATCTCCGACAACAAGGGCGGCTGCATCCCCGTCGGCGGCAGCTCGAGCTCCGCCTCGGTGTGCGCTTCCGGCATGACCAAGGACATGAACGGCGCCTGCGTCGGTCCGTCGTCCTCGCCCGCGCCCTCGTCGTCCATCCTCGTCAGCCCCGCATCCTCCTCAGGCCCCGCGCCGCCCGTCCAAACCGCGCAGTGCCCCGACGTGCTCCCCAAGTGCCTGAACACCTGGCTGCACCAGACCGGCTGCAAGGACAACGCTGACTTCACCTGCTACTGCAGCAAGTCCGACTTCACGGCCAACGTCATCGGGTGCGTGACCGCGTGGGGCGGTGACACGACCGAGGTGCAAGCCGCGCTCAGCTACCTCGTCGGCATCTGCGCGGCGTACGTCCCGCAGAACCCCGGTCTCGTCACCAACTGCCCGAGCGACATCCCGCTGACGCCGGTCGCCGCGAGCTCCACGCCTGCAGCCCCGGTCAACACTGTCGTCCCGAGCACGAGCTACACGACTGAGGTTGTTGCCACCACCGTGACCACGTGCCCGCCTGGCCAGACCGTCGTCAACGCGGGGAGCACGACTGTCCTTGCCACCCCCAGTGTGAGCACCATCCGCGTCACGAGCACCTTCACTGTCTGCCCCGTGTGCGAGCACAAGCCGACCGCCGCGCCCGTCGCGCAGGCCAGCGTAACGGAAATCATCTACACGACCATGTCCGTCAGCGCCGACACCACCGTCACGCTGTCCCTGACCCGCACCTCCACCATCGTGGCGCCGCTGATCACACCCGCCGCGCAAGTGCCGTACACGACCCTGACCATCGCGACTATGCTCACCGTACCCTGCACGTACAGCACCGGTGTGTCGGCGGGCCAGACCATCCCGAGCTCGAGCACGACCACGCAGCTCAGCACCCAAGTCGTCGTCCCGCAGGTTGCGTTCGCGACGACGGGATCCAGCGTGGGTCTCTTCGTGCCGACCACCACGGCGGCGGCGGTTGCACAGCCCACAGGTGCCGCGGAGCGGAGTTCTACCGTGCCGTATGCTGCTGCTGCGAGCAAGACGCTTGCGTCGGTGTATGGCACCGGCAGTGCGATGGGGACCAAGACGGGTCTTCCGGCTCAGTTTACTGGCGCCGCCGCCAAGCAGGCAGTCGGTGGAATTGTGGGCCTGGTCGGTGTTGTCGCCGCCATGCTGGTTTAAGGTATTGCATGGGAAAAGGTTGTGCGTATTGTAACATAAGCGCAGTGCCTGCGGCGCACATATCCCGGCGTTTACTGCTTTTCTTCGCGTCCTCTAGTACATGGTAAAGGGGATGCTGATGGCGTTTTTATTCTGAATCTATTTCTCAGGTTAATGATTGTATGCTAGATGTGGAGGGCAGGATAATCGTATTGCCGTAAGGCGGCTTGTTTGCCATTGCTGTGTACGATGCTTGTGATGATAGTGACGATGATAATAGTAGGCTCATCTGCACCTGTGTTCATGAGCTCGATGAAGAGCAGAAGAGAGGAGGAGAGGAGAGTGACAGGTGACAGGGCCGCGCATATCATGATATACCTGTCATCCTCCGGGGTTCCTTCCATTACTTCTCTCAGCTACTTCCCCTGTCATGGATACTCCTTCAAAAAGAGAGTACGGCTGCCCCTTCCAAAGGCTCTGCGCGAGAATGACCATGGACTCGCCCTCCCCTACTAGAACTAGGAAGTGAGTGCAGCTGATGCCGGACATTAAAAGCGTGATTCAATAATAGTCATGCATTCACATAACTCCAGTCTTAACAAGTCAGATATATCATTAAGAATTTCCCCAGGGTCTGCATGACATCTCATCCTCGTTCTATTTTACGTGTACAGAGTGTACATCCCACGTCAGGACTCCAATGGTGTTACAGTCGTTAAAGAGACCAATGAACTCACCATTTATCACACCAGAAACTCCACTGAAGGCGGCCAGTCCAGTTCGGCCTGGTCCAAAGCCAGTAGTCTAAGAGCCAGTCTAAAAGCCAGCCCCAAAAGTCATCCCAAAAGCCAGCCCAAAAGTCCAGCACTGTAGTCCGACGAAGCCTCCGCGAAATTAAACGGCAGGCCACAGGATTAGTCGACATGGCAGACGAACTCCAATAGTAGAGACAGGCAAGAGTCCCAAAAGATCTAGCGGAAAGACACTTTTTCATACGCTACGGATAAATTAAAAGATCGGTCCCGGAAACAGTTCACCGCTTGCGCCCCGTGTTGCGGTCGTCGACAGCCCAATATCTAGCAAGAGAAGACCACCCAGTCATTTTTCCGGTTCCCATGGATTGGGGCTCGATGGGAGAGAAACGTCCAGTAGAAAAAGCCTTGCCGGGGATATCTGAAACCATCCTAGTCCACCAGCGCCCTCGGAGGGAAAAAGGAGTGTGGAGGGAAACCAGGCCTGGTTTCAAATCATCTATCGTCGTACGGACTTTTCATCGGAGTCGAAGTATGCATTCTTCTACACCAGTGAGCTGCGTTCATTGCAAACACACATACGGCCCCATGAGGAGTGCAGCTTTGGAAAAAGAGGGTAGGGTAATCACCAATAGCGCGGCTGACGGTCGTACTCGTAGCCGGCGGCCCGAACGGGGCTGCTGCGGCGACGAGGAGACAGCGGAGGCGGGTAAGGCCGGCTGCTCCGAGCGGCGGCATGGCCGTTGAGGTAAGGGTCGTCGTACGGCGCACTGCGAGGCGGGCCATAGGGATCATCGTAAGGGCGACGCGGAACGTAGTCATCCAGCGGGCGATGAGGAGGGCCACGAGGCGGCGAACGCGCGTACCGGTCACGCTCGTAGTAGTCACGAGGGGGGGGGGAGCGGCGACGATAGTCCTCGCGGACACGCGGGCTGTAGGCGCGCGGGCGGCGGTAGTCGTAGTCATCAGGAGGCGCCGGAGGATAGCCACGGGCGCCGCGGGGGACCGGCGAACGCGAGCGGAAACGGTCACGCGGGCGCTCCTCTTGAGGCTGTACCAGTGAGCTTGGGGAGCCTTGCGAGGCGTTGAATAGACTCACGTCGGCGACGCAGCGGACCGTCTTGCCCTTGAACTCGGTGTTGTCTAACTTCTCGACCGCGGAGCGGAGATCGGCGCTCGTCTCGTATTCGACGAAGCTTGGGAGGTTCCATCAGTTTTGTGGTCCTTGGACATCGGAGAGAGTAGACATACCCGTGCCCATCACGGTCACGACTAACTTCCGAAAATACCACGTCGAGTCCAGACCCGCGTGCAAAGTCTTTGAGATCCTAGCCTAGAGTGAGTCCACGGAAAGCCAGCAAATGCGAGGGTGGTCCGGAAGCCTTAGGTCCTTTGGAAGACGGCTCCGGGAAATGCAAAAGGGGGACACCTGAACAGCAGAACAGGGCAGAGGGGCAAAACCAGGTCCAAAGCACCAAATCCAGGAACCAAGGGACTAACCTGCCAGCTAGTCTCGACCGGGAGGCCAGTAATTTGCATGCGGTGCGGAGTGCGACGCGGACGCGGAGGGTTGCGCTCCTGGTGAGGGAACGGCTCGTTGTTGCGACGCGAACCACGAGCAAATTGTACAGTCAGCCGCTCACCCATGAAGAGAGAACCATCTGTAACATCAGCTGTGAGTTTTCGATTTATAGTGTAGGGGGGGAGCTCATGAAAGCAACGCACGGAAAGCTGAGATAGAGTTAGCTGTGTTCTCTTTTGCAGGCAGCAGTAGGAATGCGATACACACCAGGAACAACATCACGCGCATCCATGGCATCTTCATATTCGATGAAGCCAAAGCCATTCATCAGCTTGACCTCGGTGATCTTGCCAGTGCCATGCGAAGCGAAGTGAGCTTCGACATCGGCCTTCGTGGCTGTGAGTTCTACGTGTTAGCTGGCTATCATGACAGGTAAATGGCGTTTGCAGCTGGGCGCATACCGTTGCGGGGCAGGTTGCCCAAGTACAGGCGGGTGGGCGAAACCTCAGTCGTCATGACGGATAGATCTGTCATTCACGATTGTTGATGGAAATGCGGGGATGTGTGGGCGGGGGTTGGGAGTTGATGAAATGGAGGACACTGATGGAGTGCCGGGTGGTGGTCGAAGGAGAGGTTGGAAAGATGAGGCGGGAAATGAGGCGGAGGCCTCAAATTTCATGGGGCGCATTGGGTTAGTCAGCCAGGCACGTGATGTGTCCGTATAAATGCCTCATCTCTGCCTTGCACCTGGGACCTGAAGATCGGAGTCCCCCACGAAGTCTATGCGCACTGCTAGGCAAAGATCTGAGGGAGGAGATGCTACGAACTTTTGGACGGACGGCCAGGGCATTTGCAAGTTGGCTTGGCCATCTCAGTGACAATCCAAAGAGCATCAAGCACCAAATGAAGCAAGCCCCTCCATTTTTTGCCTTTTTGCCTTTTTGGCTTCATCTACGCCACCTTCCAGAAGCGGCCGAGGCCATAATGATGAGAGATTTGTCTTTTCTACCGGTGAGCATTGAGGCTCTCTGTTTGGCGGATCGGCCTTGCTCTCTCCAGTCTGGGCAGTCCTAGACTATCTCTCGATGAGGCCGTGTCGATATGATTACGGCGTTGAATGGGAGTGATGAGCTTTTGCTTCTCATTCTCTGACATCACGTCTATGTAATATCTCGTCCGCGTCTTCACTACAGTACTTCGCACTTGGTACGTACCATGATCATACCTCTTCTAGTGACGTCATCCGACCTCTTAACAAATCATCGCCCGAGTATTTCAATGCTCCGTCTCGGAAAAGAGCGCCGTTGACTTCAAGCATCATTAACCTTTATAGCTCTCTTCCGCTGTTCTCTAAACTCTTATATAGTACAGTAGCACGATCAGTAGCCTCACGTAGCTTGCTCCAACCCACTCCACAAGTCCCAACTCTATTTCCAATCCCCTAAACCCTCACTCGCTCCGACCACCGGCCCGCCGAGCATTTCCAGCAATAGCCGCGCTCCCCTCCCCACCAGAGAGCCTCGGGGGCGGCACGCCGGGCACATGGAAATCTACCCGCGTCACCCACCCGTCCCAACACCGTCCCTCTAAATCCAGACCCCCCACATGCTCACACACCTCTCCCAACCCACGCCCTCCCATTGCGGTAACCAGCAATGTCCGCCCGCACCTTACCACGCCTCCTCCCCCGCCTCCCCGCGCAATTGCGCGTCCCACGCCCGCTCACCGCGCCGCGCACCGCCCTCCCACCACCCCGCCGTCCCGCCCGATCTCCCGCCGTCGCACAGCGGCGATCCCTCCACGCCGCGTCCGCCCGCCTCTTCGCCTCCCCCTCCGAATCCGCCTTCGATCCCACGCAGCACGAGCGCGAATCCGATGAAGTAGACGTGTGCATCGTGGGCGGCGGGCCCGCGGGCCTGTCCGCCGCCATCCGCCTCAAGCAACTCGCGACGCAGGCCGGGAACGACGAGTTCCGCGTCCTGCTCCTCGAAAAGGCGGGCGAATTGGGCGACCACATCGTGTCGGGTAATGTGCTGGAGCCGGGCGCGCTGACAGAACTCTTGCCCGACTGGCATGCCGAGGACAACCCGAATCGCTTCGAGCACGCGACGCCAGCGGGGAAAGATCGCATGCGGTTCTTGACGAAGAATTATGCGGTTCCGCTGCCGGCGCCGCCGCAGATGCATAATGCGGGGAATTACATTGTTAGTCTTAATCAGTTGACGAAGTGGCTGGGTGAGCGGGCGGAGGAAGCTGGCGTCGAAATTTACCCTGGTTTTGCGGCGAGTGAGGTGCTGTATGACAGCGAGGGGTGCGTCAAGGGCGTGGCGACGAACGACCTAGGTCTGGGCCGCGACGGCAAGCCCAAGGATACATTCGAGCGGGGCATGGAGTTCCACGCGCGCGTCACGCTGCTCGGCGAGGGCTGCCACGGGAGTCTCACGAAGCAGGTGATCCGCAAATACGACCTCCGCCGGGATAGCCAGCACCAGACGTACGGCCTCGGCATCAAGGAGATCTGGGAAATACAGCCGGAGAAATTCAACAAGGGGAGCATTACCCACACGATGGGCTACCCGCTCCCATCCGACACCTACGGCGGCGGCTGGATGTACCACTTCGGCGAGAACCTAGTCAGCGTGGGCCTGGTCGTAGGCCTCGACTATTCGAACCCGTGGCTGGCTCCTTACGGGGAGTTCCAGAAGATGAAACACCACCCGATCTACGCCTCTGTCCTCGAGGGCGGGAAGTGCATCAGCTACGGCGCACGCACCCTCAATGAGGGCGGCTTCCAGTCCATCCCCAAGGTTGCGTTCCCCGGCGGCGCCCTCATCGGCGATTCAGCGGGCTTCCTCAACGTGCCCAAGATCAAGGGCACGCATACCGCCATGCGCTCTGGCATGTTAGCGGCTGAAGCCGCGTACAGCGCGCTGACGGACGCGCAACCCGGCGCTGTGTTCCTGTACGACTATGAGGACAACCTGCGCAGCTCTAGTATCTGGAAAGAACTGAAGGAGGTGCGCAACATGCGGCCATCGTTCCACACGCCCCTGGGCCTCTACGGCGGCGTGCTATACTCCGGTCTCACGGCGTTCGTGCTGCGCGGCAAGGAACCTTGGACGTTCAAGCACGGCAAGCCCGACTACGCGGCTACGAAAACCGCGGACCAGTGCCCGAAAATCGAGTACCCGAAGCCCGACGGGAAGCTCAGTTTCGATATCCTGACGAGCGTGAGCCGGACGGGGACGAATCATGAGGAGGATCAGCCGGTGCATTTGCAGGTTAAGGACTGGGATAAGCATGCGGCTATGGAGTGGCCGAAGTATAAGGGGGTTGAGAATCGGTTTTGTCCCGCGGGGGTGTATGAGTATGTTGAGGACGATACGAAGGAGTTGGGGGTGCGGTTTCAGATCAATGCGCAGAAGTGGGTTATTGAAGATGGTTTGAGGGGACTGGGCTAACTGGGTATAGTTGCGTGCATTGCAAGACGTGCGATATCAAGGATCCGAGCCAGGACATCAACTGGGTATGGCTCTCCCTCTCTTTCAAAGATGCTAGCTAACTCGAGACAGTCAACACCGCAGGGCGGCGAGGGTCCCAAATACATCATGACATAAAAGACATAAAAAGCGGCTCAATTCGTAGAAACGGTGTTCGCACGCCTGTATCTGGTTGTACTTTAGGATTGACGGCAGCATAGCGGGGATTTTGGAGTAGCTACATGGCGCGCCTGGTGCCTTTGCCTAGCCTCGTGTTCTCGGGGCCTAGTTCCCTGAAGGGATGGATATATGCGATGGAAGCATTATCCATTACAGCGCACAATGCCTGTCGTGAGAACAATAAAATTGATGAATCACGCTGGTACGATGTGGCTATATCGCGGCTCGGGTATGCACGGCCTGCTCGGATCCTTCGGTGCTCTCGTATGACGTACCTCAGCTTCACCCCGCAACGGCAACAACGGCCAGCAACCACAACCATCCTCAACCTCAACACCACAAACCCGCATCCCAGACCGTGCCCCCCCAACCTCACTCACCATGCCACACTCCCACCACAACCCCCTCCTAACCCTAACAACCACCTCCACCCCCGACCCCTTCATAATCCACAGCCAC
>ML996708.1:0-169793 GCA_010356995.1 Trichodelitschia bisporula | reverse complement strand
CCCCCCCGGCTCCCCCTGGTCAGAGAGCATCTGGGCCCCCGAACTCCACGCCATCTCCGGACGCTGGTACATCTACTTCACCGCCGCCCACCCCTGGCTCGGCAACCCCTCGCACCGCCCCCTCGTCCTCGTCGGGCCTCAATCATCCGTGCCTCCGAGCACGCCTGGCTGGGCTGAGGAGCCGAGTTTGATTAAGGGGCTGGATCCGGATATGTGGGGTATAGACGCGAGTCCGCTTGCGCTGGATGGGGTTGTGTATTTGGTTTTTTCGGCGTGGATGCCCGGGGTGGAGCCGGATACGGCGCAGGTGCTCTGGCTCGCGCGCCTGGAAGCGCCGGACCGCGCTGCGGGGCCGGGGAGGTGTATTTATGCGCCTGGACCGGAGGAGTGGGAGGGTGTGCCTGGGACGGGGCGCGTGGTGGTTGAGGGGCCGGAGTGGGTTGAGAGCCCCGACGGTAGGTGGAGGGGGTTGGTGTACTCCGGTGGTGGATCCTGGACGCCGGAGTACGCGATGGGCGCGCTGGAGTACGTCGGCGGGGATGTCGAGAACCCTTCCTCCTGGAAGCCCTGCGGGAAGATCCTCAGGGGCGGAGGCGGCGTGTACGGCGTGGGACATGGATGTTTTGTGCGCACGCCGCTTGGAGAGGGGGAGGGGAAGGAAGAAACGGTGTGCGTGTTCCATGGGACGGATGGGGCGACGGGGGGGTGGGAGGGACGGAAGGCGCGCGCTGTACGCGTGAGATGGGGGCCGCAGGGGCCGGATTTGGGGGGGAAGTGTGGCGAGCCGTGTGCGGTGGAAGGGTTTGTGAGGGGGGATGGGCGGAGGAGGAGTGTGACGGAGAAGGTGGAGGGGTGGGGGAAGAGGATTCACAGGTTTTTGGATGAGTTGTAGGACCGGGGGGTGTTCGTGCGCAAGGCTGGTTTATATTCTTCTTACCTGTAGTCTACCTACCTCCCGAGCTCCCCTCTACGCACCACCATATCCGTAGTCTATCATCTATACCCAACCGCCTTTTCCCATCCCATCTCCCTACCCCCGCCCCCTCCTCCATTCCTCATCAACCTCGTAAAACAACAAATACACCTCCTTCTGCATCCCCAGCACCTCCGCCGTCTTGCTTTCCCGTACGCGGTCATCGCTAATGCGCCACCAGCGCTTGTCATCCCGTCGCTTTTTTACTTTCGCGGGAGAGGTAGGTAGGGGCACGAGTGTGACGGAGGGCGCGGATGGAGGCGCGGACGCGTGTGTGCTGCGCGAGGAGGTGGATCGGGATGCGGCGGACGGAGCGGTAGATGGGACGGGGGAGGCGGGGGCGAGGGATGTTCGTGCCGAGGGCGCGGCGGAGGGCGTGGGTGTTGTACTCGGCGTTACGGTGGAGGCGGAGGAGGATGTGCGCGAGGACAACGTGGTGGAGGGGGGCGTAGACACAAGATCAGACGACATCGTCGACGGCGAGTCCGCCTCGCTCTCCCCCTCCCCTTCAGCCTCGGGATCCAGCTCAGGCCCATCATCTGCGTCCCCATCCCGATCCGGGTTCGGGGAAGGCACCGCGCCCGGGCGGCGACTAAACGGCCCCTGCGCCCCAAAGCTATGCGGCGTACTAAACGGCAATCCAGCCGTGACCTGCCGCCTAAAACTCTCGTAATGCCCCGAGTTATGCCCGCCCTTATGCGTCACCAGCGCCAGCAGACGGTAATGCGTCTGCGAGAGCACGCCGCCGAGGGGGAGATGCTCGGGGAAAGCGACTTTGGCTGTGTTCTTGGTCGGGGGGGCGGTGGTGTATATGCTGCGGCTGAGGTGGATGGCCAATATCTTCGGGAAGCGGGATATGCGGATTGAGCGCTTGATGCGGCGCTGGGGGGCGAGGGAGCGGGCGGGCAGGTTTGCGGCGGGGGGAGGGTGCTCGGGGTCGGAGGCCAGGGCGTGGTTGATTGCTGATATTTCGGATTCGAGGGCAGCGGCGCGGGTGGGGTCGCGGGTGCGGTCCTTTTCGCGCGACTTGAGGTCGAGAGCGTGGAGCAGGCGGCACTTGTCGCATTTGAAGTCGTCGATGTGTTCGATCTTGAGCATGCCGTCGAAGCAGTGGTTCAGCGTCGTGGCGGAGCGTTGCGGGACGTTGAGGATTAGGGTGACGAAGGAGGAGAGGGTGGGGGTGGGCTTGAAGTTGCAGGTTTCGCATTCGATTTGCGATTTGAGTTGGCCGGAGAAGGGGAAGCCGGATTCCTCTTCCTCTTCCTCATCCTTCTCCGTCTCCTTCTTGTCCCCGTCGGCCTCATCCTCCTCCTTTTCGTCCCCCCCGCCGTCGCGAAGCGCCCTCCTCGCCTTCACCCCCGCCGCATACTCCTCCCCCAACCGCTCCGTAACAACCTGCAAAAACTCCTGCGCATCCTGCTGCTGCCGACTAATATGCGTATTAAACGCCCTCTCCAACTGCGCCACAAACTCCTGCGCCGAAATCGTCTTCCGATAAATCGGCCTCTCATTCAATCTATCCAGAATCTCCTTCAGCGCGCGCGTCACCACGCCCCGCCTTAGACCCTCCGCCTTCCACGCCCGCGCATCCACCTCTTTGCTCGTCCCCGCGCCGCTATACATATCCCCGTCCAGCGCCCGTCGGTGCACTTCCCGGATTAGATACTTCCGCAGCTCGGGCAGCCCGGCCAGCGCCTGGAGGACGGAGTTGATGAAGCAATCTGCGCGGGTCAGCAACGGCAACCTTACGCAACAGCAACCCCTAGGCCTACGCACCATTCGCCGGATTCACAAGCCCAACAACAAGCCGCCTTGCGCTCCGCCCCCCGCGCGCATCCTCGCTGCCGCCCGCGCCGCCATCGAGGAAGAACGTGGGCGCGAAGACGTAGACGAGGGTTATGGCGGCGAGCGAGGCGCCGGCGGCGTAGGTCGCGATGGTGAGGGGTTTGTCGGGCATTGGGGAGGGGGGCTAGAGGGATGGCGCCGGGTAACGAGGGAGGACGAGGGGTAATGACGTGTATGTGGTTGTGCGCATGCGCCGCGGGGGCGTGGTGGTGCAGTGTGGTGCGGGTTAGGTGTGGGCGGCGTGGTGATGGGGGAGTGTTGCGCCGAGCCGGCGGTGGTGGTGGAGCGGGCTCGGCTGCTGGGCCGTGCGGGCGTGGGGAGGGGCATTGGAGATGTCGGAGGTGAAGGGAGAGGCGGCAGAGGGTAGACGGACGAGATAGCGAACGGAGAAGGCAAGCAACTTGCATTTACCCGTTTATACCGCGGTGGTACAGCCTCACAGCCTCCGCAACACCCGTCTCTGCCCTCGCGGGTGTCTCCGCCTCCGTGCACTGCGGCCCCCCATCCCTACCAGTACCTCTCTACCTCAGCAAAAAAACTCACCACCACCGCCGACATCACCACCAGCACAATGCGGCCACACAACGCCCTCCGACCTCTCCAGGTCGCCACACATACAAGACCACACCTCCCTTCATCATCCCCCTCCCCATGGCTCCACCAAACCCGCTCCTCCACCGCCCACGGCCCCGCCACAATCCCCGTCCGCCTCCTCAAGCACCTCGACACCTACGGCAAACAAGGCAGCATAGTCCCCATCCCAGCAGGGCAAATGCGCAACAAATTCTTCCCCGCCCGACTGGCAACCTATCTCTCCCCCACGGAGCGTAAATCCGTCCTCTCTGCCCCGCACCCCCCCGAGCGCGACACCCTCTTCTCCCGCTACGCGTTCCACATGCGCGAGCGCGCCGCCGCGAAGCAGGCTAGGAAGGCGCTGGTCGAGGAGGCGCAGGACAAGCTGGTTGAGAAGCTGATTATCGCTGAAGTAGCCGTACGTTCCCCTTCTCTGGAATATTATAGGACGTAAGAGCTCGCTCGCTAACGCTCCCTCACAGCCCGACCGCGCCATCGGCCTCCTCCAGGCCCTTCTCCCCGCACACCTGGACTTCCCGCGCGCGCCCGTCGACGCCGTGCCCGACGCACCCGCCTCGGCCAACGTCCCCGCCACCGCCGCCGCGTCCAGCAGCGGCCCCATCCCTATCTACGGCTCCGTGTCGGCGGGCGATGTGGTCGCAGTGGTCAAGGCCGCCGTCGTGCATAACGAGGAAGCGGCAAGGATTCCGCTTACGAGTCGCGATGTGCGGTTTCTAGGCGTCGCCGGGGGGGATGATCTGAAGCACTTGAAGCATCTTGGGGAGTATGATGTTGAGATTAGTGTTAGGGGGGCGGGCGAGGTGGTGAGGCGGGTGGTGAGGGTTGTGCCTAGGGCGGTGGTTGTGGAGGCGTAGGGGATGGATGTGATGTCTGGTTGGTGTATATAGCTTGCCCGGCGAGCAACGCTGGATGAACCTTCTTGACGTGCGGATCCGAATTCCATGCCCTGTGCACACTGCTCGGTCTTATCACCCCTTGGGCCTTCTCCGGGCGCTCCTCCGCCTGCTCGCCAGTCCTCGGCAGCCGGGCAAGACTATATCAGCTTTCCACATTGCACCGCAACGCCCAAGCACACAGCCACTCAACTCGCGCCCCATTCCTGCGGCCTGGGACATTGGGTAGAACCCACACGTACAATAAAACCATTCAGATAACGATCATCGCATTCATAGCGCATGCGCAGCCATCTCAGCCGCGCGTCTAGATCTAATTCTATCAACCACAAGCAGCTTCTAGCGCCGCGAGACACCCGTCCCATCCCAACCATATACATGCACGAATTCAACTACACGCCTTCCCTCAATCCCCTCCCTCCCCGGAGCCATCTCCCGACCCCGATCCCGAGGCCACCCCTCCGAGCACACCCCCATTCACCGCCATCGCCGCCCCAACCGCCGGATTAACACCCGTCTGCACACCGGGCGCCGGCTGCGCGGGCCGTCCCGCCTGCGTTTGCTGCGCACCCATACCTCCCCTTGCCATAGCCTGGGCCTGAGACTGGCTCTGCCCCTGCTGCTGCGGGACCTGCTGCGCAAAGGCATTCCCCGCTGTGCGCGAGAGCGTGGGGGCAAACGCATTCCCCGGCACCACAGGCCGCGGAGCGTACTGCGCAAACGGCTGAGGCGCATACGTCGCCCGCGGAGTCAGGGGCTCGGCGATAGGCGACAGCGGTGTTTCAGATTGCTTCCGGCGGCCGCGCGTGCTCTCCCTGTGCAACAAGCCGCGCACCTCCTCGATGCTCTGCGAGTCCATGCTAGGACGCTCATGTAGAGACGAGACGTCGTCGCGCAAGTCAATGGGGCTCATCATCGGGTCGCGCGTGGCAAAGTCGTTACCCGTCGCAGTGGCCATGGGCTTCTCAGCCGTAAACGGGTTAGCCTCGGCGGCTTGCTTCTTCTGGTTGATGAGGCGCTTAGCCTCCTTCTTCGCCGCGAATTCCTCACGGGCGCGGGCGGCTTCGTCGGGGGACACGGCGACGGAGTAGCTGGGCTGGTTGGCGGAGCCGAGACCCGCGTCGCCGCCGCCTGGCGCGTAGATGGGCACCTTGCGCAGGGCGAGGACGAGCGCGCACATGAACTTGGAGCGGCGGTTGGCACGAACGGCCTCGTTGGACCAGTTGCTCTTGTGGCGGATTTCGATGCGCAGCTCCAGCTTGTTGAGCTCGGCGATGCCGACGACTTCGACTTCAATCTCCGGTTGGAAGTCGCGGCTGTTCTCCTTGTCGAGGACAAAGGCCTGCATCTCAGCCTTCAGGGCCTTGACATCATCAAACGACGTGTCGAAGTTGGCGAAGATGGAGATCTGCTCGCGCATCGCCTTGCTGCGGGATACGTTCTCAATCCAGAGCGTGTTGAGGACAATGTTCGGAATCTGCACCATGCGGCCGTTCTGGACCCGCTTGAAGACCGTGTACAAGAGCGAAATCTTCTCCACCGTAAGTTGGTCGTTACTCAGGTCGACGCGGTCGCCAATGTCGTAAGGATGCTTTACGAACAGGAAGATGCATGAGCCCAGCACTTCCTGGCACGTAACGGCAAAGACAAAGGACATGGACAGCAGCGCAGTACCAGCAGTTGCGAGGGTTGTCGTGAAGCTCTTGTTGAGGAACGCCACGAAGATAAAAATGGCAATGATGAACACGACCGTGGCCAGGAGGCCGTCAAGCACTTTGATGGCTGCGTCGACATCATGCATGCTGTTGGCGATAGACTTACGGGTGCGGCCAATTTCGGTAACCGTGAGGATCATCTCGTCCAGACTGATGTCGCCGTTGCCGTCACGGTCGAGGGAGGCAAAACACTCCTCGGCCTCCACGCGCCGGTCAGGGCCGAGTACCTCCATAATGTCGTCTTGGTACAAGGAGTCCCGGCCTTCAACGACAAACGACATCCAGAGCCGCCGGGCGAGAGCCTCACAAGCGCGGGTTCGCTCCAGAGCCTCGACGACGATGTTGTGCGCCGAGTTGGTCTGGAACACCTTCTTCCCTGTAATCTCCGAAGCCACGTTTCCGAACATGGACATGGCCTTGTCCCCGAACCGGCCGACGTTGTGCAACAGCCTCATTGGTGTAGCGGTACCACTCGGCTTGTCACTCTCGCCCTTCTTCTTCAGCGACGAAATATTCAGCGCGTCGTCGATGATGTAGTCCTCAGCGGCAAATTCGTTGCAGTATGATGGGAAGATCGAGCGAGAGGCATCATAAAGCAGACCAAGCAGAAAGACCTGATGCTTGTTCTCTTTAACCCTCTGGTCAAACTGCTTACGATGGTAGTTGATGCTGATCAGCTGAATGAGAAAGCGCTCGGCAAGTAAGATCAGAGTGCAAACGAGTGCCGCTGCCAGAAGCTGCCGGAGGACTGTCTGCCAATCCTTAAGGGTACGAGCCTTCGGATCCGGATCTGAGAGGGCGTCCGGGTTGCGGAGCATGAGTGGGGTGAATGTGAGGAACGAGACGAGCGCCCAGCCGACGAGAGACAGCGGAATCTCCAGGGCACGAATGACCAGTGCGTATTTTCGGACGCCAGCACTGACCACGCCGATGACGAACTGGAAGAACTTGGGCAGGAAGTGGGCGACAATCTTGGACCCCCACAAACTCAGCCAAACTGTTCCTGTCAGCCTTAATCCTGCAAATGACGGGATCACTTACCAATCTCAATCCAAGTGAAGAGCCAGACAATCTTGACGCCTCCGATCCTGGCCTTCGGTGCAGCTGTGGCTCCCACGATGATGGGGATGGCAAGCAAGAGGCCGAGCGGCAAGATGTAGATGAAGTAGCGAGTGATGATAGAGAAGTTCAAGATCTTGTAGTAGATTCTGCCCATCTGATTGATCGTCGTCTTGTCTTCATCGTCACCCAGCCGACCGCCACCCAGACCAATGGTGTCCGAGCGCTGCTTCCTCCGTCTACCGATATAGGGATTGAAGTGGCCGGACTTCTCGTTCTTGTCGTACCCAAAGGTACTGGCGCTCTGCGAGGGTTGGCGGGTGCCCGTGGTCGAGCCGTGCGTGACGACCTTTTCGAGAGGAATATCCATGGTGGCGTCTTGAGAGAAAGGTTCCCCACGAGAGCGGGGAAGAGCAGTGAAGCCTTCTAGCTGGGGAAAGCGTGGTGACAGAGGCGAGGGACCGGCCATACGTGCCAGACGTTGGGCTTGTTGTTGGTTGTGTGATGTTGAGGTCGAAGTATTCAAAGGAGGCAAGTTGCGAGCCGGCAATGCATCAAGCAAGCTTGTTCCGGCAGATAAGGAATGAGGGGTTTGACGTAGGCGGGCGAACCCTTAGGGTTAATGAGTGGAAACCGGGTCTGAGGAATGCGGAGTGCGGAGTGTGGAGGTGATGTGGATATCAAGGACCGAAACGCGTGCGGGTGGTTTGCCGAGGGGCTGGACGTTTGAAGCTCAACTATCAACAGTCAGGCGGGATTTTGAGCGACTCGATGTTTTGGACGAAAAGAACGTTGTGCGTGAGGTTGGGGAAGAGAAAGAAAGAACGAAGGGAAGAGACAAAGGGGAAGAGAAGAGGTGATGATGATCAATTGAGGAGAAGACATGTGCCTTGGGCAGGCAGTCACTTCTTTTAGGGGAGGTTCGCTTTTTTCTGTCTTCCCCCTCCGAAGCTTTCTACCGTAGCCTGGTGGTGGTCGTCCCAGGTACGGGTAGTGGCTTCCTAGTGGCGATCTTTTTCCTCTTTCCCGCCAACCAGGGCCACGCCAGGCACAGAGCGTCGGTAAGGGCGCACAGCCTCCGCACCAAAGGAACAAGGGGTCCCCCTACTAGTGGCTAGAAAATGCAAGGTCCCGTCCAGTTAGCGTTATCCCCTTGGCATCGCTGGAGACTCGGAGGACGCCACAGTGGAGTCAAACTGCGGTGCGAAACACCCGTTTCATCCATTCCTTCTCCTCCAAAACCTCTCCAAACCTCTTCAAACCTTCTGTCACCAAGCCATTAGCCCGCCCCTCGGCGCCCCTTGACGCCGCATACTCAGCCGTCACGGCGCCGCCGCGCGGCACTCCACCAAATCCATTGACCACGAACTGGGGTAGGACAAGTCAAGGGGATCGAGGAGGATCGTCCGAATTCTCCGCGTTGCACGTCGCCATCTGGAGAGCTCGTGGGAGGGCTTTCCCGCTCGCATTCTGACGCGGATACTGTTAAACCCGACGGGCATTTTCTGCGTGGTAGCATGAGAAGCACCCGACACTTCCGAAAGTCGGCTCCCCTCGAGAATGCAGCGGATGCCGGATGCCGGTTGCCGGTTGCACTTAATGTCGTGTCATTTGATAGCATGCATCAAACATCCCGTCCAATCATCCGCCCGAACCTTAAGCTGATGGATAGCGCTCGTTCTTTTTTGCTTAAGGCACCAGGAACCATTGCCGCAACACAAACATGTGGGTTGATATCTAGCCCCAAGAGAAAGAGCTTGCAAGTGCAGATGCCAAGCATGATGTTCAGCTGTCAGCTTTTGGTGCCTTCTCGCCCTCTGGGGCTGTGTGCTCAAAAGCAGGGCGACGATCGAAGCTACTCTAGTAGTGCTCACTCGGCTGAGCAGACGACGGATCCATGCATCCGATTGTGCACCTCGGCGACCCTCATGACGATTCTTCGAGCACTCCCCGGGCTGACCGTACAGCCCAGTTCACCAGTTATGCAGGAAGAGGACTACCTTGCTCCACCGAAGATGGAGTGATGGAAGAGAAGATGAGGACGACGCTGACTCCCGCAGTTTCCATTGTGATCCCGGACTGATGTTGATATTTGCTGCTCGAATTGTGCTCCCGGCTTGGAGCGGACGTCATGGAAGCGGAGATCTTCTCTGTCTATATTCGGCCTCGGTACCAGCCTGATCGCCTTTTCACTCTCGAGTGTTTCGTTCGTAGCTTTGGCTTCGAGTACGAGCTGGTCGCTATCAATGCCCGGATCGTAGTCGTTGCCACCCATGTCATCAGACGCCCAGCGGACCGGCAGGAGCGCGAGGAACCCCTGCTTCAACATCAAGCATCCCGCCCACAATCATCTCAGGTCGGCAAGCTGTGAGGTGAGATAATACGTACATGTTTCTAACCAGTGCAGTATACAGGAGGTATATAGACCGTCAATTCGTGACCAACCATGTCCCGCCACTATCCAAACATGTAAGCGACCTGCGCTTCCACTACCGCTCTTCGGCCTTTTCCAAATCCACCGCTATTGCTTCTTCCTCTTTCGACTCTTCCACTTTCACCTCTTCCTTCTTAATGTCTTCCTTTGGAGTCTTTCGTATCTTTTTCCACCGCACGGCAACGACTCCGACGAAAGCCAGCGCGCCAGCTGCCGCAGCCGGGTACAAACAGTTGGTTAATGCATCGCTGTACTGCTCCAGCACCCGCGGCAGCAACGCCTTGGGGACCTTATTCTTGAGTTCTGTCGCACCAACCCTCAGCACGAAGTTCGGATCGATCTCCGGCACCACAGCTTTTAGATTGCTGATCAACTTATTGGTGAAGATGTTTTGCGAAACAGAGATGAAAACAGCACCCCCTAGCGTTTGCGCAAAGAGTATGATGGCAGTACCGATTGGGACGTCCGCCTGTGGCAAGCAGTTCTGGATGATGATCGGAGTCTGCTGAATGCCGAGTCCAACGCCGATGCCAAATATCGCCTGGTACCCAATCCACTTCGAGTGCCCTGTATTGGTCTCGAATGTGGTGAGGAGCCCGGCGCCAATTGCCATGAGGACTGCGGACGCAAACATGAACGGGATGTAGTGGCGTGTTATGCTAACGAGGACGCCGGTGCAGGCAGAAAAGATGGTCACGCCTAGGATGAGGGGCAGATTCATAATGGATGAGTGCACGGCTGAGGCACCTTTTACAGCCTGAAACCAGATTGGGAGCTGGTGACCGTTAGAAGGTCACTAAACGCAACAGAAGACTCACATAGTAGATGACGGCGAAGAATGCCGCGCCGAGCGAGAAACCGAACACCGAGGCACCCCACACATCGCGGTTTCTGATCAGCCGAAACGGGATGGTTGCCTTCTCACCTTGGAAGAATTGAATGATCAGGAAGCCAATGATCAGGAGAGCAAAGAGCACGATAAGAGCGATAATCCTGCCACTGGACCACGGGTATTTCGAACCACCCCATTGCAGGGCGAGAAGAATACACACGATTGCCGGCATGAAGAGGATGGTTCCTGGAATGTCCATTTCCCTGAAGAGCTGACGCAGGCCCCTGTTGTCCGAATTCGGAGGTAGGCGCAGGAACAAGACGACGAAAAGGACGGCTATCCCTCCGATGGGCAAATTGATGTAAAAGCACCCTGTGCCGTTAGCAGGAAGCAACCGGCCGACCGTAAAGCTTACATCTCCAAGACACATGGTCGGTAAACGCGCCACCCAGTCTAAGGTTACTCGGATCAGAACCACCCCAAAACGCGCACTGGAAACCTACAATGGCCCCGCCACACCCGCGATCCCATACATCGCCCCAATCAACCCCGTATACGCCGGCCGTTTCTGCAGCGGCACCGTCGCAGCAATAATCAACAGCGCGCCAGTGAATATCCCCGCCGCACCCACGCCCGCGATCGCCCGTCCCACAATCAGCGCCGTGCTCGTCGGCGCCGCGCCGCATATCAGCGATCCGACCTCGAACCAGGCCACACTCGACAGGAACACGGCTTTGAGGGAGTAAAACGCGTAAAGCTTGCCGTACAGCAGCGGCACGGCGCAGAGCGTGAGGAGATAGGCGCTGCCGTACCAGCCCACGTCTTCGAGGACGTGGAAGTGGTCTGTGATTTTGGGGATGGCGGTTGCGATGATGGTGTTGTCCTATTAAGTAAGGGACTGGGTGACGGAGGTGGGACAAGGGCTTACAAGTGCCATGCAGAGCACGGTTAGGCAGAGGGCGATGAGGACGAGGGTGAATTTCCAGGGTGAGAGCTCTACGATGTCGTCCTTCGATGCTGTTGAGCGCGTTGATGAGGCGAGTTTCTCATCGTGCGTCGCTGAGACGGCGGCCGCTGGCATGGCTAGGTTCCCGCTCTGTGCGGTCTCCGCAGCGAGCGCACTGTGTGCGCCGGCGGCGGGTGCATCCATCGTCACTTTGGGGGGACTTGAAGCTTGACGATTGGGGGGGATGAGGGGGGGGGGGGGGGGGGGGGTGGTCAAGGTAAACAAACAATGATCTCAAAGCCCTAGTTCTAAACCATCACTAAAAACATAGCATTTGACAAACGCAACGATCACATTCTGCGTCGCAAGCATCAGGCTCCTTCGGATTCAACGCCCCCGCGCAGCAGCCCGTCGCAGCTATTATGTACTCGCTCCACCCCCGCAGCGTCATGCATGACCCAGCCAAGCGTCTACCGCCACCGATCCTGCGCCGTACCTCTCGTCTCATCGCGTGTATCCCCCAGCACGCTACCTCCCGCCTCGACTCGGCCTCGTATCCAGCGCGGGGCACGGCGCGCCTTAACGGCGTCGCACGCGGATATACTGTTATGCATGCCTCTCGCTGCGCCGGCAAGGCCTTTGTACACTTGCGTCACATCGGGCTCGAAGACGCGGAACGCGCGGCGTAACTTCGCGCCGACACGCATCCCATGAACGCTTGACCAATGTCGCGAGGCTAAAAGAGTTCCAGAGCAGGGCAACGAAGCCTGCTGAAGCACGCATGTGGCATGCCCCGCATGGATGTCGGCGTCATGTCCGATCCGCCAGATCGCGAAACATGGCGGTGCGGAAGGGGTGTGTTGCGCTGGACACGCCGGCACATCCCGCTAGGGTGGCCGTTTGTGCGCTTCGGGTGTGCGTGTGCTGAGGCGGGGCATCCGATGTGCTCGTGGCACGCTACCTGCTGGTGATGGCAGGAAGAAAGCACACACGTTGTGTTGGAAGCACATGTTGTACCAGCGCGAACTGCTATTCAGCCTTCGTCCGTTCCCATCCCCGCGTTTTGGACTCCATGGGCCTGGGCGTACATGGTACATGTCACAAGCGGGGAAAAACTGACCGCTTCACGATGATCATTGTTTAAGGTTTGTGCGGTGAGTGTTTTCTGTGCAGCCGAGGAATGTCACGAACAACCCAAGAAACATGTTTTGTGTTGCAGAAGGCGTTGCAATATTCGCTGCCCGCTTCTCCAATGATGACGAGCCGCCCATAGCAACGGCAGTGAAGTCTACATGGATCAATTCTGTATCATTGTCATTGGTTCGCGAAGAGCTGGTTGTGGGTTGCATAAAGTCAGCAGCGGAAGTCGAGCTCTTGAGGCGCCTGTCACTGAGGTTACATTAAGGTTTCTTTGGCAGGGTTAGGTGTTCCATTTCGGCAGTGTAGTCCTAGAGTTTTGAGGCCGAATTTGTGTGGGCTGGGCGAGGCTGGGCTTTTCTTGCGACGGGTGTCTGGTTCTGGATTCAGGACGGTGCCATGGATGCTGAATCGGACCGGCTGGCGGTGGGCTGGGCTCGAGCAGAAGAGAAGATATGGGTGGAGGCTATGACGAGCTCGATTTGGATTTGATCAGCCCCACTTGGATGCGATTGCTGATGGATGAAATTTAAATCGTAGAAAATTCGTCCAGTTCCCCACCTCTGATTCGGCTACACTACTATATATACATGACCTCACAGGTTTTACTAAGGAGTCATCATCTGAGAAGATTCTGGACGCGAATCCCAGCCGGATCTTTAACAGGTCGTTCGCAAAAGGACCAGGAGTGCGAGCAAGGCGGATATCCCGTCCGGGAGGCCGTCAGTCAACGCACCTAACGGCTGTCCGAAAAAGTTATGTCCCCCTCTCTCCGGATTTTGGTAGAGGTCGAGTCGCTGGGGTGGACATGACATTTTCGATTAGCCTTTGACCCCTCATCTGAGGCAGACAAGGGAAAGAAGCATATTACTCTTGGGAAGGAGCACGTTACTCTCGGGAAGGAACATGGTAATGTGTGCATGATGGGAGGAAGGAGCATAGGAGGATACATAGCATCAAAAGGGTATTTAGTCTCGAGTCCCGAGACCCGAGACATCGACGCGGGACCTGTGGGCTCCGACTACCACGTCTGTCGGCGAGGCATCACACAATGCGCAGTAGACATGACGGGCACGCCTTCTCGCGTTTTTGCCCTGGCTAGGGTTTGACGGTCGTCGATGGCGGGTGAGAGTATGGGACGGCACTCGGGCTTCGGTTGACCGCATCACCGGCTTCGGCAGACACGGTTGCGTTCCAAGCCATGATGGGATTGCTCGCTGGGCATTCATCGTCACGCTACATCGATACCGATGCTATCCATACTTTGAAACCTTCATCGAATCCCTCGGCGGGTACCGACGATACCCGTGTGTGAGTAGCAGCGTCTACTGTAGCACCGGTCCGCAGAATCACCAGCCGCCGAGCCGGACTCCGTCATGTACCGCTATCGACGTACATCTCGAGGCTGAAAGCGCAGCCTGAAACTACAAAGTGTACAACACATACAAGTGGCGCAGGACACACAACAAAGCAGGCGAAGCCCGCAGCGGAAACTGACGATCCGACTGCGCGCAGCACCACCATCATCGCCGTGCTTTGACCTCGGCATCAGGCCGACCAACATCCTCCATCTCGCCGCATCGTAAACCGCATTCACGAAGAAACGGGATGGGTACCTCCGGTTTCAGCACTTGCGACGACCATATGGGTCGGCGCTTGATGGGGAGGGGAGGTGAAGCAGATGTCGGCGAAACTGGTTCTTGCGTCTGCCGGTAGGGCTGGCGTTGGGTTGGCGTTGGGTTGGCGAGTCTGCCTGCAGAAAAGCAACAAGTGTTGGGAAGTACCTCGGGGACTTCGGATGGGCAATAATCGCGGTGGAGGGTACATGTCCATCCATCGTGGCGGAGGAAGCACCGGGGTGCACCTGATTAGGTGGAGCGACATGATACTCGGCCATGGGCGCGCCTACAGTAGACAAGCAAAAATAGATAGGAAGCTCGCAGCGCGACGCTGGACGCACGAACTATCGCCCGGGAAATTGAGGGCCGCACGGTGCACCGCAATAGTTATTCTTTTTTAGTATGTGTTGTTGTAGGAGTTGCGGTGGGAGTACGGACGGGGGTAATTTCGCTAGGCGCGAGCGCTTCGCCGTGCGACCAGTGTTAGGAGTGCGCGGGTGGGTGGGTGGGATAAGCGCCGTGGGTGTTGTAGGTAGAGTGGGAGAGACCGTGGATGGTTGAGGAAGAGATGGAAGAGATGGAAGAGATGGAAGAGATGATGAAGACGTTGGAGAGAGATGAGGATGAGGTGGGATTGGGGAGAGAGGTGGTTGATGTTGGTGATGTTGAGGTTCGTCCTTTACTCAGCTTCATGGATCCCCCGCAGTTCAACGTCCAGTCACAGTCACGAGAAGACGCGTCTCTTTGCTACTGCAGATGTACCTCACTAGACTGCAAGAAGAGCACGCGTCGGTGACTCAACGAGCTGAAACTGCCGACCACGGCACTTGAGATGCACTTGAGATGCACTTGAGATGCACAACGGTTCTTCTCGACCGCCGTGCAGGCCATCTCTCACCGCGAATTGGTCTCTTGACATCTAGAGTGTAGAGTTTCATCCACATCGCTCGTTTCAGCTTCACCTACAACTCTAGCAGAGCGGGCCAGACGCGAGTATGACTGTTGACCTCTTGCCAACCACCCAATCAAGCATCACCGCCTCACGAACCGCCCGGCCCAACCACGCGCCTTGCACCACTTTGACAGCTTTTCTTCTCTCACCCCAGCGCTTCTCCATGTTCCTCTCGAAACAAGCGCCCTCAACGCCTCTGCCGTCAGCCTTCCCGTAAAACATCCCAAAAATACCCCCTTCGGGAGCGATGAACGTTTCGGCTCCCACCCCGCGCGCCAACCGCCCTCTCAGCGTCCCAACAGCGTCGCGCCCACAGACAGGCCGGGCGGCTCTGTCTTAGCCCTACAACCATTCCCCCAATGACCCTCATTCGGACAATTCTCACAAAATAACTCCCGATTTAGCGTGCTGCGAAACCGCCGTTTCATCTCCCCTTTGGGCCGCTATTAGCCCCAATCCGGATGCATTCTCGTGAGAGCCTCACACCACCCCGGCGGCCTGGCCGGCTACTTACCGCCCGACCGTAACGCTTTGTGCGGCGCGAGGTGCGTGTTTCAGCGCGTCGATGGGCGCGAGATGGGGCTCAACATCGCGACACCCCTGTGCGGGTGTGGGTTCTTTGGATGGCAGAGGCGCCGACGGGCGATGGATAAGTAGGCCGGGGATGCCCACGAGAAACATCCTCATCCACCGGCTCAGTTCCTTCGTTGTTGTGCAAAGGCATTTACAAGGCATAATCTGGAGCTGGTTCTCCCTCGTCTAATCGTTCGCTAATATCGTCGTTCGTTCTTTGCGTGAGTGGTCCTCCTTGATATCGATCCATTGGTCGCTAATGCCTTCGCCAGTCTGGAAGCATTCATCCTCTCACGACTCTCACGCCTCTCGCATCTTTTTTGACGAAATCATGTACCATACCACCACCACCTCCCGCCACACCACCCCGCCAACCATGCTCCACCACGCAACCTACTACCCCCCCAGCGCCGAATCCGCCTACACCGACCTCTCCTTCCCCTCCGCCCACTCCTCGCCGGACACCTTCCTCACCAACCTCACCTCGCCAGACACCTCCCCCCGCGAAGTTATCCGCCAGCATGGCCCGCCCCTCCTCCCCAAAATCCGCTGCCAGGACCAGACCGCCGAACCCCCCTCCGCCTCCTCCCTCACCTGCAGCACCTCCACCTCCCTGACCGCCTCCACCCCCCTCTCCTCCCTCTCCCTCTCCACCCCTCTCTACTACTCCCTCCGCCCCTCCCCCCCCCTCCTCGACTGCTACCCCCA
Organism: Trichodelitschia bisporula; assembly: GCA_010356995.1. Classification (NCBI taxonomy): domain Eukaryota; kingdom Fungi; phylum Ascomycota; class Dothideomycetes; order Phaeotrichales; family Phaeotrichaceae; genus Trichodelitschia; species Trichodelitschia bisporula. Next base: position 153,513 of record ML996708.1, on the reverse strand, counting down.
CCCCCACCAAGCATCCATCTCCCCCGCCGCACTCACCGCGCCCCTGATCTACGACTCCGCCGCCCCGAGCCCCACATACACCTTCCCGCCCTCCGCCCTGCAGCCCGCCCAGCAGGCACAGCAGCAACGCCGCCCCTCCCAGCTCAGCAACCACATCCGCACCGCCTCCGCCCCCGCCCCCGCCCGCACGCACTCCCGTAGCTCCAGCACCGCATCCGTCGACGAAGCCACCCTCTGGCGCCACGGGTACCCCACGCAGTACAGGACCGGCATCCCGCAATATGTCACCGCCAACAACCCCACCCCACTCCTCTCCCCCGCCGGCACCGGCGCGGCAATGCAACGCGCTTCCTCCACCTACCTCCCGCTCGACTCGCCCGCAACCCCAAGCGGGACGGCCCTCTACCCCCCCGCCCCCACCCCGCCCCTAACCCCACACACAACCACCCTCCTCTCATACTTGACATCCCCCAACCCCGCCCCCGCCCTCATCCGCCGCGTGCTAGGCGACCAACGCCGCCTCCGCGACTGGTACTGGTGGGACGTGCGCAACCTGCGCAGCTGGAGCGACTTCAATCTCAGCACCATCCTGTCCATCCCTTCCTTCCCGCACCTGCTCAACATCCCCATCGACGCCTCCGCTCTCCCTACCCCGCGCCCCGGCACTCCATCCCCGGAAACAGAGTTCGCGTTAAGGGACGTCCACGCCTCCTTCTTCGGCCCCAAACTCGGCGCCGCGCTGCGCCTCTCCCAGGGCCCGAACCACCTGCGCCTGCAGCCGCACAACAGCGCGACCTCATCCCCGACACCGCGCCCGGACTTTTTAGCTACGTATCCGAACAGCTATCTCACCACGCACTCCGGCGCGCCGCGCGGCCGCCTCGTAGGACTCGTCAAGGCATACGACGCGTGGAACAGCGCGCAACGGTCCCAAGCCGCGCCCGCACAAGTCGCGTACCTGCGCGGGCTGGCGCACCTGCAGCGTGTTATGCGCGACCATGGGTGTCGGTACGGGTTCATAATCACCGAGATCGAGCTCGTAGTCGTGCGTGCGGGCGCCGAGGATTCATCCTACACACCCCCGCCCGCTGGGTCGGCCCTGCCCGACGAAGGCCCGGTGCCGATTTTCGGGCAATTGGATGTTGCGGCGCCGATTCGCTTGTCCACGCATGGGGGGGAGGAGGATGGGACGCCGCGGCTGACTGCCGGGCTCGCGCTTTGGTATTTGCATATGCTTGCTAGGGAGACAAGTTTGCCGGGACAGTATGGGTGGAAACTCGGGGTGGGGGGGCCGGCGGCGCTCACGAGGCAGAATTGTAGGGAGCGGGATTCGTGGATGCCGAAGGCGGGGCAGGGGGAGACGAGGGAGGCGAGGAGGGTTAGGGGGTGGGTTTGGCCTGGGGAGGGACTGAGTCGGAAGGAGCATCCGAAACGGGGACGGAGGGGGTAGATGGGGAGTGGGAGTTGCTTTGGTTTTGTTGTATACCTGGGGTGGGGACGGTGTAATGGCGGATGCAGCCTGCTGGCAGGACCACTGATATGTGTAATACGGCGTGTTGGGTTGGATATGCTTCCGAAGATGAAGCCGGCGTTTTGGGACCTGAAAGACTTGTTGTTACATGTTGCTGGTATTGCGGCACTTAATTGATACGATATACAATTGATTACGCGCTGCTGCTTGTGTCATGCTCTTTGTAGACTTCGAGGCTGCGCTTTCAGTCTTGTGATGGCGATGGCGGTGCATGGCGGAGCTCAGATCAGCGCGTGGTGATCTTGTGAACGGGTGCCAGAACGCCCGCTCGCGCGCAGCCTCATCCGTACGCTCCGACAGCGTTGGTGAAGTTCTCAAGGTATGAATAGCAGGGCCGTCGGCGTAGCGCAACGATGAACGCCCAGCGAGCGAACTCGTCAAAGTTTTGGACGTAACAACGTCCGGCGAAATCGGTGATGCGGTCGGCCCACACGTTGCCATCGACGACGGCCAAGGCCTAGTTCTAGTCATGCCAAAAGTGCAAGAAGGCGTGCACGCCATATCCATTGCGCATTGTGTGATGGCTCGTAGCTAGACGAGGGTCGGACGGGTCGCGCAGGTCCGCATCGATGTCTCGGGTCTCGGGCCTCGGCGGCTAACCTTAGAGGTGGGACAGCAACACTCGAGCCGAGAAGCCGTTGAACAGACCATCAGTTTACTCTTCCACCAGCTAGCAAAAAATGCACACGATGTCCATGAACCAAGCCAAGCTCTCCCCACAATCCAGGAACCGCTCCCGGCACTAGCCACAGCGGCCCCGGCCCAGAAGCCGAGCCTCCAACCCCCGAAGTTCCCAGCCTCGGCCGGGCCTCGGCAACTCGCGGTGCGGTTATGCTTCTCCCCCGCGCGATATATGTGGAGCATGGGGAGCGAGCTGTAACGACCTCCAATTCACCACCCAATCCTCATCCCACCTCACCATCTCACCCACCCACCTACCTATCTACCCACATCAACCACAATGGCCGACCGTCTCAGCCAAGTCGCTGGCCACCTCAACTACCCCCGCGGCCTGCTCGCAGGGCAAGTCGCCATCATCACCGGGTCCGGGCAGGGCATCGGCGCGGAGGCAGCGCGGCTCTTCGCGAACGAGGGGGCGAAGGTGGTGATCAGCGACGTTGACGCTGGTTTGTCCCCTAATTTCTCCCCATGAAATCCATCCTAACACCCCCGCAGGCAAGGCACAAGAAGTCGCAAAGTCCATCAACAGCGCCGGCGGCTCCGCCATTGCGATCCCCGGCGACCTGCTCAATGATTCCTACATCGAGGAGCTAGTCAAAAAAGCCGCCGAATTCGGCAACGGCAAGCTACACATCATCGTCAACAACGCAGGCTTCACCTGGGACGGCGTGCTGCACAAGACCACCAACAAGCAATGGGACACCATCCTCGCCCTGCACTGCGGCGCGCCCTTCAAACTCATCCGCGCTGCCGCGCCCTACTTCCGCGTCAAAGACGGCGAGCCCCGGAACATCATTAACATCAGCTCTACCTCCGGCCTGCACGGTAACGCGGGGCAGGCGAACTACGCGGTGGCCAAGGCGGGGATCACGGGGCTGACGAAGACGATTGCGAAGGAGTGGGGCCCCGCGTTCGGGGTGCGCGCGAATACGATTGCGTTTGGGTATATCCTGACGCGGTTGACGCAGGCGAAGGAGGAGGGCGCGTTTGTGACGACGCCGGATGGCACGAAGGTTGCGCTTGGGATTCCGGGCGCGCAGCAGGCGGCGCGTGGGAAGGGGGCGCAGGGGGAGCAGCATGTTGATATTCCGCTGCGGAGGCCGGGGACGGCGACGGAGGCGGCGAGCTCGATTCTCGCGGTTGCTAGCCCGTTGTTTGGGTATGTTACTGGACAGACGATTAGCGTGACGGGGGGGCGGAATATCTAGATTTGTTAAAAGGAGGGGATTTTTTTTTTCCGTAGTACGCAATTGAGCGTTTCGCGTGTATTTATCGTACATATGCTGCTGAGGGTTCGTTGCCGTGAATGTCGGGATATCGTACACCCCGTTACACCGACTGGTACCGTACATGTGACCGCTTCTAGATGTCCCAACGACAAATCTACTCCTCCACATTCACCATCACCGAAACCTCCCACCTCACTCCACTCTTCCCCTCACCATATACCTGCCCCCCCAAGCGACTCCTAACCAACGCGCCAATTCTCTCCCTCAACCCCTCCACCTCCCCCTTCCCCCTCACCCTCACCCGAAAACTCGCCATACACAACCCATAATGCACCTGCCAAACTCCTGCCTCATCCACCGCCACCACCCCGTCGAGCCCCTCAACCTCGCCCACCAACTCCCTCACCCCCTTCCCAGAGTAACTCATCAACAACATCCGCCCAAGCGTATACGCCAGCCTCGCCCCCAAGCCCACCATCGCAACCGCACACCCAAACCCCAGCGCCGCATCCACCCACGCATACATCGGCACCCCGAGCAGCGGCACCAGTAACAACAACCCTGCGCAGGAAAGCGTAAGCAAATGGGATGGATTCCGCAACACCCGCGGCAGCCACCCCACGGCCGGGAACAGCTCAAACCGCATCGCCCTCCCAATCCTCGCATGATTCCCCAGACTCGCCGCGCTCACCAGCGAACACACGATGGATGCCAGAGCCGCCGCGTCGACTGTGCCCGGCGGCAGGGCGCGCGGCGCATGACTGTGCGGCCCGCGGCCAGCGCGGCGGTGCTCAGCGGCATGGGCAAGCCCATGACTCAGCAAATCGAGCCCCATGAACAAGAGTATAATACTCATCGCCAGCCCCGCCAGCACCTCACTCCGCTGGAGCCCAAACGGATGCGCAATGCTACTCCTCGTCCACACCTCGAAATTCGCGCCCACATCCACCGCCACGCATAGAAACGCGCCTAGCGCGTCGAAGAATAGAAGGTGGGACAGGGAGGTTGTCGCTAGCGACCCGTGCGCGCGCGTCTGCACCCACCCCGCGACGAGCAGGTGCGTGGTGCACCACGCCCAGCGCCGCTTCTGCTCGGGTGACATGCTGGATATGTATTCGCGCAGCGTGGGGACGGGGAGGGATATGGGGAGGGCGAGGGGCGTGCGCGGGGTGGGGGAGAGGATGATTTGGTGGGATATGCTGGACCGGGCGTATTTGTGGCCGCGGCGGCGGCCGAGTTCGGTTTGCTGGAGTAGAGGTCAGATGTAAGGTACGAGATGGGGAATGGGGTTGGTGGGAAGGGGGGGGGTGTGTACTTTTTGAGCGGCGGCGCCTGCGGGACGACCGACGATGTATGGCGTTGGTTTGAAATTGAAAGGGCCGGCTTCGGCGGTGCTGGGCGGGCTGAGCGCCGAGGCGTCGCTCAGGCTCGGAGAGACTCCATAGTTCGCGGGCGAGCCGGCGATGTTGCGGTAGGACGTGGGAAAGGTGCTTGATAGAGGCGAGAGCGCGTCGGGATTGAAGCCGGAGGGGAATTGGGGTGGAGGCGGGGGGTCGTCGGGCGGGGGCGTGGGTGTGCGCGGTGGCGCGGGGATGGATGTGGCCATTGGGGATGACGAGGGGGTTTAGGTTTGAAAGGAGTGTGTGGGCATGCCGAGGGAGAGGCGGCGGTGTATGTTGAGAAAGAGAGTGATGTATAAAGATCTGGTGGTGTACGTGGTAAACACAGCGCGGGCGACCCCTTTGAGTGTTGCTAGGGATGTAAATTGTTGCCTGATGCCTTGCGACGGCGAGGCATCGCCGCGGCGCGACCTCGCGGCATCATCAACGACACTCAAGTCTACGTATCTCACCCGGCCACCACTCCGACTCTAATTCCAATGGACGCCGCCCCTTCATCACCCCCCTCCCTCTCCCACAAACGCACCCCCTCCGCCAGCATCCTCTCCCGCCTCCCCTTCCTCCGCCCGCACCCCTCAGAACCCCCATCCACAAGCGACGATGCCCCCCCAAGCAGCACAAGCAGCATCAAAACCCGGCGCCGCAAAGGCTCGCTCCGCAAAACCGCCCTCCTAGGCACCGGGCGCCTGCGTCACGATGCCGCCGAACCCTCCCTCCACACCACCACCTCCCCCACCACCATCGCGGAGCCATCGCCGCGGCGGCCCTGGCCCGCGCCCCCGCCGCCCCTCTCGCTGGATATTCATGCCGCCGCGCTGCTGACGCCCGCAACGTTAATATCCCCGCCCAGCACCACAGCCACAAGCCCGGCAACCAGCCCCGCGTCCCGCTACGCCAGCACAACCGACGACGACGAAGGGCTAAGCATGCGCGTTAGCCCCGTGTCCGGCGCTGCGCTGGGTCTGAGCCGGCGCCGGTCCTCGCGGGCCGCGGGAACAGTGCGCCCCGACGCTGCCATCGTAATCGAAGCCGGCGGGCACGACTACAGTAACACAGCGTGGTGGGGCTGGGTGGTGCTCCTCTCCACCTGGGTGGTCTTCGTGGTAGGCATGGGGAGCTGTTTGGATGTGTGGAGCTGGGCGTGGGATGTGGGGGAGACGCCGTATGCGCCGCCGGAGCTGGAGGATGATCCGACGTTGCCGATTGTGGGGTATTATCCGGCGCTTATTGTTATGACGGGGGTTATGGCTTGGGTTTGGGTTGTGGTTGCTTGGGTGGGTATGAAGTATTTTAGGCATGCTAAGGTTTGGGATGGGGGGGAGTGATGGTGGGAATGGTTATGATGGGGTTGATACATCACGCTGGAAGAAGGCTGTGAAGGGAGGAACTCAAACATCAGGAAGGTATGGGATGGCGTCAAGTGAGGTGTAATGCTAATGTTGTGCTAGATAAGGCTAGAAGAAGATCTGAATCGATGCACTCAAAGACCATTCAGCGCATGGCGGACCTCGCTCCCAGCCGCCGCTCTCGGGGTGAGGCGGAGAAGGGTTGACATTTCGTCTCCAGAGATGGTAGTAAACCAAGGGCCGTGAAATCCATGTCCATGGTACCGGTAACAGAAAGGATAGACGGGGCTTCGATATCAACCCAGCAGCATCGCATGCTCCATTAACCGTTTGTGAAGAGGCACAGTAGATCTGGACACTCATCTACCATCCCGTCTCGTGGTCTCCGAGTACAAAGCAGTGTGACCGACTCTCTCCGTCCATTTGGCGGATCGTATGGCGCCGATGCCTTGCCCACGATCAAAAACGACATTCAGGACTATCCCAATTGCTTTCCTCCTACACTTCTTTCACTAGACTGCACCCAATGGAAGCCACCTTTCCCAAGAAATTGTTCATTAAACACCAGCGTCTACACCTCAAATAGCCCACCAACAGCGTACTCAGCACGAACCTAAGCGGGCTCGGCCCGTCCAACCCGCGCCCCGTCCACAAACTCCCACCCCTCCCCCGCCCGCACCAGCTGCACATCCACCCCCTTGGCCAACCGCCTCCAGCTCGTCCAGATCCCCCGCCGGCCCCAGTCCGCCCGCAAACACAAGCGGCAGGACCGACGACTTCCACAGCGGCTGCTCCGCGCGCATCGCCTGCGCCACCGCGACGGCCAGGAACACGCTCCCCAGCACGAGCGCCCCAGCCGGCATGGCCATCCACCAGGGATTGAACTCCGTGCATATGGTCGTCTCCAAGGCTGTGCCATACACCCGGCCACTGCCCACGCCGACTTTGCTGCTCTCGTCGAATTTGCTGCCAGCCACTCGCATGCACGCCGCCATCGCGTCGGCCATGTTGCTGAGCGTGCGTGAAATGGTCTCGTGAGTTGCGCTCCCGCTGTTGTAGAAGCCAGGGAGCCACCACGCCTCCCTAATCTGGCCTGTAGAGCAATCCGAAAAATTGCGGTAGGAGCGGGTGTCAGCAGCCGAAGTATAGTTGGTCTGGGACACGTTGTGCATCTGGCAGGTGCCTGGGAGAACCCGAGAAAGGTACGAACACATCGCATTGATGTAGTGCCTCGTACATGGGTAAATTGTGCAGGTTGTGGAGATATACTTGTAGGGTATAAATTGGCTCCACTGGTCCTCGTACGTCGCATTTTGCCCATGAGAGCCACAATTCTAGTGGTATGGATACTTAACGTCGGGGTCGGTGCTCTCCACTTGGCATCCTTTAAGTGAAGATGTGACGACTGACCAATTTGCAATTGAATTAGAAACAGTTTCTTTGAATCCGTCGTCGGCCATGTGCAGCATCCAATCCAAAGAGTAAAAGAAAGCGCTTGCCTGGCCCTGGTCAAAGAAGGGCTGGACTAGCAGTCCGATATCCTGTAGACCCACGGTAAGGAGTACCGTATTGTCGGCATAGACTTCATTGAGCCTCCTCAGCAAGCTCGTTGTATCCACGCACTTAGTGCACATCCCAAGCGTAGAATGTGTAATGCCATCCGCTTCTGGGAAAGTACAGTTCCCGGTTCCACAGTCGCCGAGAAGGTGAACGGATTGGTTCCAAGGCGGGTTTACCATAGCACTGAGGATGGCACCTTTGCTTGGGGCATCAATAGAAAACCCAGTGGCTTCATCAGTAATTATTTCCCGCGACCGCATGATATTACTCGCAACCGGCAAGAAGGGGCACATATCTGGAGCAGGTCTTGAACAAGGGACTGAGCGAATAGCTTGTTGCGTAAACGGCCCGATAGCAAACGAAGCGACAGTAAGAAAGCATTCAATTTGAGCAAAAGAACTGTAGGATTAGTCTATGATTGCGTTCGGAAGGGCACTTACAGTGACCGGATACGAAAGGGGAACAGCACTGCACCCCATACCCCACGGCTGGCACTATCAAAGTACGAGATGTGTTGAAGCGGTGGAGGCTGGCGGTGCCTGTACCATTTTAGTTGACTAATTACTGCTCTTATTCAGTATGTACTGAAGGAATGAGAACGGACTGACCTTCATCGACAACCGAGACCAAGCATGCTCGGATAATTGTCGATAGCGCGGCAGCCGCCGTGTTCAAGTTGATGCTGTACTTCCACTGCGGCTGCAATTCGTGATTGTACTTCATCAGAAGGCTGATTATGACAGCCAGCAAATTGAAGCTGACAAGAAGAGCACCAGCTTGCGTCCACCATCCTTTCAAGGAGTGCAATGTCTTGGTCGAACCCTTGGCCGAGTCCTGCCCGGTATGTCCTAGGGAGAGATCCGACTCCATCGCTAGGACGATCGGGCTTGTTGGCACCAGCGCGGGGCGAAATGCTGGGAGCTCGAGTTTGGCTTCGCCGTCGGCTTCAGTGTGCATGTTCGGTTGAGATCCAGGATCCTCTCCATCTCTGGGTCTAGTATGCAGGGGCACTCGCGGTTCGGTGCCGTTTCAGTGTTCGTGGTGTTCGGGTCGAGTGTGCACGGCGACACGAGGTCCGTCATCCTCTCTATCGCTGGGTCTAGTGTGCACGACGGTCGCTTGATCTCCGACGCTCTCTTCGTCCGCAGCAACGTGTTGATATTTCGTCATTTCAGCAAGGCGACAAAACCATGCGACTGAAGTGCTTCCAAGTCAGAAGTGCGGCCGTCTCCATCTTGTATCCGTCCCACGGTCCCCCAAACCGCCATACCCCGCGTCTGCCTCACAGCCATTAACCAAGTGGCTGCGAGACTACATAGAGGCGGAGCTGCGGGGAGATAAGAACCGGCGGTACCAGAGCTTGGGCAAGGCTGCGGTGGACAGACACTTTTTCACTTAGCATGAGCCTCACGTGCTGATTGAAGAAGTGTCTGCCGCCCACCGCAGGCTTGCCGTTGATTCAGCTGAGCGCCACCCCGGATGAGGGCTGCCATCCAGGGCAGTGAGGAGAGACGTACTGCGCATGGGCCCGCCACGTCGACGGGCTGTACGTTGTGCGCCTCTTGGCTCAGAGAGCCGAATAGATGCTTGAGCTCTCGCAGATGCGGTCTCGGAGCCAATGTTGCACTGCAGAGAGACTCGAGAATGCGACGAAGCTGAAGTATCGCCGTGCATATCACAGGGCTATGCGAACACTGCCATGGGAGACCAGAGACCAAGGGCTGGTACAAAAGGTGGTTACTGATGTAGAGACAGGTTCACGGCACGTGTATACAATATGGTTATTGGGAAAGAGTTGAATGAAAGACAAGGAGAGTCAGAGAGTTAGAGACTCTCGAGGTATAAATACACGATGCCAAGTATACTCCTTTGCTCCTTCCTTTCTATCATACTCGTATTACATCACGTCCCTGCTTACATAAGAAGGCTTCTTCCATAACCACATTAGTTGCCGCCCTCCCGACCAAATTTGGAGAGGGGGCACGGCAACGAATTCTTGTACCAGCCTTTGGACCTTCGATCCGGCCGAATGGTATCCCGATCCGACCAGCCACGGAACGGACCGTGGCCGAGCGGCTCCGCGAACCTGGACCGATGGTTAACGAGAACACTACGGAGTACACGCCGCCAGAATAGAGCAGAGCACTCATCAATTCAACCGAACAAGCGGCCCAACCCATCCCAAAACATTATATCGTAGCGAAGCGAAGCGTCATCCAGTCATCCCATCCCGACCGCATCAGTCATTATCATAATCACGGGCCAAACATCCGTGCAGGTATCAGGGCCCTGTTAGGATCCTTTGCCAAGCATTCATCTGGTACGCCAGGGACACCACCCTAAGGGTCCTAACGGCCAAGGGCTAGGTGAAAAAGTCGTGGTAAGCATTCGTCGGTGGCATCTAACAACAGCCACCAGAGTGGTGACACGACTTTTTTACCTAGCCCTTGGCCTGGCCCATGACATCGTCCCGTTTCAGCCTCGTCCATAATTGTCAGACCGAGCAATGACGGTATACACCCAGTCACTGCAGGATGAATATCTATACAGACAAACAATAATTGACTGTTCCCGAATCGTGTATTACTGGCTGTGCAAACAAGGCGGAGCTGTGAGGCTCAGCTGGCTTGGCGGGTTCCGACCTCGTGCCTCCAGCCTGATCACATCCTAGAGTCCGCCTTCTCTTTTCCCTAGCTTTCCCTCACCTTCACGAACCCAGAGTCGTCGGCCTTGGAACCACCTCGTCTCTGCTCGCTCGGCTTGTTATGGAGAGGTGTCGGCACGGTCACGCGGAACACGGCGAGGTCAGGGCCGGATCGCCTGTATCAGGACTGAGCGAAGGCGAAGACAACGGTACCGTTCATGAACAGCATCAGACATCATCACGTCCGCTTTGTCCACAAACAACCCCGGCCGCTTTACATTCGGGAAACAGAGCGGGCGACGTGTTCGAGTTACGCCAGTTCTCTGTCGACTTGCACCCCCCGGCAGCATCGGCTACCATCGAGTCGGCACCGAGCGTCAAAAGTGAGAAACGAACTGCCCTGCAGGGATGGTGGCTTGAAGGGCTCTCGCTTCTCATTGCCATTGCGCTGTTGTCCGCCATCTCCACCATTCTGGCAGTCTACAACGGCAAGAGACAACCGTCGTGGCGATATAGCATCAATCTGTCTACAATCATTGCGGTGATGTCTACTCTTCTGCGAATGTGCTTGAGCACCGCCGTCGAAGCAGGTGTGTCCCCATCGAGTTGCTCAACGCTCGTCCAGGGCTGACCGAGACTAGCAATCAGCCAGCTGAAATGGTACTGGCACTGTGATCCGCGACCCCTTCAGCATTTGTCTCTGTTCGACGCTGCCAGCCGCGGGCCGTTAGGGTCGCTCTTTCTCTTCTTTCGTCTCCGCTCGCTGTGCGTATTCCAATCAGTCGTGTCGCGAAGGTTAACGGTCCAGGTCCGTCGCTCATCTGGGAGGCTTAATCACAATCCTCTCCCTTGCCATCGGCCCCTTCTCCCAGCAGGCCCTCCACTCGGTCAACTGCCAAAAGCCCCTCTCCCACTTGCACCCAACCATTCGCATTGCCAACTCAATTCCCGATACCGTCGACCTCGAGACAGATTACAATCTCGACAGCGTGGGCGCAAGTGCCATTCTCGATGCCATAGCAAATTCTCCTCTCAACACTAGTTCCGGCTATACATCAAGCGCGAAAGGCACGGCGCAGGTCCTTGACGGTTGCGCTACCGGAAACTGCACTTTTGGGAACGGAAACGGCGTCGCCTACTCCACGATTGGAGTATGCACTCAATGCATCGATGCAACCAACCTGATAGAGTGGGTACCCGCGTGGGCAGTGTCAGATGCCGGAAACGTGACTACAAAGATTCCGAAGCTGCCAAATGGGTTGCACATCCCCGTCATATCCGGGCCTAACCTGTCCGCACCCAGCATTGTAGTCCAATTCGATGACTCGCTGGAATGGCTACCATGGCTGCCTACAGCGCCGGCCCGGCTCAAAGCCGTCTCAAAAGGGCCGTCCATTATCAAGTGGACGATGCTGACGAGTACGTCTGTTGGCTGCGCGGGTCGTTCAGGCGGGGAGTGGGATTGTGGGTACGACTTGGGCCCCGAAGACCATACCCCCATACTTGACTTTAGGTATGTTGCGTCCACATGCGTGTTCTACCCATGCACCCGGTACTACAACGCCACAGTCGAAAACGGCAATCTCGTTGAAAATGTGCTGGCCGACGTCCCTGCCCCATGGTACATCGAAGAAACTAAGTACGGCGTTGGCGTTGCCGGGCTCAACACTACGTGCCACATCCACGGAAGCCGCGTTGAACTTTGGAAAGCGGAAACCCTAACTTACGGCAACGATACCTTTACCGCGCACTTCCCTGACGGCCTCACAACGGTGGTGCCCATGAACTGTATCAACATCATCCGGGACTTTTTTGACAACACCATCGCAAGCTTCCTCGAAACCATGCTCAACGGCACATGCCACATTCCCCAGAACCTTCTTGAGCCCGTCAGCCGAGAATCGGTCTCGTGCACAGGCCCCCCGCCCGACTCAATATCGGAACACCTATGGTGGCTGACGGGCATGTTCAACTCCGGGAACGCGACGTACGGGAGCATTTCTAGTACTATGGGGGCCGTGGCGGATGCAGTGACGACGCAGCTCCGTCTCCTTGGCGTGGACAAGCACACGAACAAGAGCGAGGTGGTAGTGGGCAGGGCGTTCCAAACGGCCATTTGCACCGAGTTTGCTCCATGGTGGCTGGCGATGCCGGCGACGCTGCTACTGTTGGGGGCGGTGTTGCTGTGCACGGTGGCCGTGCAGTCAGTTAGAGTCAGATACCGCGACCAGCCACTTTGGAAGTCGGATATCCTGCCGCTCCTGTACGCCGGTCAGGGGCAGAACCTTGGCGGGCCGGTCTGGAGCCTGGCGGAGCTGGAACTCGTAGCGACGGGGACGGTTGTGACGCTGGAGAAGACGGTTGACGGATGGAAGTATGTGTGCGAGTGAGACACGGCTTGCTGGGTGTTGTGGCTGAAGAGCTGGGCGCGGTCGGGTAAATGGGTGCCGCGGAGTCTTCCTCACTGAATGATGCTTCTTCGACCGTGGAGACATCACGGGGATCCGTCATTGAATGGATGGCGACTGCAGAGCTCTGCTTGGCTCGGACGCACCGGCAAGCCGATGATGAGGAGGGCGATATGAAGTGAACGGCCTTTAGAACTAGTGTGAGATCAAGCTTCAATGATGTGTTTCCTACTCCAGAATGAGTTTGCGCGTTGTCTTGAGAAGAGTGAGCATCGGACATGTATGATGTGGGAAGAGATCTATATCGGAGCTCCGAGGGACGAGAGAGACGGCCCTGAAGAGAAATGGGAAGTTCCTGTACTAATACTGAGAATGGAGCCGATCTAGCACCGCTTAGCTAAGGGACAAAAGAAGACATGGCCTCGCTCCTCCCTGACAGCGGTTGGACAGTCTGTAGGAGCGCTACCGGCCTCTTTGGGTCTGTACTCTAGTCCTTCATGATATCACGCCCATTCGACTGGCTTGAACCTAGATATAATACCTTCCAATCCGTTCATCTTCCTCGTGTCCTCAATTACGAGCCCTCATTCATTCATAGCAGTGCCATATCACTCCAGTCTTGCCCATAAATCCTTATCAACCTCAAAACCCCCCCTCAACACCCATATCCCTCAGCCGTCCCTCAACCTCCCTCCCCCACCACTCCCCCCACCTTACAACTCCCCCCTCAACCCTCGCCTCCTCCGCCGCAAAAACAAGCGCATGACTCCTAACCACCTCCTCAAGACTACACCCAAGCCACTCCCTCTGCGCCTCCCTCGCCGGGCGGCCGCCCATCGCCGCCCTCACCGCACTGACAAAATTCCCCGCCAGTCCCGCATCACCCCCTCCATGCCCTCCCGCCGCAGCCTCGGGCTTATACGTCTTCGTCTCGCCCGTGCGGAAATCCGTCACGGCAATAGTCGTGGAGTCATACACCACCTCCCCCCTTGTGCCATACACCCTCCCCCTCCTCTCACAAACCGCCTCACTCTGCGCCGCCATATGAAAAACCGCCGTCTTCGCCGCCCGCCAGCCCAGCGGATCATCCTCCCCCCCCACACCCATCTCCTCCACCCCCTCCCCATCCTCCCACGCCAGAACAACGGTCTGGTCATCGCACACATCATTATCCGCCTCGAACACGCACCGCCCAAACCAATTCCGCCCCTTCACTTTCTCATCCCCTGTCTCGGGGCCATAATCCTCCCCCAACACCTCCAAGAGCCGTTGCTCCGCGGCTTCGGGGCCAGAAGACCGGCGCACGTCCTCGATCTCAGGAACAACGATGCTCACCGGCCACCCCGTGTTTCCGCCGCGCAGATGCCGCTCCACATACACCTTCTTCGCGCTGTGGATGCACGTAGGCTCCACGGGACAGGAGAGGCAATTCGTCGCCTCCCCCGCCCCGCGCGGTTTTCTAGCCCGGCGATGCAGGGTCAGTGTTCCCGAGCTCGTGACCGTAGCAGGTAAATGGGGCTTCGCATCCGGCGTGTCGCTCGGCGGCGTGGCCAGCAGCCAAAGCAAGAAGTCAATGTCATGACAACTCTTCGTAAGCAGCGTTGGCGCGGACGTGTCTTCCCTCCGCCAGTTCCCCCTAGCAGGAGTGTCAGCGACTTATATGGTAAGAAGGGGAAACGCGACCCACCGCACATAACTATGCGCAAAATGCCACCACCCCACGGGCTCAGTATGCTCCACGCTCACCACCCCCCCAACAACACTCTCCTCCCTTACCAACCTCCTCAGCAACATATTATGCGGACTGTACCGCAGCACATGACAAATCCCAAACACCCCCTCGCGCCCGGCATCCTTCCATCCACGCACCACGTCCGCATACATCCCCAAACAAGCACCCAGGCTCGGCGCGAGGGGTTTCTCGCACAGCACATGCGCGGCGAGCGGTGCTAGAGCTTTAACTACTGCCGGGTGCTGCTCGTCTAGCACGCACACGATGAACGCATCCGCTGGCGCACGATCCACTTCTTCCCCGGCGGCGAGTTTCGAGCGTAGGGTGGTTTCGTACGCGACTAGGTCTTCCCAGCTGGCGAAGGCTTCGCCCGGCACGGTGGGGTCGCAGCGCTCCCCGCGGATGAAATTCGACACGAAGGTGGACCGCTTGAAGGCGTGCGGCTCGGCGATGGCGATGATGGTGCTTTGTGTGCCGGCGAGAGCGCGGGCGTAGGCGCGGCCACGGGAGCCGGCGCCTAGGATTGCGATGCGTGGGATAGGCCCAGCCATGCTGTATATGGTGGGAGGGATGTTGGAAGACGGTAGGTATGAAGCGGGCGGAAGGAAATCCGTTGGCGCTCGGTGGGCTCGAAGCCTGGAGGAGCGAGGGAAGAGCGAGGGTTTTATACCCCGCACTGCGAGGCTGACTCTCGTATCGCGAGGCTGATTCTCGTATCGGCAATGCCAGACGGGGCGGCTGAAGTGGCGTGGTGGACGTCTGGCGGCGCCCCCGCGTTCCATTATCGCGGGGCCAGCCGCTCCCGCGGTGCAGCCTGGTCTAGCCGGATAGGGGTGTGGGGTGCGGGGCAAACCAAGTGCGGGGGATTCGTCAGCATATCAAGGAAGAGGACATAAGAAGCGGGTAACTTGAAGTAGAATTTCTTCTTAATTATATCAAGAGATAAACCGCGTACTGCCAACTGCTACGGTGAATCCGTGATCGTGAGAAAGTAGACCGGAAGATCTGCTATCAATTGGCATAGAGAAAACAAACCCTCAAGTCCTCGCGATATCAAGGCCATCTAACACTGCGCCGATACCGCACCATAAGCATACCGAAACCATAGCACCATGATCACGCTGACCATTTTTCCCTTCCCCTCACAAAAACCAGCACACAAACCTAGCCCTCCTTGACCTTCCCCCCGTCGCAATCCGGCGACGACACACCCTTCTTCTCCTTCACCAGCGCCTCCAGCTCCCTAACCCTCTTCCTCAGCCTCTCATTCTCTCGCCTCGCCTCCTCCATCTCCGCCTTGTGCATCATAACCTCCTCATACCGGCTCGTCCCTTGCACCGCTCCACCCGCTCCACTCCCCATCCTGCCGCTAGGCACACTCCCATATCCCGCCATCGGCGGCATAATCCCCTGACTCGCCGCACTCGAGCTCCTCGCCCTCCGCGTCTCCCCCGCCCCCGCCCCCTCCCCCGTACCCAGCACATTCGGCACAGGCGCCGTAGACGTCGAACTCGCCGTACTAGCTACACTAGCCGAATGTGCACGCAAAGCCGTAAGCTCGCGCGTAAGCCGATTAACCTGTCCGCGTCAGCCCCATCCCATCCCAACCACTACTCAAACACGAAACTCACCATAGCCTCCTGCTCCTTCTCCAGCTCCAAATGCAGTTCCGCCGGGGTCATCTGCCTTGGATGCCGCGACGGCATGCCCGTCTCCATGGTATGCGTCGGCGTCAGCGCGGGGAACGGAATCGAATTCGTGGGTGTGAGGGGCATGCCCGTGGGCGAGGAGAAGGGGAGCGGCGGCGGGGCCATGGGGTTGATTTGGCTTGCGCGGCGGGAGGCGTTGGTGGAGGAAGGGAGGGTGGGTGGGCGGTGGGGGAGGCTCTGGCCTGTAGGAGGGGTGGGGGCCGTGCTCGTGGGGGAGAGGACGGGCGTTTCGGAAGACATTGTGCTCATCAGTTTGTCTTGCTGCGAAGTGAAGTGTGTAAAGGGCGCGGATCGCAGATGTTGAGCAGCGTGTCCTCAATGCGGCGCCGGCGGAGTGGGGCAACAGAAGCCGGGCGGCCCGGCGGGCGGCAGACACAGGAATGGCGGACTAGAAGTAGGGAGGATGCGAACAAAATGCGGGCACGAGCCCGGAATGCAGAAAATGGTTCGAATTCAGGTTGCGTTGAGGCACGGTGATGTTGAGAGTTGGAGATGTTTCGCAGCCAGAAGTGTCGACGTCGAGGCCGTGCGTGCAAGGGTGTGTAGCTATCCGCAGGTGACCGCGACCGCTTGTGGTTACGCCCTGGCTGCGGGGCCGGGGCACCGCCAATGATCCGACGAGGCTCGACCACGATTCACAGCAATGTTTATGATCCTTGAGATAGAAACTCGTGAACGATCCAATTCATAATATACTACAACACAGACAAGCGACGAGTACATCTATAACACAACGACATAACTCGTTCTAACCGTCATCCGACACCTTCACTGCCACCCGAACCCTCCTCAAATGCTGACACTGGGATATCGAAAGCCAAACAGCGAAATCCCCAACAATATCCTCGCGTAAAGATCAAAGCCGACGCCAGCTAAGTTGCCCAATTTCAGACAGCCGCATATTCTCAAGCCCACTGAAGATTAAAGTCTAGAACAACGCAACTGCAACCGCGAGGGCCTGGTCGTCCGTATGGCTGATGCTCACACTGACAGACTTCACACCGGCCTTCTTGGCAGCTTTCTGGGCATCACCATGAAACTGGTAACTGTTAGCTGCATTCACACGCTCGTAAGATGGAAACATACCTGGACAACAGGAGCGCCATTGGCATCGGCCGCAATCTCAATGTCCTTCAGCGCAGCACCAGCGCCCTTGCCCTGCACACTGAGTGCCTTGAAGACGGCCTCCTTCGCGCTCCAGCGGCCCGCGAAGCTGGCCTGAGGGTTGGGCGCCTTGCGGCAGTAGGCCTGCTCGGCTGCTGTGAAGTTGCGGTTGATGAACGTCTCATTCTCAATGTTGATGCCCGTGACGCTCTCGACGTCGACACCCACCCTAGAGTCAGGAGCGGCTGTCGCCTTAGCAAGCGACTCAGCAGTCTCACGCGTGCGGCGGAGAGCCTCCTTCTCCTCAGTGCTGGGCTCAGCCGGCTTGGCCGGATACGAGTACTTGGAGCTCTTGGTGTCGAGAGTGACGCGGGCGTTCGGGTTGAGGAAGACACTCGACTGTTGCGGGTCGGTGTACGGCGACTTGTCCTTGGCCTGGAAAATGCGGTTGTTGATGAGGCCGTCGTGGAAGTAGCGGTAGGCCTTCTTTTGGCGCGCCTCAACCTTGACCTTGTAGGCCTGGTATTGCGCGTGGTCCAGAGTCGCGAAGAGGTACTTGGGGTGGATACCAATGGCCTGCGCACCCTTCTGGCCGAAACCGAAGGATGTGACGGAGAAGGCCTTGATGCCGTCGGTCTGGATCGACCGGCTGGGGTAGACAATGTAATCAAACTTCTCCATGACCTGGTCGACATTGTCGGCGTTGCGGTTACCGGGCACTAAGCCAGTGTTGAGCACCTGCAGGCATCCGTTGAACATCCAGGCACCGGCGGCACCCTTGGGATGGCCAGTGAGATACTTCTGGAAGATGCCGAGCACAGCGTTGCCCTTCTGGCGGCCGAGATGCTTCATCTGCTGGCAGATGACGTCTGACTCGTTCTTGTCGTTGGCAACCGTGGATGTGCCGTGGAAGGACGCGACATCGAGGTCGTCGATGGTCAGACCCCAAGTAGCCAGAGCGCCACGCAGCGGCGCGATGCTCGGATCCTTCTTCCAGAAATTATTGCCCAGGCTAAACAGAGCATCCTTCTCCTTGCGGGTAGCCTCCCACTCGATGTGAGCGATGCGCTCCTGCAGGTATTCTTCCGCGTTGAAGTCCTCGCTCTCCTCCCTGGCCGCAACCTCTTCCTGGAGGAAGAGGATCTCGGCTTCCTGCCACTGGCGGATGCTCCGGCGCTCATGTTCCAAGCGACGCTTGCGGTACTTGATGTCGAGCAAGGGCGACGGAAACTTGCCGCTGGCCTCGCGCGCAGTGGTAAGCACACCCTGGCCGGGCGCTGGAACGGAGCGGCCAATCTTGTCGGTAGCCGTGGCAGTAAATCCCAGCACACCGTAGATGGGCACACCCATGTCGAGCGCAAGCTGGGCATCCATGATGACCTGGACACCGCAGCCCTGAGACTCCATGAAGCCGTTGCGGGTGGTGGTTGTCGGCCGCGACATTTCCTTGGGCGTACGGCCGTGCGCAAACTCGTCCTCGGCATTGCTCGTGGCTTTCATGTTGGCAAACTCATACGAGCCTTCCTCCTGGAAGTCATCGAAGCCACCGACGAAGCAGACGCGCGCCTTGCCCTCGACGATGGTGTCGTAACCGATGTCGATGGACTCGACGGCCGTCGCGCAGGCACCGACAGGCGTCTTGATCGGACCGGTGGACGAGAGCAGAAGCATGTTGACCCAGGCGCTCATTGTGTTGATGAACGATTCCTGGAGGATGTCCTTCTGCAGGGGCTTATCCAGGAAGCGGTCCTTGTACATGCCACGCAGAGCGCTGGTGCCGCCAATGCCGGAACCGATGCAGTTACCGACCTGCGAAATATGCACGTACTTGTAGAACTCGTACGGATCCGTGATACCAGACGACAGAAGAGCCTCGGACACAGAGACCAGGACGAAGAGCGTGACAGGGTCGACCTGGGAGATGATGTCATCGGGGATGCCGTACTTGCGAGCGTCCCAGCCGGTGGGGATCTGTCCGGCAACGAGGCGATCGAAGCGCAGCGCCTTGGGAATGAGGAGAGTGGCACCCCTCCTGAAGCGGACGGTGTATTCGCCGGAATCGGGGATCTCGAAGATCTCAACTTTGTCGCCGTGCTCGCGACGGAACTCCTCGGCCGTCTCCTTGGACGTCTCGAAAGGGTCCAGGTCTTCCTGGATCTGCACCTCCTGGAGCATCTGCTTCTTGTTGGGATCATAGCCGTTGAACAGCTCCGGCTCAATGAGGCGGATACCAGAGTGGTCGAGGATGTACTTCTCGTACTTGGACTTGATGTCCTTGTCATCGACAGGCTCGCCGCTCTTGGCGTCCACCCAGCCAGAGTAGCTCTTGCCCTTGAGCGGGCCATTGTGATTCTTGATGAGGCCCATGATCCAAGCCATCTCGACACAACCCTCCAGGCTGAATTCTCCGTGCGCCTCCATTTCCCAGCGAGTGCGTGAGTTGCCCCAGGGGCCAATCTCGGCAAAGCCAGTGACGACAACGACGCGCTCGAGGTCGACCATCCCCTTAAGGTTCTCGTTGAGCGGCTTGACTTCGGTCTCCCAGTCGGGGACCGCGGGAAAGTCGTACTTGATATTGGCGCGGCGTGATACCTCAACCTTCTTGAAACGGGCCTCGGCGGCCTCGCCATTGACGATCTTGTTCTCAATGGCCGTCTCCTTGACAACGGCCTTGCGAATCTCGCTGGTCTCGTTGTACTCCTTGCGCAGGCGGAACATGAGGTCCTTGAGGTTCGGCAGGTACTGGAAGCCGCCGTTGAGATCAGCCCAGACGGGCTCCACCTGGCACAGGTTGACAATGGCCGGCGCCATAAGACCGAGCAGATTGAACGCCATCTCCGACTGCGAGAAAGTACGCACACCGTACTTCTCAATGCCCTCAGCGACAACGTTGTTGCCAGCCATGAGACCAGTGCCACGAGTCCAGCCGATGACGGCACCGCAGATGGTGAGGTAGTCGCCCCAATTCTCAGAATGCCAGCGAGTAAACAGCGTCTCGAGGCCAATCTTCGACTCAGCGTACATGCCGTCATTGCCGAAGGTGCCGTGGTTGGGCGAGAGCGGCAGGATGACTTGGGCGGGGCGGGTCTCGAAGCCACGCTCCTTCTTATGGCTCTTAACAGCACCCAACAGACGCAGGACATTGGTGAGCATGATTCGATGGGCGAGCTCCGACTTAGAGTCGAGGCTATCGATCTCGCGTCCGTTCTCAGAAATGGCGGCGAACGGCACAACGTAGTCAAGATCCCACCCGAGACCCTTCTTCTCGTCGTAGATGTAGGCCACAAGCGCCTCCACATCCTGCTTACTGCCCTGGTTGAACGGCACCACAATCAATTGCGAGCCGCGAGCACCGAAGCGGCTGTACATGGCCTGATAGTACTCGTTGACCTCGCGAGAGAACCGGCTGGTGGTGACGACGACCTTGGCGCCACCGCTGATGAGACCCTGCAGGACCTCCGCACCGATTGAGCCAGCTCCCGCGCCAGTCATCAGCACGGTCTTGCCCTGGAACGTCAGGCCATCGCGGGCCGCATTCTCAAGACCTTCGAGGTAGACACCGGTGAGCTTCTTGCTGTACTCCCAGTCGAAGTCGCCCTTGCGCTTGAGATGGAGGAAGGGAATGGTCTCGACCTTGCCCTTCTTGAAGTTGCTTGAGACGCGGCTGGTAGCCTTACGACCAGGGATAGCTTTGCCGTTCTCCGAAGGCATAATCTGACCCTCGTTCATGGAGAGCGAGCGAACAACGTTGCTGTACAGCTCTTTGATCTGCAGTTGCGACGACTTGGAGAGCTTGTGCTGCTGGCGAATGAGCTTGTAGATGCGCTGAAGATCGCTCTGGACCTTGGTGCGGTTGCCGTACTCGGACAGCTTGCCGCCCTCAGCCATTTCGCGGACGTAGTGCTCGAACTTGCGAACGCTGGGGCGCGGCACCTCGCGGTAGTTCATGTTGCCGCGAGCGTCGATCTCCAGCGAAGGGGCGGTGGGGAGAGACACATCCTTGTAGACCGGCGCAACGTTGAGCACGTCCTTGCAGTTCTCGATGAGCTGCTGGCCGAGTTCTTTGGCGAGTTCGTACGTCTCACCACGCTCCGTAGGGCAGTGGTCAATGTGGTACTGCATGAAGTCCAGAAGGCGGGGGTTCGAACGGTTCATGATGGCGATACACTGGCTGACAATCTCACGGTCAACAGCCTTGAGGCGGCCGAAAATGATGTCGTAGTACATGCTCAACGCATCCTGGCGGGCCCAGTTCCACGAGGAGTCGTAAACGCGCGCCTTGAGAGGTGTGAACATGGGCTCGATACCGGCAGCGTAGAAATCTCCGTGCTCGGCATTCCACAAGTCGAGCTGCGCCTGAAGAGCCGACGACGCCTCCTGAGAGTTAACGAAAGCCTTGTCGCCAGCACGCAGATCCATTTTCAGATACCGCGCGAACAACTCGAGCTGTTGCTTGAAGAGCGCACGCTGGTCCTTAGTCAAGGCATCAAGCGCCGCGGGGTCCATCATCATGCCGCCTGCGGCACCACCGGCATCCCCGCCAGCGACCGGCGCGGAAATGTTGATACCAGCTGCCGTGGCATACTTTTGGGCAATACCGTCCAGCCACGCCTTTGCATCAGCTTCTGAGCCAAGACGAGCGGCAGGCTCGTTGGTGAGCGCGAGCAGAAGAAGACCGTCCTGGCGTCCAGAGCCCAGACCCCAACGTGTCTCCAAGTGCTTCCGTACGAGTGTGATGTTGAAGCCACCGGGCATTTTGGACGAGATGAGACGGGCAATGAGCGAAGAGGAGTGCTTTCCGAGCTGGCCGTTGAAGGTCATCTGGATGGCGGCCCCTAGCTCGTCCAGAGGTACGTCTTCCGGCTTCTCGGGGGTTGAGCCGAATTCCTTGCCCAAATCACCGAGGATTTCATTTTGAAGGGTTGATTTGCCTATGGGTGGTTAGCAAGTTTTCGGGCGCCCACGGAAGTGGAAAACTAACCTCCTACGAGATCCTTAATGGCCTTGCTGAGGGGGATTTCGCTTAAAGACTTCTTCAGCTTTTGAGCAACAATGGCGCGAATGATGTCCGTTGCAGTGACAGGTTCATCGGGCACTGATGCGGCAGGACCGGAACCGGCAGGGGGAGCGACCGCAACTGCAGCAACTGGAGCGGGCCCAGATGAAGCTGTGGGTGCAGAAGTCGACGCTTCCGGCTCCGGCTCATCCTCCACCGGATCTACGTCGTAGTAGATGTCTTTAGCATCCTTGTTGTAGCACAGAATCTGGCGCTGGAGAGATAGAGCCGCGTCGCGTGCCTCATACTTGGAAGCAAGTGTCCGCTTCGCCATACCGCCGAGTGTGTCCGCAGGGCCGACTTCCACGATACGCTCCGTCGACTTCTCGCCGAGGATAACATCTTGTGTCTCGATCCATCTCACGGGAGACGCGAATTGGTATGCGAGGAGCTCAATGAGCAGAGTGTGCGCGAGGTCTTGCTCGACTTCGGGACGCATGACGGGCGTCGATTAGAGGTTCGGTTTTAGGTGAAGAAGGCAACTACTGAAATCAAAGGGGTATTTTTCGAAGTGCTGCAACAAGAACAGTGAAGGTCGACAGATTGCCCGGTGCCGTCGTTGGAGTCGTTGGCAAAGGGAGAGGAAGGAGATGTTTTTTGTGTGGAGGGGAGTTGGAGCGTGCGATTCGGGCGGCCAAGGAATAGCCTGAGGGGATCGGTGGAGGTAATTGGGTTTATCTCTAGCGAACAGGCACCAGGCGATGGAGATGGGACTGGTTAGGAGTTGATCCGAAGAGATCCAACGGGTTGAGCAGAGTGTTGTTGGGGCCCGTAGGGAAAGTCTCAACCACTCTCAACCCAGGCAATTCAACATGAACGTAAAAATTCCGCCCTAATCTTGCTTGGGAAATGGTGGGTGTTCTATGCCAAGCCGCTCCTCACCCCCGGCCCTAGTTCTAAGCAGACCATCCCAATCGTCAGGGGCAACCCTGCTTTTAGTGAGTTGGTGGTGGTTGTCTTCGGCCAAAAGGCCAATTCACCGAGGGAACAATTATTGCAGCGTTGGTGGCACAAGATTTCAACCCTCGCTGTATTTGCTACATGATCCCCTTGGTCCATCTCAACAACCTCCTTGCGATACAAACATCGCCCTGATACCATCTAGAACTACAGGATAAGAAAGGTCATTATTGCTCGGATGCGCCGAATATATCAGCTCGACAAGGGCGTTCGTGAAGCGCCATCCGCTGCAAGTCCGCCCGACGGGAGCTGAAGCTGGGGATGCGGGCGTGCGGGCGCGATCCGGGAAGCATCAGGCGTGCGCAGGCGCTGCTTTGCTGCATGATTAGATCCCCACACCCGTCCAGGGCTCATTGCCCCCGCGAGCCTTTTTTTCTACGACCCTCAAGTCCCTGAGCTGGGGGTTAAGCGGGGAGATATGTGGAGCAATGAGGGGAGTAACGACCAAAAAAGACTGGAGACGAGGAAGGCGAGAAATGGGTGCAGATCACGGATGGTATTCGGCCGGCTCATAATTCGCCGCCTATCGGGTCCTTACTATGCTTCCCGGTAGGAAGAAGATAACATCTGGCCTCTGGAGGTACGGAACTCTGCGGGATTGATTGCGAGGGTCGGGGGAACTCTGGGACAATAGTCGGACAACGACAGTAATCAGGTTCCCGTTGGAGCGACTCCTTCGTGTTGGTGTTGGTCAGGGTGGTTGAGAGTTGAGACGCTGTTGAATGCAACTGCCTGGCACATTGTTGTTAATCTTGACATCCTGACCATGTTAGCTGTTGTCCTACGAGTGCATTGCGGGGAACTAACATCTCATCTACAGTATCGTATCTCAGGCAATCGATATGAAAGCGAAGATAGGAAACGTATCCCAAAAGAACACGTCCCAAGTCCCATGTATGGAAGAGGAAGTTTAACTGTGCACCAGAAAGTCACTGCACAATGCAAACATTCTCACTCGCCCCGAGACCCTGGACCCTTTGCCATTTTCTTCATGCCAGGGTACAGACTTTTTGGATTGGCCTATCCACGCGAGCAGGGGAGGCTTGACGGCGCCCAGCCGCCGTCCCAACGACTTGTCGGGTCTCCCACCCCTTGTCAAACCGCCCCAGCAAAAAAGTGCAAGAGTGAAAGGCGTGTTGACGGAAGCTCCCACCGAGCAACACATTGATAGTAGTTGACACTCCCCGTTAACTGTATCCTCTGTTCCCTCTATTCACCCACTCTCGCATCATCCAAAGGCGCATCTCACGTCCTTCCTCCTTCGCGCCCCCGCCTTCTTGATACCCCACACTGCGCCCTTCTTTTTCTCTGCAGCAACTGGAACGCCTGCACCGGCCACTGCACGTTCCAACACATCGTTTGGAAGTCCAACAGCAGGACAATTGTCATTGACCACCTTGTCTGAAAGTTAGCTGTGACTTGTAATCGTACGTCTATCTCTGTAGCATCTTTGGGGCAGCCAATTCGGCCGTCCTCACCCTCCGACCGGCGGTCAGGGCTACAACGGACGCTCTATGGTTCCTGCTGCTAATAGAGAACCAGTTTCTTCCTTCCCAGTAATCGATACCCAACCCTCAAAATGTACGGCTCCGCTCCTCAAACCGGTGCGGCCACGCCTCGCTCAGGACAGTCTCTCCGCCCTCTTCCGCTGGTGTACGGCTCGCTCGAGCACACGTTTGCAATCACCACATCCAGCCACTTCACGGCGTCACAATTGCGGGATTCATTTCTTGCTACGCTTCCGGAGCCGACAGAAGATCACGCACAAGACGATGAGCCGTCATCGGTCGCCGAACTGGTAGCACGTTTCTTGGGGCACATCGCTCAGGAGACTGAGTCTGCCTCCGACCCGCTCACCTACCAGACTGTCCTGTCAGCTGCCCTCAACGAGTTTGAGCGCGAGTTTTTGCGCGGAAACGAAGTTCACGCGCTTGTCGCGTCGCTCCCAGGCATGCCGCAGAGCAAGCTGGCCACCGTCAAGTCCTACTACGCCGCACGCAAGTTTTTGGGACGCGCGCCGAAGGCGCACGAACCGGCACTGATGCGCGCCGTCTCAGACAAGCAAGCTCGCATTTACGCCGTCTTTGGCGGCCAGGGCAACATTGAAGAATACTTCGATGAGCTGCGTGAGACCTACAACACCTACTTGCCGTTTTTGCAAGAATTTGTGGAGAAGTCCGCCGCTCACCTCCTAAAGCTCTCTGCCGATCCTCGCGCCGTCAAGCTCTACCCGAAGGGTCTCGATGTCATGCGGTGGCTGCGCAACCCGGAATCGCAGCCTGATACGGACTACCTCGTTTCCGCTCCCGTCAGCTTTCCTCTCATCGGCTTGACACAGCTCTCGCACTACTATGTGACCTGTAAGGTCCTGGGTACCGATCCAGGCAACCTTCGCGACTATCTCAGCGGAACTACGGGCCACTCGCAGGGTGTGGTCACTGCTGCTGCCATTGCCGCGGGGGGCCACTGGCCGACCTTTGAGCAAGCAGCCCACAATGCCCTCACCATCCTCTTTTGGATCGGTGCCCGCAGCCAGCAGGCGTTTCCACGGACGTCTCTCACGCCTTCAGTTCTGCAGGATTCTGTGGACAATGGTGAGGGCACCCCCTCGCCTATGTTGTCGATTCGCGATCTTCCCATCGCTCAGGTGCAGTCGCACATCGATACGACTAATCAGCATCTTCCGAAGGACCGCCAGATCGGCATCTCTCTGATCAACAGCGCTCGCAACGTGGTCGTCACTGGTCCTCCTCTGTCGCTGTACGGTCTGAATGTCCGGCTCCGCAAGGTCAAGGCTCCTACCGGTCTCGACCAGAACCGTATTCCGTACACAGAACGGAAGATTCGCTTCGTGAACCGGTTTCTGCCGATCACAGCCCCGTTCCACAGCTCGTATCTTGGCGAAGCCGCGAAGCTGATCGAGGAGGATCTCGAAGACATTGAAATTCCCGGCTCCAGCCTTGGACTTCCCCTGCTCGACACAAACACAGGCAAGAACCTGCAGGAACTCGGGTCCAAGAATATTGTCCCAGCCTTGATCCGCATGATCACCCATGACCCCGTGAATTGGGAAAAGGCTACGGTCTTTCCCAAGGCGACTCACATCCTGGACTTCGGCCCTGGTGGCATCTCTGGTCTAGGCGTTCTTACGAACCGCAACAAGGACGGCACTGGCGTGCGCGTGATCTTGGCTGGCACCATCGATGGGTCAAACACGGAGGTAGGCTATAAGCCAGAACTCTTTGATCGCGACGAAGAACATGCCGTCAAGTACGCAGTGGACTGGGTCAAAGAGTTTGGTCCCCGCCTTGTGCGCACTTCCGTGGGCCAGACATTCGTCGACACCAAGTTGAGTCGGCTCTTGGGTCTTCCGCCCGTCATTGTTGCCGGTATGACGCCGGCCACCGTGCCGTGGGACTTCGTTGCTGCTACTATGAACGCTGGCTACGATTGTGAGCTTGCTGGTGGCGGCTATTTCGACGAGCGCATGATGACTGAAGCCATCCTCAACATCGAGAAGTCGATTCCTACGGGTCGCGGCATCTCCATCAACTTGATCTACGTCAACCCATTCGCCATGTCTTGGCAGATTCCCATGATTCGGAAGCTCCGCGCACAGGGTGTGCCTCTCGAGGGCCTTACCATTGGTGCCGGCGTCCCGTCGCTTGATGTGGCCAACGAGTATATCCAGACGCTGGGTATCAAACGTATCACTTTCAAGCCCGGTTCGATGGATGGTATCCAGCAAACCATCAACATCGCCAAGGCCAATCCCCACTTCCCTGTCATCCTGAAGTGGACCGGTGGTCGTGGCGGCGGCCATCATTCCTTTGAGGACTTCCATCAGCCCATCCTGGCCATGTACAGCAGGCTCCGCAAGTGCCCTAACCTGATCCTCTTGGCAGGTAGCGGTTTCGGCGGCGCCGAAGACACCTATCCGTATCTGACGGGCCAGTGGTCGGTGAAGTTTGGCTATCCCCCTATGCCCTTCGACGGCTGCTTCTTTGGTAGCCGTGTCATGACCTCCAAGGAGTGCCACACCGCCCCCGATGCGAAGAAAGCCATCGTTGCTGCTCCGGGCTTGGAAGACCACGAATGGGAGCAGACCTACAAGGGTCCTGCTGGCGGTGTTATCACTGTCCGTTCAGAGATGGGCGAGCCGATTCACAAGTTGGCGACCCGAGGTGTGATTTTTTGGGCCGAGATGGACAAGAAGATCTTCTCGTTGGACAAGGCGAAGCGGCTAGTGGAGCTCGAGAAGAACCGTGACTACATCATCAAGAAGCTCAATGACGACTACCAGAAGGTGTGGTTTGGCCGCAACTCGGCCGGCGAAGTTGTGGACCTCGAAGAAATGACCTATGCAGAGGTCATTCACCGTTGCGTTGAGCTGATGTACATCAAGCACCAATCTCGCTGGCTCGACGTCAGCCTGAAGATTATGACCGGCAATTTCTTCCGCCGCGTGGAGGAGCGCTTTGCCACCGCTGCCGGTCAGGCTTCTCTCATCCAAAGCTACTCGGACCTTGATGACATCTTCCCACTTGTGGAGAAGATCCTAGACACGTACCCGCAGGCCAAGACGCAGATCATGAACGCGCAGGACGTGCAGCACTTCCTGATGCTTGCCCAGAACCGCTTCCAGAAGCCGGTTCCGTTCGTGCCTGTCTTTGATGACAACTTTGAGTACTACTTCAAGAAGGACTCGCTGTGGCAGTCTGAGGACTTGGACGCCATCGTTGGCCGGGATGTTGGCCGTGTTTGCATCTTGCACGGGCCCATGGCGGCTAAGTACTCCACTGTCGTCGATGAGCCCGTCAAAGAGATTCTGGACGGCATCCATGAAGGCCACATCAAAATGCTGACACGCGACCGCTATGGCGGCAACGTGAAGAAGATTCCCGTCATCGAATACTTTGGCGGCAAGCTCCTCGGTATCAGCGAGTCCCTGGACGTCAAAGCGCTTACTTGGGTTGACACTAATGATCTCCTCTGCTTCAAGCTGGAACCAAATACTCCCCTGCCGTCTGTTGACGACTGGATGCAGCTCCTTGCCGGAGAGACATTCTCTTGGCGTCACGCCTTTTTCACTGCCGAAGTCTTTACGCAGGGACAACGCTTCCAGACGAATCCCATGCGTCGGGTGTGCAATCCTGTTCAGGGGATGGTGGTCAAGATCGACCATCCCAACGAGCCCGAGCGGACCGTCATCTCCGTTTCAGAGAACTTCAACGGTGCAAAAGATCCCCTCCAGACCATTGAGATCCGCCTGAGCAAGAAGAACGAGATCTCTCTCAGCCTCATTGAGCGGAGGTCGGCATCAGGCAAGCCGGAGTTCCTCACGTTTAAGTTCCTCTACCGTCCCGAGCGTGGCTACGCACCTATTCACGAGGTCATGGGGGATCGCAACGACCGGATCAAGGAGTTCTACTACCGTATCTGGTTCGGCGATGGTGAGGAGGTGCCTTTCGACACGCCCATCGACTCCAAGTTCGATGGCGGCCGAGCTACCATCACCAGTGAGGCCATCAACGACTTTGTCCACGCGGTGGGCAACACAGGCGAAGCTTTCGTCGACCGTCCCGGCAGGGAAGCCTCTGCTCCCATGGACTTCGCCATTGTCGTCGGCTGGAAGGCTATCACCAAGCCTATTTTCCCTCGCGTTATCGATGGCGATCTTCTCCGTCTCGTGCATCTGTCCAATAGCTTCCGCATGCTTCCGGGTGCCGAGCCTCTCAAGAAGGGCGACGTACTCGACACCACAGCCCAGGTCAACGCTGTCATCAACCAGGATTCTGGCAAGATGGTCGAGGTCTGCGGTACCATTACCCGTGATGGCGAGGCGGTCATGGAAGTCACCAGCCAGTTCCTGTACCGCGGTGATTACAATGACTTCGAGAACACCTTCCAGCGCAAGACCGAGACCCCGATGCAGCTGCACCTGTCATCGCCGAAGGAGGTCGCTATTCTCCGCTCGAAGGAATGGTTCCGCCTCGAGGATCCCGACACTGATCTCCTTCACAAGACGCTAACCTTCCGCCTCGAGAGCTTCGTCCGCTTCAAGAACAAGACGGTGTTCAGCTCGGTTCAAACCATGGGTGAGGTCCTGCTCGAGCTTCCCACCAAGGAGATCATCACGGTCGCCTCTGTGGACTACGAGGCCGGCGTCTCCCACGGCAACCCTGTGATCGACTACCTGAAGCGTAATGGCACCCCGATTGATCAGCCCGTGAACTTCGAGAACCCCATTCCCTTGAATGGGAAGACTCCCCTCACACTCAAGGCGCCGGCCTCCAATGAGACGTACGCTCGTGTCTCGGGTGATTACAACCCGATTCACGTGTCGCGGGTGTTCGCCAGCTACGCCGGTCTGCCCGGTACCATCACCCACGGCATGTACTCGAGTGCCGCTGTTCGCAGCTTGGTAGAGACCTGGGCAGCCGAGAACCACATCGGTCGCGTCCGTAGCTTCCATGCCTCGCTTGTAGGCATGGTACTTCCGGACGACCAGATCAGCGTCAAGCTCCATCACGTTGGTATGGTGTCTGGCCGCAAGATCATTAAGATCGAAGCCAGCAACAAGGAGACGGAGGAGAAGGTTCTCATCGCCGAGGCTGAAGTTGAGCAGCCTACGTCGGCCTACGTCTTCACTGGCCAGGGCTCCCAGGAGCAGGGCATGGGCATGGACCTGTACGCCACCAGCCCCGTGGCCAGGGAGGTCTGGGACCGCGCCGACAAGCATTTCATGGATAACTACGGTAAGTTTCTGGTGCTGTTAATCCTTCTATGGTACTAACGTCTCAGGGTTCGCCATCACGAACATTGTCAAGAATAATCCTCAGGAGCTCACCATCCACTTTGGTGGTCCTCGCGGCAAGGCCATCCGCCAGAACTATATGTCCATGACCTTCGAGACAGTCGCCGCTGATGGAACCGTCCGGTCGGAGAAGATCTTCAAGGAGATTGACGAGACCACAACCTCGTACACCTACCGCTCGCCGAACGGTTTGCTGTCTGCCACGCAGTTTACCCAACCAGCCTTGACGCTGATGGAGAAGGCTTCGTTCGAGGACATGCGTTCCAAGGGTCTTGTGCAGAACGACAGCACCTTCGCCGGTCACTCCCTCGGCGAATACTCTGCCCTGGCTGCCCTTGCCGAGGTCATGCCCATTGAGAGCTTGGTGTCCGTCGTCTTCTACCGTGGCCTTACCATGCAGGTCGCCGTCGAGCGTGACGAGTCCGGCCGTTCCAACTACTCCATGTGCGCCGTCAACCCGAGCCGCATCTCAAAGACCTTCAATGAACAAGCGTTGCAATACGTGGTTGAAAATATTTCGGAGCAGACCGGCTGGCTGTTGGAGATTGTCAACTACAACATCGCCAACCAGCAGTATGTGTGCGCCGGCGACCTGCGCGCGCTCGACTGCCTCGCCAATGTCACCAACTTCCTGAAGGTGCAGTCGATCGACATCCAGGAGCTCACTCAGAGCATGTCTCTTGAGGACGTCAAAAAGCACCTCGTTGACATCATCGTCGAGTGTGCCAAGAAGACCGAGGCTAAGCCGAAGCCGCTCAACCTTGAGCGCGGCTTTGCCACGATTCCGCTCAAGGGCATCGATGTGCCGTTCCATAGCACCTTCCTGCGGTCTGGCGTCAAGCCTTTCCGCTCGTTCCTGCTCAAGAAGATTCACAAGACGAGCATCGACCC
Source organism: Trichodelitschia bisporula (assembly GCA_010356995.1). Taxonomy (NCBI): domain Eukaryota; kingdom Fungi; phylum Ascomycota; class Dothideomycetes; order Phaeotrichales; family Phaeotrichaceae; genus Trichodelitschia; species Trichodelitschia bisporula. The sequence continues at coordinate 122,445 of ML996708.1, read as the reverse complement.
GCAGAAGCTGATTGGGAAATATATTCCCAACGTGACTGCGCGGCCGTTCGAGCTCACCAAGGAGTACTTTGAGGACGTGTACCGCCTGACGAGCTCGCCCAAGATTGGGAACATTCTGGCCAACTGGGACAAGTACGAAGAGCGGGAGCAGAAGGCGGCGCCTGCCGCTTAGATGAGGTTCGGTTCCTAGTTGTTTTCGTGAAACACATTTGCGCGGTGTTAGGTTTTGGGACTTGAAGTTCTAGAAGTTCGAGGGGGTTCCGGTTCCCTAGGTGGGGCATGGGGGGTGTATGATTGTATGTGTCTACTGCTGTAATGCGAATCTTGTCAAGTACCTTGATGATGTGTCGTCCCCTGTGCCGTCCATTTGTCGTTCACGGCGCTGAAGCGTGTCAGACGCCAAAAATGCCATCTTGCTGCACCAAGGGTTGCTTCCTGAAGACGCAGTTACCATTATGCCCTGCCAGGCGAAAGTTCAAAGCGGTTCGAATTGGTCAAATCATGACGAAGTGGCTCACAGCCGATGGTCTTCCTTCTAATCCGTCTTCCATGCCCTGCAGTACATATACCGCGCCCTTCCGGTTGACGCAGGCATTGTTCATTGTGCCTAAGCTGCACCTTGTACCGATCAGTCAAGGACAGACTTTTTGGGCAGGCTATCCTGGAGATTTAACTCAGGCCCTTATCGGTGCAAATAAGTTCTTTCTGAATTGTAGATGAGTTTCCAGGCTTCTCGGGGTGAGGATCGGCTAGAGTATTGTGGTCAAAGTTGCATCTCGCATCTGATCTCAGTACGATCAACCCGCTACATTGTGAGATCGGGCGATCCGACCATATGTACGTACGTTGTACATGAAGCTGCTTGCCATGTGAGGTTTCAGAGGTCAAGTGGGACAAGGGGAGCGTTTTCCAGCCTTCTCAATCGGGCTTGGCACCGACGTCACTTCGTGGGCAGCTATCCCAGCTCACCAGCGCTGACTCTGCTGTCAAATTGTCCCGCAAAAAAAAAGGCCTGCGCCGCAGAGCCGTAAATAACCCCCGCAACCCCACGATCTCCACCATTCCCTGGCCTACTGCGTGCGTGAGGACGATCGGTCAATGACTGCTAGCCGCCATGTCATTTGTAGTTGAGTACGTCTCCCCCGCTCATTGTCTCCCCCTCACCGTCGCCCCGCGCTCACAATTCACAGCCAGGTTCGTCGAATAGACACCCAGCTCGATCGCTTGGAGCTCTCCAGCACAGCGTCCCCCGCCGATCATGGCGATGTCTCTGCTGAGGCAAACAATGCTGGCCCCGGCATCACGGCATTGGGGCGGATTTTGGAGCTTCAAGGGCTGGCTAAATCGCTGTCCACCACGGCCACGGGCTCGAATTCGCTGGCGCCTGTAAGGCTGATACTGGACATACTCAAGGAGGCGCGGTTCTCAGCGGGTGAGTCTGCGAGCGACAGAGACCTATCGCAGGACAGCGACGTCTCATACGCGTTCATTCAAGATGCCGACTACGAGAGTGAGCTGGAGTGGCTCATTATCAGCAAGGCCACCGCTCAGGCCTATGGACAGGCCTTGGAGACCATCTTGAGGCAGACGCTGGCCATCAGCGAGCACATTTGGTACTGGGACGACATCCTGGGGTCGCAGCAGAATGCCACCCTCTACTCGCTGCAAACTTCGCCGCTGCGCATCTGGGCTTGGAGCAAGGATGTCTTCGACGATGTGCGCGCTCGGCGCACCGGGGTGGCCGATGGCTGGAGACAATTCTATGGTCTGGTCCAGCAGGTTGTGCAGGAGCGCTCGATCGCCGATTTGCAGCGCAGAGTGGTGTCTCCGCTGGCGCGTGTGAGGCATGAAGCGAAGAAGAACCAAACTCTATTGAGGCAGATGCGCGAGGTCAACGCCAATGCGCTCGGTGTTCTCCTAGGTGAAGGTCTCGGTGAAGATAACATCAGTGAGAACATCGACAGTGCGATGGAAGGCGGAGAGGTTGCGCATGAGCAGCGGCAGAAGTGGAAAGGCTCTATTCTTCGGAACATTGCGCTCATGGAGGCTGTGCTGTCGCTTGTGAAGGATCCGGCTGCCGACATTGGCGATTTTGAAGAAAAGATTTCCGAGGCCACTCACGCCGACAGCTACTATGCGTCAGAGGAATCACCGTACCATGCCACGGCGAAGGGGCTCCAGCCTCCTGCAGTATCACAACGGCTCGTTTCGCTACTGGAAGCCGTCCTACCTCAATACACAACTGCCTTCAACACCCGCATCCAAAAGTGCGGCCGTCCTTCCCGTCTTATCCGCTACTGGCTTCCGGCCACCGCACTTATCCTGTCTTCCAGCACCCTGCTGCGTATTGCCGTTAACCGCAAAGCTGAGATCATCATATGGGTGCAAGAGCTAGGAGCAACAATCATTGACTTCTGGGCTAACTGGGTCGTTGAGCCGACGCGGAAGGTTTTGGCAACTATCCGACATGACGAGGGCAGCGAGGTTGCTATCATGAGCAAGCGGAGTCTGGAGGGTGACCGTGCGAGCCTTGAGCGGATGGTTGTTGACTTTGCCCTGGATGGCAACCAGTCGCTCACTGATGCCGATATTGCAGATATCCGGACCAAAATCCACGAGGGAGACATGACGCCAGTCTTGAAGGCTTATGAGAAGGATGTGCAGCGGCCGGTTATGGGCGCCATCAAAGGCAACTTGATTCGGGGACTTCTTATTCAGATTCAGAAGACGAAGGTGGATGTCGAAATCGCTATGGGTGGTATTGATTCTCTCCTCAAGAGCCAGGAACTCGTCTTTGGGTGAGTATCATACGATTCTGGAGGCGACGTCTGACATGAGTAGCTTTGTTGGTCTCACCCCCGGTATTCTGGTCACCGTAAGCTTGGTCCGTTGGCTCAACAACACCTTTGGCAATAGAAAAGGCATCAAGCAGGGCAAGAAACAGACCCGCCTGCTAGGTGTGCTACGGTAAGTGGTCGCGGCATTCTCATCTCTCAGCATACTGACGGAAGCAGCAACATTGATCGCATCTTAACTGCTGCTCAGCCGTCCGAGTATGGCGTGCTTTACTACAAGGACTACGGTCTGCTGCTCTGCGAAGCGCACGTTCTGCGCCAGACTGCACGATCGGTACTCCCGGGCCCAGACTTCCGCGAGTTTCTACTTGACATTGACGACCTCGTCGACATCAAGACCGGCGTCGAGCGGCAGAAGCAGGTGCTTCGGCGGATGCGATGGGGATATTCCAAGTGGTTTTAAGGCCCATGTCCTATCAGCCACAGGGTGAAGCGTTGCAGTTTCAGATGGCCAGCTGGAATGTTTGGGCGATTCGTTTTGGGCTGTACTGCACATGCGGTGCTGCACGGTGCATAGCGAGGAGTTTGGTCAGGGGCGACGGCGGCCCGGTTGCCACCATAGATACACACGGGAAATAGATGCTTCGGGTCGGAAAAGTCCATTCAATTGCCTTTTCATCTTACCTCTCCCTGGTTGCGTGCCGCGCGCTATGCGGAATTGTTAAACAGCGCGGTGCATTCGTCGTGGTGTCTCAGCAGCCTTTCGTTGTTCAGGGCGTCTGTGCATCCGGGATCTTGATTGCTGGCTCGGTGGTCGACAGCCTTGGCGCTCGTCAACGCCAGCCCTTGGGGAGTTGGGACGACCTCAGTTGGCCTTCCACAAGCCACATTCGCGGTCACACCCAGCCGCTCCTCCTGCCTCCCGCACCTGAACAACGTCGCAAACTCGCCCCGAAACTCGACGCTATTCACTGATTTACGAACTGTTGCTGGTTTCCGAATACGCCGCTCCGCTATTTACGCTCGAACGCTCGTCCCCGATCTCTGCCTTTTCTTCCGCCACCCCCCCGATTCTTGAACCACGTCGCAGCCTAGAACGGCAACGTCACTACTTCGGCTCTCAAGATGTCGGGAACTCGTAACTACGACTTCCTTGTGAGTGTTTGATCCGCGCGGAAGCATACAATCACCGCCTCCGGTGCTGCGGGATGGTCTTAAGCTGATGTACCTAGATCAAACTGCTTCTCATCGGTGACTCCGGCGTCGGCAAGTCATGCTGTCTTCTACGCTTCAGCGAGGATTCCTTCACGCCCTCGTTCATCACGACGATCGGGATAGACTTTAAGATCCGGACCATCGAGCTCGATGGCAAGCGTGTGAAGCTGCAGATCTGGGACACGGCGGGCCAGGAACGCTTCAGGACAATTACAACTGCCTACTACCGCGGCGCTATGGGCATCCTCCTCGTCTACGACGTCACAGATGAGCGGTCGTTTAACAGTGAGTCTTGCGGGTGGCTCTCCGCACGAGGACCCGGCTAACGGCGGTGCAGACATCCGGACGTGGTTCTCGAACGTCGAGCAACATGCGACAGAGGGTGTGAACAAGATCCTCATTGGGAACAAGTGCGATTGGGAAGAGAAGCGCGCTGTGTCCACCGAGCAGGGCCAGGCGCTGGCGGATGAGCTGGGCATCCCGTTCCTCGAGGTCTCGGCCAAGAGCAACATCAACGTCGACAAGGCGTTCTACAGCCTCGCGTCCGATATCAAAAAACGCATCGTGGACACCCAGCAGTCGAACCAGCCGGCTCAGAACAACATACCCTTAACGGGGGAGCAAAGCGGCGGGAACCAGGCGTGGAAGAATTGCTGCTAAGGATGAAGAGAGAAACGGGGCTGGGGCTGGGGCTGAGGCTGGGAGCTGAGGGATGACGGATCGCAGCGTGTCTAGAGAAAGGCCAAGTTCTGCAAGATGCCAACATTTGCAGGATACTGTACGTGTTTCTTACGAAAAGACTCTGGCGACGCATTCAACGATACGATGGATGAACTGGCAGGGAGCTTTTGTGTTATCTTTGGATTTTACATTTCTTGGCGAAGGGGCAACATCCGCCTGCCGTAGTTGATTGATCGATTGCTGGTTGGCAAGCGGATTAGTTTCTTTTGATTGAAATGGGTAATGTGGTTTCTGTGCGCTTTTTTTTTGCTCGATTGCTGTCTCTGCGCGCGGGGTTGTGTGTGAAGTGGAGGGCGAAGTTGGAGCTGGTGGGAGGTCGGGCTAGGGGCCGGAGGCGTCGGCGTCGAGTTGAAAGGCATCTGTATATTGCGCTTCCTATGGCTCTGGGGGTGTTTGTGCCGTGTGTTTTTCTCTTGAGTTTAACGTTGGGTTCATACTTTTTCTCTCCTTTGCTATGTGTGTTGTGTGTCTGTCTGTCCTGGCTGGCGCGTGCGCTTGTTGATAAAGGATGGCCCGCGCGGAGGGGTGAAGAGAGTTTCATAGGGTGGGAGGATGTCTTTTCTACGCTGGTGCGCAGAATAGATGCGGTGAATATGGATTTATCAAGCGACTGCTACTGTGAGGTGTGGCTATCTGGCTATCTATTCCCCCTGGCACTCCGGACCTTGACGGTGCGCTCCACGTTGGATTTCCCTCTTACCGGGCGACTGGGCTGTGCATGAAACTACGTTGTCGAGCTCGTATGCGATGCTCGAGTTGGTCTCGTGCATACATGGTGCGGGATGACTGAGCGGGCGGAGGCGGCAGTGCGGCATCGCGGCATCGCCACGCAGAAGACGGCAGTGGATGCGGTTGCAGGACGGTTGGATCGGGGCTGTCCTGTTTGGCTGTCAATAAGGAAGGCGAGGAAAGTGGAGGAAGTGGGTTTGGATGCCTGCTAGGGGTGAGTGCGCTGGTGATGCCTGCTGAGTGAGTGGGCGGGAACTGCTGCCTTCAGGTCTGGCGCCTGCGCTTTTTGGCACGGCACTTGCAGAGCGATCTAGTGATGCACTACGGTGGAGAGTTGCGTTCTCATTGGAGTGTGATGGTTCTGTTCGTGAGTTTAGGCTTCGCTGCGCTTCATGGATACTTTGCTGACGACGGGCTTAGTGACAGGCTTCAGGCCTCGCGGCAAGGAAGGTGGCAAGCTTTCCACGACCGTCTAGTATTTCCCCAGGGGAGCTAGTGGGTCGGCGGCATTCGTCCTTAGTGGCTTTCCAGCATCCTAGAAATCATGTCCCAGTGTATCTCGTGTGGGTTCCAGGGCAGGTATCCCATGATTGCACGAGCAAGGCCTAGAGACCAGGGTGGCAAGCGGATTGGAAGCGTTACTTCCAAAGTTTGGAAGTAGGCTTTTGGCGTGCCCAAGCATACTCGATGTCTTCTGCCTCTTCGCAGGGAAACGGATCAACAACCCTCTCCTAGGCCCCGGAACGTGGAGTTTGAGCCCTCATTCTCGATCACAGGTTTTCCAATACCGGGACCAAAGCGCATGGTGAAGCGAGAAGGTGCCGTGGACGTCAAGTAAAGCAATCGGTGCCATCGTATGGAAACGGGGCGCATGGTTGACTGCGTCGATCAGCTTTCGGATGTTCCGGAGGTTGTCCTAGGGGTCTCTACACACACGCCGGAGGGCCGGGCAGAGATGTCAGATGAGGGAGGGTAGTCGGTTCGTACGGACTGACAGAGCATCCTTAGTGCTTGCTGGCGGAGGTCGTAAAGAGGTCCCACAGAATCAAAATGGGCAGCAGGAGCTTCGAGGGACCCTCGTTCCTCAGGATCGGAGCGCACTCCGTTGCGCATCTAGGATCAAACTGCGTCGGTGTTACGCGAGGCTGCATAACCTTCCGACGGCGGTATCTCCGCCCCGGAGTCTGATCGGCACGGACGAGTCTGGCTGCCATCTCTTGTCGCAAGGATGCGGCAGCGGAGAGACTGCCGCACCAAAGGCCCGATAGGAATGGGATACTGTCCAATCTGGTCAGAGTGATTGTCATGACAGCTAAGGAGATCGTACTCTCTTCGACAACGAGAGGGGTGATCAATTGCTTAGAGCTGCCATCAGTCAGTTGAGCTAGAAGTAACAGCCGACTTCTCAATCGGACACTCTTGCCATGAAGCGCTCTCGTCGCCTCACCGGTCTCGAGCAGCCGAATCATAGCGCCCCATGCCACCTAACCCACCATACCTGGTACCGCCAACACCCACCGGAGATGTTTTGTCCGCTGCCACGAGGCGTGCCGTTTAATAATCCTCGGCTCGCATTTAGAGCCCTATCTCCACGGCGGGCTCTAGCATCTAGCCGTGTTAGCGTCCGCCTCGCACCCCCAGGACGTTCCGCCTCCGATTCCCGTTCTCCACACCCATCCGCTCCCCAGCCACGTAATTCCCGTCCGAGGCTGACAAATCGTCCTCCACGGACACCACGTTTCCTGCTCCAATCACCTTCTCCCAGCAAGTCTGGCGTCTGCGTGGATTCGATTGCGCATATATACGGCCTCGTAGAGTGGGCACCGTGGATGGTGTTGTGGGCGGAGCGGATGTGGTCAGTGGTACCTTTCACCATAGCACGACATCGGATAGGCTAGGATATGGCATCCCGGACTCGGATCGGGTCGATGGTTCGTCAGTCAGACAGAGAGCAGTCCGGGGGGCCAACCAGGCGACGTACCATCGCCTACTTATCGCTGGTCAGAAGTGAGAAGAGTCTGATCAATATATCATTTCCCAGGAGCCATGGGAATGGTTCCATAACATTGCATTACGTGATCTCACGAACGGCGGCCCACGGGGATAGTGCATTCCGCCTGTGGTTGTTAGGATACTGCTGTGGTAAGCATGCAGGTCTTGGCCCAGTGGCCTTTTATCCCTGCTCTTGGCGATCGGCACCCGTCGGCAGCTCGGCACGCTTGTTATTCCGGCTCCGCAGTGACGGCAACGCCTTCGGCCATTGGGTGACGATGAGTAAGCGCGGCTTATGCCTCGCCCTCTCCGTCCACGTATGTAAGACGTGCGCACCCCGACAGCCCCTAAGAAATCTGCGTAGTCATCAAACCATCTTTGTCATCCCCCTCCAACCATCCCCGAGCTCCCGCAGCAGCCCCTCCTCACTAAGCAGAGAGATCAATGTACGTCCATCAATGCCTCCCTTTCCTTCTCTCCAACCGTTCCAATCGCCTGGTGTCTTGCACGCCTCATTCGGTCAAGGGTGGGGATGCCGGTGCACGAAAGAAGCCATTGCTCGCGCCATTTGGCGCATTTGATCGTTTACCTTCGTCCCCCCGCGTTGGACTATCTTTCAGCTTCCCCCGCACTCTTCTAATGCTTCCCTCCTCCCACAACTAGATCTGAGCTCGCGTCTACGCGCAATTGGCCCGGCAGAGAGATTGCGCACCCTCTCTTCGCCCGGAAACCCGTCTTATGCGGCAGAGAGGCCGCGTCTGAACCCAAGATCATGCAGACGTCGCGTGAGGTAAGCCAATGCCGAGCTGTGGATGTTCGAAAACATATCTGCCGCGGAACTTGCTGACGCATCTCTTCCTCCCAAGGAAACAGACATAATGAGTTAGTAATAGCCTTATCCCCATGTACCCACCTCTACCCTCTACACTCCTCTCCCTCCTCCGCCGTTCCGCTCTTGCGCATCGCGCAACTTACACTCTGGCTCCGTCCTCCAGGTCTCAGAGATCACCTCCAGGCCATCCAGGCCGGCCAGCCCTCGCCTTCTGCCTCCATCTCCCCCACCGCGCACGACATGCACCACTCGCCTCCTACCCACCATGACCACCAGATCGACCCGGCCATTGCGGGCGGTGGTTACCAGATGGGTGTGACGGACTCCGGCATGGAAGACCATACGCCCGAGTCGCGCAAGGGTCGGCGCGAGCTCTCGACCTCGAAGCGTGCGGCACAGAACCGCGCGGCTCAGGTACGTCGCATCGCAATGCGCCTTGCCGCTCCGGCGCACCGCATCGGCACTAGCTAACCTTGTCCCGCCGCGTAGCGTGCCTTTCGTCAACGCAAAGAGCAGTACATCCAATCATTGAAGGACCAGGTCAAGGAGTACCAGGTGCTCCTCAACAACTACGAAACGATTCAGAAAGAAAACTACCAGCTTCGCGAGTATATCATTACTCTCCAGGGCCGCCTTCTCGAGTCGCACACCGAGCTTCCCCCGCCTCCCGAGTCCATCGACCTTTCGCGCCCGCCGAATGCGCACCAGCAACCTGCCCCGCCTGCGCAGATGACCTCGAACGACGTCAACCAGCTGCAGGCTGTAGCTGCTGCTGCCGCCGCGGAGAAGGCCACCGACGTGATGCCTGGCCTGCAGGCTGCAGCATTGTACGCGGGCTCGAAGTCAGAGACGGACAGTACGTCTATACCGTACCCACCTTTTCCGTCCTCCCGCGTGCTGACATCCTGAGCACAAGACTCCTCTGTCGAGTAATGCTCATTGCCACACGACTGAAATGACGTCACCGAGTTGACGGCCGATGACGGATCTTTTTCCTACTACAGCTTCTTGCCATTTCGTGGGTATTCTGCGAACGGGTTGGCGGTTTAGCGTACGGGCATAGCGGCGTTTGGGCGTGTCTCTCTGGCTGCGGCCACGGCGGGCAGGGCTGTTTTGTCAGCTTGTTGTGGAACAGTAGTTAGATCAGCTGGTATTGGCTACTCGTGTTACGTCCTGTACACTTTGTGCTTTTCGTCATGTGGGAGGTCTTGCAGGCACGCGCTTGCAGTCTTATTTTTGGGCCAGTGTGGTTGCGGTGATGGAAGCGCTAATCGTCGGTTAGGGTGCGGTCTTAGCAGACGACACTATGAGTGGACCCCAGGTCGATTCTACTGTAGCATGACGGGATTTTGTGTGTACGCTTGCTGTCTAGGAGGAGGTGGGCATGCGGTGGGCAATTGATTGAGTTGATGTTGCTCGAGATGTGTGTGCTTGCGATGAGGCGTGCTCTTTCAGCTGGTGACTCAGCGCCGAATCTGGAAGGAGGGGTTGGCGTGGTGAGGCTGATGATTCAGCCCTGACGTGTGGTAGCCGATACCGGGTACCGTTACCTTTGGAGCATGAGCTGAAGTGTCTCCGCATGTGTACGGCGGCCTACTCGCTTACTGATCTCTGGTGATGCCTGAACGTTCCTAAGAGGTGGGCAACTCCACCTCGCCCCCGTCATATGATACTTTCCGGGGTACGGACGATTGCTGTAACGCAGAGACCTAAGGCAAGTATGGCACCAAGGCAACATATGGACCGTTAGGAAGGAGTAGGTAAGTCCTGGGAAGGAGTAGGTTAGTCTTGGGAAAGAAAATGGTAATGGGGAAGGCACACACGACGGAAGGTGCGTATGACGGGAGGAAGGTGCATATCGGAGGAAAGACACAGGAACCAACGCTGGTATTTAGCCTGGAATCGCCTCTCTCCCTCTCCACTTCCTCTCTTCATCTTTTTTTTTCACAATCTTCCACTTCACGCTGCAGAGGATACGTGCGTCACGCCTATGCTTCCGTTACAGCACACGTGAGCCGACGGTTGCAACTTGGCTGATCACGCAGTTGTCATACCAGCAATGTGAAGAAATTCCACTAGTTACCTGTACATAACGGTACCGCTATCAGATGCCGTAAAGCAAGACGCCTGGCGCCGACATTCGGTGGCCCTACTACCCGTCTCGAAAGATACTACGGAATCTCGCTACAACAGTAAAAGACGGCGTAATGGCGAGAAAGAGGAACAGCACAAGACCACCCTGAAGAATGGTGGTAGGGTTCATTAATTGTCACCACGCCCCCCTCTTAACCCTATCCAGTCCCCACCCAAGCGCAGACTTCACGCCATGCCTGCAGATGTTCTTAACTTCCTCCAGAAACTACAGTAATCGGTAACACTCACTTCGGCACTACACAGCAAAACTTCACCTCGCACCCCGGCTCCACCAGCTGGAGCAACTTCCACTCCGTCTCCTCCAACACCGCCTCCTTCAACTTCTTCTCGCCCTTCACCCAACAGATATTCCGCTGTGCTTCCTGCACCTGCGTCAGTGTGGCACCCGAGGGCAGCGGCGCAGCAGCCGCTCCTTGCAACTTCCATCCCGACAGTGAACCCGGCCGGTACGGGCCAGAGTCCTCGATGTCCTTCCCCGGCACACCCTGGCGGATGCGCAACGAGGCATGCGCATACTCATGTGTCTCGATCAGCGGGATCTCCGGCTGGTATTCCTTGCCCGTGGTGTGATCGTACTCGTTGTAGTCGAGCGGCGTGCGGGGATCCGTGCCGAACGCCCAATATGTGGGGTTTGACGAGTTGTGGATCGGCCCTGGGAAGGGGATTAGCTTGGGTTAATATGGGGGCAGAGAGGGCGTACCGCATCCCCACGGCCGCGGGTCTTTATCTTTCGCGGGCAACTGGTACTGCATCTGCAACACCTTCTCATCGAAGCTCAGGAACCGCTCCAGCTGCGAGACCATCCACGCGAGCGTCAGATCCGCGCTTCGCGTATCAGGGTAGCTTCCGCCGACATCGCTATGCGCGCCCGGGAACCAAACCTGGAGGAGGGACTGCCCCGGGAGGGGGTTGGGCAGCTTCCACATCGTGGGTGCGAAGGGCTTGCGCTTTTCGTCAAGCGCGAGCGCGTGGATCGCGTGCTCGACCGCGGGCGGGAGCTCCGTGTCCACGAACGCGTAGTCCATCCCCCGTACCGCGTGCTCGGTACTGAACGGGCCGATCCGCGGGATACCCAGGCTACCGACTGTGTCGAAGCAGGCGACGACCTTGATCTTGACATCCCGAGTTGTGAACCCGAGGCGGTGGAGCTCGGCGACGTACGCCGCCTTCTCGGAGAAGAGATTCGGGCGCGCAGACTTGCCGGGCGCGGGGGGGAACGGGCGGCTAGGGAAGTTGGTCTTGTAGCCTGGCATGATCTGGTTCTCCCAGTCCTGGAAGATGGGGTAGAAGTGCACCATGCCAGCCGGGGTGAGGAGCCCGACGTCACTGATGAAGGCGGCGATGCTGCGAACCGTGAAGGAGCCGCGGCTGAAGCCGACGAGGTAAAGCTCGTCGTTTGCCTGCTGATTGTAGTTTGCAGCTATGAATAGGTAGGCGGCCCGGATGTTTTCTGAGATTCCTTGTCCGACGAGCCCGCCTTCGGCGGAGTTGACGATGTTGCCTGACCCGACGCCGCTTTGGTAGAAGGTGATTTGCTCGATGCCGTCGTCGTCGGATTTTGTGAGCGAGCGGCAGATGCGCGTTACGTTGCTGGGGGTTTGGAGGATTGGGTCTGTGGGCCGATCGTATATGTCTTTCGCCGACGGGCTGCCTGTCGCGTTCATCCATGTGCCTAGGGACGTTAGCTTTCGTCACCGTAAAAGCCGAAATTGTAGCATCGCAATCGCTGAAGCTTTAACAATAGTAGAAGAAAGGCATCCACCTACCATCACAACACACAATAAGCTTCTTCTTGCTAATGGAACCCATATTGTGAACTTCAAAACTACTTAAGATGGCGATGATAGCAGCTTTGCACTTCCAAACCCAAATCCAGCCCCACCCTCATCGTCAGCATATATACCCCATAGTGCATCTCCCATCCATCCCGACCCCACTGCGCTGAAAGCCAAATCCGGCAACGTGCCCCTCAGCCGCTCATTCAGCTTCAGCCTTCAGCGGGGCATCGCAGCGGCAGAGGGTCTGGACCTGCGCCCCGCGGCGGGGTACCCAAAAATCATAGCCGCCCCACTCAATAATCTCTGCCTCGTACCCAGCAAAGACCTCATCAAAAGCCGGGTACTATTCTTTTGCAGGCTAGTTAGAAAATTTCCGCCCAGCCTTTGGCCTCGCACAGCGCCATTCTAGCGCGCAGAAGGGTCGTGTAGCGTGTGCGACGACGGAGGAAAGCGCGGTGTACGGTAAGGTTCAGCCTTCAGCCTCACGGTGCGGCGTGAACGATGAGGCCCGTCTGGGGTGCGGCGTTGCGCACTTGACCTATGACGGGGGGCGTGCATGGAGGGGGGGGGGGGCTGAGATGTTGCATGTGTTGAGTGAGAAGTGAGGGGTTTTGATGCGAAGATGGAGGGTAGAGCTGGATGAGGAGGGGTTGAGGCCCGATGGTTTGGAGAGGGTTGTGAGGATGCTGGTGTAGAAGTGGAAGGGAAATGGGGAAGGGTTGACGTCGTCTAGGGTGACGTTGGGCCCTGATGATCGCTGCGGGAGGGGAGGTGCACGGGCAGCTGAACGATGCCGGGATCTTTCAGCTGGCGGGGAGACCCGAGATAACCGTACGACGTTTGCTGTTTCGCACGCTGGGTGATTTTGGCTTTCGGTTGGTGGGGTGGATTGGTTCTGATGTTGGAGGGCCTGATTCAAAAGTGCTAAACCGGCTGCTTGGGGCGATGGGAAGCGCGGTGCGGAAAGGTGCGTTGAGCTTCCATCGTTAGTAGAGAGATGCTGATGTCAAGAGTGTTAGACACGCAAGATCCTACACGGTATTCCGATGGAGCCATTTCCAGACTACGGTCCGCATATCATTGTCTGCGGGAGGGCGCTCGATGCCCTGAACCAAATCCTCACCTGGCAGAAGATCAGGCCGATGATCTTTAGGTTATTTGTGTAGCCGTTTCCATTTCGCGTCCCAGCTCCAGCCAACAGCTGTCCTAATCGGACAACGCTTATCCAGAATGCACAAGTCGAGGTATCCAAGGGCTAAATGTGAGCAGATAAAAAGTAGCTGTAAACCTCTCGAATCTTGCCCGGAGAATGGAGGTGGCAGTTCGGAACTGATTTTGCCTCTATGGAATAATGGATACTCCAGTAACAAGGAAGCGCTACGAGATTACGCCTCGACGTGCTGTTGCGAGGCAAACTGAACCCAAGGAATAATGGACAGGAGGAACGGCTGGAGCGCAACGGTCAGTTCCATGCTTTACGGCGGCACACGACTGGTAATGCTTCAACGTCCCGGATGGAGTGGTCGGTTCCTGGTGGTACTTCGACGACTTGCTCTCGCTGTCAGTTCAAACTGGTCGTCATCAAGCCTATCATAATCAAACTCTTTGGAAGAATCTACTGGAAATCAGTGGTTCATTTTCGGGGCCAGAGTTCAACTTCCGGATGGCTGAGGGAGTAGCTGGGCGGTACCCGGTTCAGATCTGGTCGATGTGCGATCCATTTCTTTCAATGTTCGCATGAAGTTTTTTTCTGTCTCGTCTGTCCAATTGATCTGGTCCAATTGATCTGACGTCCAGGATATCAGATCGATGGGATCAGATCCTCTGGACTGACGAGATAGACAAAACTCCAGGTAAAGAGTGTGAGGATCAGAGTCACACTGCGGCATTGTCGGTGTCCGGTTGGGTGCTGCTCCTCTGACAATCTATTTTATAAACGGGGCGGTTCCACAACTCGATTTGTTGTTCCTCCGGCGACGGATATGCCTCTAGCTTTGACTCTCTCGCGTGTAAACTCGGGTCTTGGTCGCCGGAAGCCACCCTGTTGTGCTGTCAGTATCATAGGCGCCATATCCGTTGCATGGTGCCGAGGGGTGTAATGGGAGCATCACCATCGTACGTGTGCAGAACAACGAGGGCATGTTGAAGGTACGTAAAAAGACGGAGAACAAGAAAGATCAGCAGCGAACCCATTCGTGTCTAAGCGCAATGTTTGCCACGTATCCTCCTTTCAAACTCACACTGAAGTTCCTTTGAATCTTGCCATAAGACTCTTTCTCCAGTAAGTATGTTCCTTCCTGAAATCACAACGCACCTTCCCCTGTTCGCATCGAGATGTAAGTGTCAAACCGGGCAGCGTCTCGAAGGCGTGAAGGTCGATGCTCAAGCCGTTAGTGGAGCCCCCGTTCTCCGACTTGCAAAGGGAACAAACTCACAATGTGTCATGGCGTGGGCGTGAAGGTGCGCTGGCATCTGAAGGGCGGAAGACCGACAGTCCTTCCAGGGGGTTGGTGTTCCCGTGAAAGTGTAGACGGTGTTCTGTTCGAACAGCGTCGATACTCACACTGGCACACCAACCCCCTGGAAGGACTGACAGTCCACCGCCCTTCAGACGCCCGCACATTTTCACGCACACGCCGTGAGGAAGAGAAAGGGAGAGAGGGGGGAGGGGATGGGGGTTTATGTACTTTGCAAAGGCTGCTGTATCACGTAGGCGGAACGTTTGCCGACGTCCGACATCGTCGGCTGGACCCTTACCGACGTCGGACTCATCGTAGGCTGGACCCTTGCGATGGCTGGCCCTTCACGGACTCCGTAAGTTAAACTTCTCTTATCTTTGAGTCATGGTTTACTGTGCCGTGTTGAGAGATTTACACATATTGGTACGTTGGTACGGTCTTTGATCTGAGTGGGATACGGCGTTCGGTTGGCCAGTGACTGTGTAGTGTGATTCATGAACCACCCAGTACGTAGTACCGCTGTACCGTCAATGATGCATCATCCAGTATGTACCTCTGTACGGTACCGTAGTTGATGTATCGTCCAGGTACCAGGAGGTACCGCGATCGGGGCCAAAGCCTCAAGGGAAACCCTAACCCGCACGCTGTTGGAAGGAAAGGGTCATACACTCTGAGCCCGGGAAAGGATATCAGCTTGCAACAACGCAAAGATATATAATGGACTTGTTAGGTGTAGTCCCAGCATTAAGATGCATCCCCAGACCGAGTTTGTATACCTCTATCCGTTGTTGGGGCCGTATAGGCATCGTTGACCTGTAGGCCCTGCAGTATAGAGGGGGCTATGTATGACACTTTCCTTCCACCGCGTACTCGGCTGCATTGAGGGGACAAATATCGCGGAGGTACGATGGTACAACCTGAGCGGAGCCCAACTACAAAGACACTACGTTGGAACGTTGCGTACCAGTCCCGGTAGCCTCCAGCGTACCACACAGTAAACAGCACCAATCCCTCCCTCACGCTACGGCAAAGACGTTCCGATGACGTATGGCGGGGTCACCCAGCCCCGCGGCTCCGCCAGTAAAGGATAAAAAGGCCGCTGCACGATGAAAGGCAAGCTTGCCCGCCAAGCCTCTCGATGCACTCCGATTGCCGGCCATCAAGTTTTGACGCTGCAAGCCGACGTCCGGGTTGCAGGCTACAGTCGCCGGGTGCTTGTCACTCGCGTGCCCGCCAGCGGCCAACCCAGGACCTGGCGGCGATCAATTGTCAGCGCCATGGCAACAAATTGGGCGGATTTAGGAGGGCTATTTGGGAGCTGGTGAGTGGTTCACCGGGGTGTGGTTCGAGATGTCGAATCACGATGCTGGCATGCAGTGTTTGTTACTGTGCGTTTGACGGCACCCCCGAGTGCAGATGCCGTGGCGATCGGAAGACGCCTGCCGAGGCGCGGAGACTGCGGAATGACCGATCTTGCCTCCGGTTATGCGGAAAGGGCAAAAAGTGACTTCTTCGGTAAGTTGCAGCGTTGGCGACGCCGTCCGAGCCTCGCGCTGATGAAGTAACGAAAACCCTTCAGCGGTGAAGATCACGGTAGTGACTTTCAACCGACACTCCATCGAGTCGGCAATCGAACCATCGGTACCCCAGTCCGGCGACTGTAATCCGCTGCGTGGCGCCGTCACGTGTAGTTTGCATTTGTGAGGCGAAAATGGCCTGTCGGATCACACAATTTTTATTTTGATGTTGGCTGTCGTCGTCACTGACATACGTACTTTGAGTTTGCGCGCGGCAAAGGTTGAAAGGAAGCACTGAAGGCGGTCGAAACGACCCTCAGTCATCGCTGCAGTCGAGCCCCTTGAAAAAAAGGACATGTCAAAGCTCACGTAGCAGCTACGGTACCCTTTCAAAAGCAGTCACGGACAGAGGGTGGCGGGACTATTTAACCTGTGCCAGTGGTGCGAAGCGCGATGAGTCGCTCACTGCGAGCCTGCGCAAAATTGACCAGAGGGAGGGCCTGACGTGAGACACACGTTTTGAGGCCCAAAAAGCAGGGCGGCGGGGGCGCGATAAAGAAGCGGGGATGATGGATGCGACCGGGGGAGACAAGGCTGAGTACAGCATACCGGTACATAAAAGATGCGCAGTAGATAAATGAGATGAACGCACTCTTCCGTTTCGTCGCGTTCGTCTTGCGCAGCCCTTCTTCATGCCCTCTCTCTTCAACCTCTTCCCTACGCTTTTTGCCCTCATTTGCTTCGTCTCTCGCACACACACACGTAAAGGACACGGTTCCCAGTTCGCACTTTGCCGGGTTGATGGGTTGTGTTGCAGCCTGGGAGGGAGTGACCAGGGAGACACAGGGAGTCCCTGTCAGCTTTGTCGAATAGCGTGCGTGTTCGATTCGATCGAAGAGGCTCGAAGCTGCCGCAATTGGTTAGTGGGAGTGTTAGCGTCGGCTTGGCACATTCACCGGGTGGGTTCAGGAGGCGCGGGGGGGGCGAGGGGCGGTCCGTGCGGCGGCTGGTGAATGGGGTGAGTCACGGAAGATAAATAGCCAGGGAGTCCCGCCGTTCCAATTTCTCTCGCTCCCCCTCCTCAAAAAGCCTGGCTGTTCCGACAACCACAAACAACCCCCACACCCACCACTCTGCCGATTCTCCCATCCCCCCCACATAACCTCCTCTTCCGAAATTCGTCGCATTCAGAGAGCACTGCTTCACTGCAGTAATCGCTGATTTTTGAAAACGAAAAAGAGCTTCTCTCTGCCAAAAGCGCAGGACGTTTGCGGACCCGACGACAGCCAGAGCAGGAGGTCCTGTCGACTCCACTTCAGTAGTCGCGCGCGTGTTTACGACGTGCAAGCCATTCCCTTTCGACAGAATTCTTCTGTGTAAGCCGACAAGCAAATCCCAATCTCGTACCACACGTTCTTTCTGCTATTGTCGTCGCCGGTCATTAGCAGTCCGTGGATACCAACAATAGTCTTCGAGCGATCGGGTCGTGCAGCTGCCATCGCGCGCACACCGAATTCAATTCCAAAGAAATCTCGTCATACCATTCATCGTTGTCGCGAAGTTCATCTCTGAAGAGCGCATACTCGAGGTGTTGCGTCGCGCACTTGCCGTTTCCATACCAATTTCTCGGGCAACGGCTGTGAGGGAGACATTCACTTGTTCATCTCCCACTGCACGGTACGCGGACCCAGTTACGAAGCGCGCGATACTGGTCACCCGATTGATTGCCTTCGACCGACAACGCACATCGTCGTTTTCGTCGTTGACTCTGAATCGGACCCTCATCGTTGCCACCTGAAGAGAACCCTGATTCTAACGAACCCTCTCCTGGCAGATTGACCTTTCGGAAGCGGTAGTCCTCTTCGACTCTCTGAACAAGACACCAGAACATGGCTGCGATCAACATGGAGGGACTCACTCTCACCACTCACCCGTCCACCGCTGCGCAGGCGAAAGCCTTTACGGCGCCTCACTCTCTGTCCTACCCCGGTGGCGCGGCTGAGGTTACGCCTCCGTCCGAGAAGGATGGTCAGATGCAGGCTGGTGCGCGACACTGAGGGAGAGAGTTTGTTGCGATAAGGCTAACATTGGCACAGCCAACGCCGTTGCTCCAGCCACTCCTGCTGCGACTCCTGGGTCGGCCCAGTCGGTCAGCGGTATCGTTCCGACGCTGCAGTAAGTTTGCACTGTCGCGCATACACGGCGAACCTATGTGCTTAACGGGTTTCAAGGAATCTTGTCGCTACCGTGAACCTTGACTGCCGTCTCGACCTGAAGACCATTGCGCTTCACGCTCGTAATGCCGAGTACAACCCCAAGGTACGCTGATTGCCGTCATGGGCGTCTGATTGCTGACAACACAGCGTTTTGCGGCTGTCATCATGCGTATCCGCGACCCTAAGACGACTGCTCTCATCTTCGCGTCTGGCAAGATGGTTGTCACCGGTGCCAAGTCCGAGGACGACTCGAAGCTTGCCTCGCGCAAGTACGCCCGCATCATCCAGAAGCTTGGTTTCAACGCCAAGTTCACCGACTTCAAGATCCAGAACATCGTTGGCTCGTGTGACATCAAGTTCCCGATTCGTCTTGAGGGCCTGGCTTCCAAGCATCACACTTTCTCCAGCTATGAGCCCGAGCTCTTCCCTGGTCTCATCTATCGCATGATGAAGCCGAAGATCGTCCTTCTCATCTTCGTCAGCGGCAAGATTGTCCTGACTGGCGCGAAAGTTCGTGAGGAGATCTACCAGGCCTTTGAGCTGATCTACCCGGTTCTGAACGGTAAGCGATACTGTCCATGCTTTAAGGAAGCGGTGCTGACATTGTAGACTTCCGCAAGTCTTAGACGGACGTCATCGACGCTACACACTTCACGAGGCACCGTGTGGCGGATGTACTCTTGGTGGGATGAGAGCGTGGTGCTACTCTCACCTACCTTGTGATTATGTTACCTGGCGACATTGCATTGCATGGACTGGCGTACCGAGTGTTTACGGAATGGATGGAACTTGAGTGGATCATGGCTAGATGGATGGATGTATGGGGTGTGTGGCGACAAGGCGTGAGGTGCTGCGACAGATTATGGACCCGCTTTGTGGAAGTCCGCCGTCTGAAGTAATGTGGATTAGCTGCTTCGGTAGTTGATCTTTCTTTTTATAACGGTGCCTGATGTGACTTGGTGCCTGCTTCATTGTTCCAAGGATTGCCAACTTGAATGTTCTAGCGCGTTCGTCTCGTACCACTTGCTGCGGCAGCGGACTCTTTGATATCAATGCATCGCCAGCGTCATCCCATCAAAGCTTCTCCCTCCCTCACCCCATCTCCTCCCCAAGCACCATCCCGCTCACGCCCCCCCTCTCCCCCTCATGCTCCCACACGCCGGGAACAGCCTCCTCCCTCCACCTCCAAACCTCACCTACCTCCCCCCCTTCCCCCCTCATACAATCCACCACGGCTCTGCCCAGCACAGGCAAAAACTTAAACCCATGCCCACTCCCCCCCGTCGCCACGAACAGCCCTGCGTAGCGCGGATGCCAATCGACCAGGAAGTCGCCGGTGGGCGTGTCTGCGTACCAGCATAGGCGTGTGAAGGACCATTTCCTGTCCGCTAGGGAGGGGTAGGCTTGGGCGAGGAAGGCCCTCAGTTCGTGGTGAGCTTCGGCGGGGATGGGCGTGCTGGCGTGGGGGGTGTGAGGGCTGGTATGCGGGAGGCTGACGCTGAGGGTTTGGGATGGAGACTCCGGGTGCGGGATGGTTGTGGGGTTGGTGTATCCGTGCCCGTGGCGGCCGATTTTGAGGAACCCGGGGCCGGAGGGGGGAGGGGGCGTGGAGAAGATCCAGGAGCCGACGTCCATGACGCAGCCCTTCCTCACAACCTCTTCCCGCTCCGCGCCCTCGACTGCAATATAGGCCAGGACTTGTCCGCTTGCGCGTACGCGGTCTGCGAGGTCGAGGAGGGAGGGGGACCACGCGCCGGCCGCCAAAATCGTGACGTCTGCTTCCAGTATGTCTCCGCTCTCAAGCTGCGCGCCGCGTACGGTGTCGCCCGCGAACGCCAACCGCACAACCCTCCCCACGACGAACTTCACCCTCCCCGTCCCCTCCACCCTCTCTCTCAACCACTCCATCGCCCCCCTGGCATCGACCCACCCCGCCTCGGCATTGGTATACCGTCCCCCCTGCCCCTCCTCTTTCATCTCCACCCCACTCAACGCATCGGGACTGAGGGCGCGGATGTTCGCCAGCGACCTCCTCAAGTACGCATCACTGCTGGCGGGAGCGGACAGGTGCAGCCCCGTATTATGAAAGATCCCCTCTGGCAGCGTGCGCCATGTCTCCAGCGCCTTGAGTGCGAGAGAGGCGTAGAGGGGTTGGGGGTAGTCGGCGCGGATGTAGCGGGAGTAATCAATCTAAGGGCGGGCGGGTGGGCGTGAGTTAGGTGGTGATAGCGGGGAAGGGGGGGGGGGGGGGGGGGGGGGGGGGGATTACGGAAGCGCCATCCGCAGCGGGGAAGGTACTTCGGTCGACGACCGTTATGGATGTGTGTTCGTAGAAAGGGTCGGCGGCGAGGGTGGCGGCGGTGCTGAGGCCGAAGACGCCCGAACCTACGAGGAGGATTGAGCGTGGGGGGGAGGAGGTGTTTGGGCGGGGCATTTTGTGCGGGGCTTCGATGCAGGGTGAGGGGTTTGGATACGGGGTGAGGGGAGATGGGGAGATGGGATGTGGAAGGTGAGTGGAGATGGGATATCAGGAGGAGCGAGGAGTGAGTGACGTTGGAGGGGGGGATATATGGTAGTAAGGAAGAGGGGTTATGTCCGTAGGCTGTATCACGAGCCGCGGGGTCATCAGATGTCAACCTAACCCGTATGCATAAGGGCGTCGTAGTGCATACCTACCTACATACTCCGGAGTACAATAGCTGTAGGGCGTGATGTCGCTCACCTGCAGTAGTTCGTACACCCACAATGCATGTACCACAGCTACTGAACATACGTCCTCAATTCCCCTACAAAAAGAGGAATGATGTCCTGACGGACACGATGAGATGGAAAGGGCAAAAAAGTTGGACGCGGAGGGAATTGAACCCTCGACCTTTCACAGGTTCCGCATTTCATGCGAAGCGAAAATCATACCCCTAGACCACACGCCCGTGCTTGTTGGGATAGAGGGCTTGGGTTGCTTCTTGTCCGTCCACTGCAAGGTCTGGGAGGACGAATCGCCCGCTGTCATCCCTTGACAAGAGGAGATGTTTACCCGGCATAAAACGCGCGTGGCACATCTCCGACTTGACCTCAATACATGTCCGCAGCGGCATTGAAGAAGAGTAGCAAACCATACAATCTACAGCCCATACATAAATCGCTCAACACCCCCATGACCGACCCCCCAAACTCCTCATCATTCCCCATGAAAACCATCCCACAGCCGAAGAAAACAGCCGAAGTAAGAAGCCATCCCATCCGGTCCGAACCGCCACCACGTATCGCGTAAACATCCGTATCTCCCGCCCGAGCCATTCATAAGTCTCATCCCTTCAGTCCCTCCATGACATGCATCTCTTCGATAACCACGAAGTTACTACTTCGCCGCCTCAGCCGCCCCCGCCCCCTCTCCCTCCCCCATCCCCTTCCCTTCAACGCTCACCCCCTCAGCCCCAACAACCGCCGCCAAACTCCCAAAGTTAAACAGCGGCTCCGTCCCCGGCGTCGGCGTCTCCGACGAACTCGCGCTCGCCCCAGCCGAAAGCCCCGGCGTCACCACACTCGGCACGCCCAATCCCCCATCGCCCTCCACCGGCGCACCCCCCTCACCACTCCCCCCCAAATTAACACTCTCAACACTCGAACCCCCCGCCCCCTCCAGCCCCCTCAGCGTGCCACGATGCCTCTCCCCCCTAACAACCTCCTTCCCCTTCCCCACCCCCCCACCCCCCCCCCCCCACCACACTCGCCCCCTCCCCCGCACTCCCCTCCCTCCTAGCCCTCTTCGCCTCCTTAACCCTAGCCTTCTCCCCCCTCTTCTCCTCCCTCTTCGCCTCCTTAGCAGCCACCTTCTCCTCCCTCCTCTTCCTCTCCTCCTCCGCCGCCAAACTCTGCCTAATCGCCTCCATCATCATAATCTCCTCCAAATCCTCCATCCTGCTCCTGCGGCTACTATGCCTCCCAGGGAATAAATCCCCGCCCCCCTCCGCACCCCCCGAGTTTCCAGCCGCCGCCGCCGCCGCAGCAGCAGCCCTTGCACTACTCCCCGGCCCCGGCGCCGCAGCCCCGTACCGCTCCGCCGCCGCAAGCAACGCACCCACCTGCCCCAGCGCCGGCGAATCCGCGCTCTCACCCCCAAACAGCGTGCGCCTTCTCCGACCCAGCGTAAAGCGCCCACCCACCTCCCCGGCACCGCCGAGCACATACGCCGCATTATGCAGCGCTGTCGCAGCCGCCGCCCTCCGCAGAGCATGAGCACGCGCATCAGACAACTTCTTCGCCCAATCAGGCCGGATCTTATCCGTCGTAATAACCGACGGTGAATT
Source organism: Trichodelitschia bisporula (assembly GCA_010356995.1). Taxonomy (NCBI): domain Eukaryota; kingdom Fungi; phylum Ascomycota; class Dothideomycetes; order Phaeotrichales; family Phaeotrichaceae; genus Trichodelitschia; species Trichodelitschia bisporula. The sequence goes on along the minus strand of ML996708.1, from coordinate 99,710 downwards.
CGCGCCTAGCGACGTCGTGCGCCGCCGGTTGGTCGCGGCGGGCGGCGCGAGGTTCTGGCTGTTGAGTGAACTGCTTGACGACATGGCGGAGGTGACGGTGGCGAGGGGGTGGCCGTTGACGGATGCTGCGTATATGAGCCCGCGGCGGAAGGGCGGCGCGTCGTATGTTATTCCGAATTCGGGCTGTTTGCAGAAGGGGCATGTTGCGGGCTCGGACACGAGCATGAAGTCCTCTGCGCCGGACGGAGGCTCGGGCGGCGGGGCGTGGGGATCGGTCGGATCGGCGTGCTCCGGTGGGTGTGGGTCTGGTCGCTTGATCTGGACGAAGCACTCGGAGCAGATGGGCTGGTCGCAACAGCGTGTTTTGTTCAGGTAGGGCGGGTAGGAGAGGAAGCAGATGGGACACTCGGTAGCGTCCTTGTAAAGGAACACCTCGAGCGGGTGTCCGTGCACGTAGGGCTCGCGCGGTAGTTGGATTTCCTGCGGCATCATGTCAACTTGTGAACTGTTACGCGATGACGTGGTCAGTGCGGCGAGTGTCTTCGCGCGGCCGCGGAAGAAGGGCGATGATGACTGTGATGGTGGAGATCCAAAAGGCGACGGAGGCGAGGGAAGGGAAAGGGCAGCTTGGGACGGCGAGCGAGCGGACACGTCGGAATTTACGGAAGGCGAGCGCGAGGAGATAGGTACCGTGAGATGCGTGAGATTGGTGTCCGAACCCCGCGGGCTGCTGTCGGTGGGTTTCGACTTTGCCCGGTACTCCTTGAGCACATCTTCGGCGGCAGACTCAGAAATGCCCCGCACAGTAGCAATGAACTTGGCTTCGGACCACGACTCATCGTGATCGTTGAGACCCTTCCAGAACGGTGCCAGGCGGCGTTCAATCTAAACGGTCAGCACCGCTCACATCCGAGCAGGGTCAGCATACCATCAACTGGCGCACAACAGGCTTGCTAAAATCCTCAGTACCCGTGTACGTCCCCAGCGTAACCAAGTATCCTCCATCAACATTCTCTTCCTGAATACTCCTTTCCCGATCCTTCTTGCGCTGTTCCCGCTCCCGCTCCAGCCTCCGTGCATCCCGCTCCGCGCGCGTCTCGCGGCGAGCCTCGGGCGCAGCAGGATCCGCATCGTTATGGCTCCCCAGTCCAAAGATCGAGAGCTCGTGACGACCCGGATGGCGACTCCGCGCCGCGCGGGACGTATCTGATGGCGACGGACGGCGGTGTTGCGAGGCGCCGGGCCGGAGGGCGGAAGCTGGCGGAACGGTGGCCGAGGCTTGCTGGGCCTGTGCCTGGGTGGCGTAGTGCTGCGAGCGCGCTTCCTTGGTGGAGTTGTTGCCCATTGTGTGTGTAGTAGTGGTGCGCTACCGGTGGTTGAGGTGTGCGGTTGTGGTGTGGCGAGGGGTTGGGTTGGGCGGGCAATGATGCTGCAACGGTACGTTTTCGCGTGGAGAGAGTGAGTGTATATTGGGTGTGAATGGTGGACGGAACTCTAGGCCTCTTCTCGAGCTTTGAGACCGAGACTCGCAGGGCGGATAGGAAGATAGCTCAGCGGGGTAGCGTCGATAACTGTTGCGATAATACTGCTATCGCTGGTTGGAGTAGGCGAGCGCGTGTCACACGGACACTTGATGCAGAGCAGGTGTGCTAAGGACAACGGCATTCACAGCCTCCATCTAGGATCGCCGGCGCCTGGGGTGTGTGGGATGTGGGGTCTGGTCTGTGTGTGTGTGGGAGTGAAGGAGGTGTGGTCACTTAGTGAGGTGTCTCAGATAGCTGGAGAAGTCCAGAGTGGAAGGAAGATGGCAAGTGACACGATTGAAGATACCGGGAAAGTTGGCGGAGGAGGTTTGCTGGAGATTTGCTAGACGCCGTTGGGGAATGGAAGATCCGGTGGCTTCGCTGTCGCTGCACGCTGTCGCACTCTCGCACTCTCTCACCGGCTCGCTGGCTGGCCTTGGATGGAGGGGGGGGCGAGTTTGGGGCGGGAAGTTGTTGCTTCGCCCACTGCCCGGGCCGGTCACACCATGATGCTATTTGTCGCCTCAGGCAACTCCCGTCAAACGGGCCAAACAACAAAGCCAGTGCCACGGTCATCACTGTCCTGATTCGGATAGGTGGTTCGCGGGGAATCCATTAGATTGAGGCAGATATTAAACGCGCTTCACTGCAATGGACTACCAACTGCCCAAACTGCCCAATCCGTGAGACGTGGAAGAGTTCCAGAAGCGCTGCAGAATGCGGGTGGCGATCAGAAACTCGCGCAAAACGCTGCATGTATCCAACATACTACGACACCCTCCGACCAACAGTGATATACAGACACACTACAGCTTCGCCTTCGGCCCCATACCCCCCTTCTCCGCCGCCGCATGTCGCGCCTGCTCGCGCGGCCCGCTCAACGCATCATACGCACTGAGCCCCAGCGTATCCACCGGCACAGTCTGCACGTGTCCACCCATCAAACCGCGCGCATCCACCAGGCCCGGATTCAAATCCGCAATACTCGCCGCGCCAATGAGCCGCATATTCATCTCCATCTCCTCCTTAAGCAGAGCCATCGCACGGTCGACACCGGCAAGCCCATACGCGCTCATCGCGAACAAAAACGGCCGCCCGATGCCCACGCCCTTGGCCCCCAGGCACAGCGCCTTGAGAATATCAGTCGCGCGCCGCACGCCCCCGTCAATATAGATCTCGATCGCAGTCTCCAGCCCCTGCTGCCGCAGCACGGGCATAACCTCAGCCAGCACCTCAATCCCCGAGCGCGCGGTATCCAGCTGCCGCCCGCCGTGGTTGCTAAGCACCACGCCATGAACACCCACCTCAATGGCGCGGAGCACGTCCTCAACGCGCTGCACACCCTTGAGGATAATCGGCATCTTGGTAATGGACAGGAACCAGGGAATGTCCTTCCAACTGAGGCCCGGGTCGATGAAGGACGAAATGGCGCGCGCAGCGCCCTGGCTGCGATCCACGTTGTCGCCCGACTGCGCCTGCACATTGGAGCCCGTGTCGCTGAATTTGGAGCGCATGTCCTTTTCACGGCGGCCGAGTTGCGGCGCGTCGACGGTGATGAAGAGGCCCTTGCAGCCACGCGCCTCGGCGTGCTCGACTATTTTCTTGGTGATTTCGCGGTTTTTGTTGACCTAAGCCGTTAGCCCGTGTCCATGTGTCGATTCGCCGGAACGTACGTAGAGCTGCAGCCATTGCACCTGTCCTGGCTCTGCTGCATCCATGATCTCGTCAAACGAGCACGATGCCAGGGTGGGAATCATCTGAATGACATTGTGTTTGCGCGCGCCCTTCGTGAGGCACACCTCGCCCTCAGCATGACCCAGCTTGCCGAGCGCAGTGGCGGTGACGTAGAACGGGATATCGACCTTAGTGCCGAGCATCGTGGTGGACATATCGACCTTCTCGACATCAACGAGCACACGCGGCCGGAACCACACCTTGTGGAAAGCCGAGTGGTTCTCGCGCATAGTCTGTTCGGTCAGCAACGCCTTACAGCATTAAGGCAAAACCTACAATCTCATCGTCCGCACCCGACGAATAATACGCCCACGCCGTCTTCTTCATCACGTTCCTTGCCACCGCCTCAAAGTCCATGAGATTGTAGCATTGCTCCAGCGGCGGCATGCGCTCGATGCGCTCCAACCGCGCCGCCTCCTCGGGGTCTTCATCCTTTGCTTCCACCTTCACCGTCTGCATATCCACCTCGCCGAGGTGCTTCGAGCGGTCGAGGTACTTGTCGAGGGTATCGCGCGGGTGAATGGGATCGAACTCCTCCGTCGCATCCTTGCCCGCATACTTTAGGATAATCTTGGAACCACCCGGATGCTCAGGCAAGAACTCGGTAACATCATAAGCGCGGCCGTGAACAATAACCCAGCACGAGTCTGCGGAGCTGTGCTGCGCTACATCGGCGCCAGTGAGCTTGGGAGACATGATGGGTGAGACTTGAGAGAACTGGGAATGGACGGGGATTATTGTCACGAAGTGGGAAGATGGGGATGCTGAGACGATGACATTCGAGACTACGGGATTGGACACATACTGCGCTTGCGGATAACGGGTGAAGGAAGCTGGGGCAACGGAAGTTCAGGCCGAGGGGAGCAGGCCGATGGGCCTGTGTGATGACGAGAGAGGCCGAGTGGGAGGCTGGGGTCTCGGTCCGGGGTCTGGGGTCTGAGGGAACCGCAATGCCAAGTTTTGCCCCTCAAATCACGAATTTTTTCATCGAGACCTCTATCCGTTGTCCAATATCAAAAACACTTGCGTTGACTCTGCTGTGTCTTTTGAAGCCTGCTTCTATCGAAACGGCGACTGTGTATGTAGGGCAGCCCGGCAGCCTGTCTACCTTCCTGGACGACAGCATGCTGCCATCAGCCGGTAATACGCACAAGCCGGGTATAAAAGCGTTGATATCCTGCTTGCTGTGTCAATAATCCGAACAGTTGAAATCTTCAAGGACGTTCGGTAGGCGACGGGGAACCATTTTCCGCCTAGATATCAGCCTCGTCCCGAGACGCCGACTTTTTGGCGGATTCGGGCCGTCATACGAGGATGTGCTGCAAGCGGTATCTCTCGAAGCTAGTTCTTGACGCCAAAGATTAGTTAAGCGTCACCCTTGTTCCCGTCGGGTCTAAATAGAGACGGTTTGAGAAAATTGCAAAAAAGAAACCGTCAGCAATGACGAGTGGCACTTGACATGCAGTGTACGACGGCCTTGTGCTGTATCATGCTCGCCGATTTGGACAGGGAGTACTTTGCTAACATGGTATGCGCCCTCAATTGCTTCAGACACGTCACGGCACCTAGGAATAGTTTGTACTGCTACTTTCGTCGAATTGCAGCAAAACATATTCACGGATTCGATATGATGCATCGCGTTATCAATAAAATTGGTATTGTATACTCCGAGCCTGGAACACAACGTGCGCGGGATGGTATCTCAAAGCGCCCCACAGGAAGTGCTAACAGCTTACTCCTGCATTCGCGTGGCAAGTGGAACCTTCTTGTACCGTATAAGCTAACGGTAACGCGGCACGGAATGGAAAGGCTTGTCAGTCAATGGGCGGGGCAGTTGATACCGAATGAATGGAAGAGTGAAAGACGGTGTACACTGTGAAGATCTGCGCTTGGCTTGTCCAACATAGAGATGTAAGAACGCATCAAAATGTAAGAGGACATTTGGGTGTTGGTGAGGTACAAGCAGTTCATCTCTTCACGATATATAGATTAGCAGTTGCTATCTTCTAACTAGCGAGTTGCGATAGTTCCCATCCTTAGGAAGAACGTTGAGCTCCGATTCCGGCAAGGCCACGGCATTTGCAGCAACAGCCTGGTCTCGCAAAAAACCATTCATTCTGTCATTCTTTTGACAGAAGCACGGAAACCACATATCTAGGACGAATCTAGGAAATATCTGTGCAACCAACCAGAACCTCCTGCGTGTTTACCATCTTCGCCAAAGTTATCGTCGCACGGCATAGTACCGACACCAGCAGGCCTCGGCGCTGCATCGAGCATCCCGCAGCGCCCTAGCGCCCGGTAACGTTAAGAAGAGCGGGAAGCATGCATGGACAAGGTGTGGAGGTCGGGATAGACGTGCGGAACATTGTAAGGCCGCGCAAAAGGCGGGTTGTTATTGGCTCTTTCGCATGATGCGATTGTGCTGCATGGCACTACGGCGAACGCGGGGGAGGGATGTATGCCTCTAACTCTTATCGGATCGGTGGTGAAAATCTGGATAGTCCCCGAGGGTGTGGTTGGTTGGTGCGGGGGCGCTGATAGCTCCGTTGCGGGGGAGAATCGTTATCACGATGCTTTACGTAGGGCGAGTGACGATCGTAGCTTGGAGATTATGGGCCGTGGACGTCATTGTGCGCTTTAAAGAGCAAGGCTGCGCTGTTTCGCAGCCTCGCAGCTTCACATTGCTTCTACTCCTCCTCCCAGCAATTATACGCGACGTCAGCCGCCATGGACAAGGAATTTGAGAAGACGGAGCCCGTGGAGACGCACGTCTCAGACGGCAGCTCGGACAAGCACATCGGCGAAACTGTCTCAACCTACACAATCGACCCGGTCGCCGAGCGCGCGCTTGTGTGGAAAATCGACCTCCGGATCCTACCCGTCCTGGCCGTCATGTACCTCTTCAACTCGCTCGATAAATCCAACCTAGGCAACGCGAAGACAGCGGGGCTGGAGAAGTCGCTCGGCATGGCGGGCACAAACAAGTACAACCTCATCCTGTCCATCTTCTTCGTGCCGTACGTGCTCACGGCGCCGTTTCTCGGTATTTTGGGCAAGAAGTATGGGCCGAATCGCGTGTTGCCGCTTATGATGCTCACGTTTGGGACTTGCACGCTGTGCGTCGCGGCGGTTAAGAACTTCAGCGGCTTGATGGCGATACGCTGGTTTCTGGGCATGAGCGAGAGTGCCTTCTTCCCACTCGTCATTTACTACCAGACGACTTTCTACCGCCGCGGCGAGCTGGCGCGGCGCCTGGCTATCTTCTACGCCGCGCAGTCGATCGCGTCGGCTTTCTCAGGGCTGCTCTCGTTCGGCGTGTTCCAGATCAAAGGCGGCATCCTGGAACACTGGCGGTACCTGTTCCTAATCGAGGGTACTGGGACTGTGCTCTTCGCCTGCTTCGCCTTCTGGTACCTGCCGCGGTCGTCGTCGGAAGCGAAGTTCTTCAACGCCGAGGAGAGGAAGCTCGCGTACGAGCGCATGCTCCTCGACTCCTCGTCCAAGGTCAACGAGAAGCTCAACATCCGCGAGTCGCTCGTTATTCTCAAGCACCCGACCTCGTGGTGCATTTTGGCGATCCAGATCTGCCTCGGCGTGCCGCTGCAGGCGGTGCAGCTGTTCCTGCCGCAGATTATCGGCCGGCTGGGGTACAACACTGTCAAGACGAATCTGTACACCGTGGCGCCGAATGTGAGTGGCGCGATAATGTTGCTGGTGCTTGCTTTTGCGTCGGATTACACGCGGTGGCGGTTCCCGTTCATCGCGGCGGGCTTCCTGTTTACATTTATTGGGATGATCATTTACGTCGGGATTGATGTCGAGCACCAGCTGCATGTGGCATACTTTGCCTCCTTCATGATGACCTGTATGTTACCCGCTCCATGCAAACAGTGGGGTTACTGACAAGCTAGGGGGCACATCGGCGCCGTCGGTGCTGCTGGACGTGTGGTACAACAACAACACCGCGCACGAGGGCAGACGGTTGATTCTGACGTCGCTGGCGGTGCCGCTGGCGAACTTGATGGGCGTAGTGTCGTCCAACATATTCCGCAACCAAGACGCGCCGAAGTACATTCCGGCTCTGGCGACAACGGCGGCATTTGGAGCGACGGGCTTCTGCTTGACGCTGCTGCTGGGGACGTATATGATGTTTGACAACAAGCGGCGGGATCGGGTCCAGGGACGCAAGATTGCGGTTCGCGATATTCCAACTGAAATGTTGAGGGACGGACCGAAGGTACCCGAGTTTCGGTGGTTCTTGTAGATACTCGTTTTTGTGCCTCTGACGTTGCGCTGAGATGAATTCGAGAAGATGTGAGGATCAGAATATCCGTAAGGCATCCATGCATGGTCCACCCCAGGCATCACAAGCTGCAATGTCTCACATGTGATTGAGGCGCGTGCTCCAATGCCCCCAAGCATCTGCATCTGTGCCCGCTCCACCAACTGCAATCCTCGACCTCGAACGCAACCTCTCACCGTCTGTGCCGCGACAGCCTCACAGCACGTTCACATCAATTCAGGAACAGCGCCGCACGATTTACCCTCGTGATTTATCACTGGCCCTCGAACCGCGCATACTCGCAGGCTTCAAATAAAGCTTGCAAAGTAGTCACTTTGTCCCCGTGCAACAGGCGCCTCGCCACTGGCTTCCGCCGGTCAGCCTCCGCAGCGCACCCATAAAACACGCGCACGCCCCGTCTCCTCCATATCATTTCCCTCCCTCGCCCACCATGAGTCTCGATCTAGAGGCCAAGATCGTGGTGCTCGGCGCCCAAGGCGTGGGGAAAACATCGCTCGTGACGCGGTTCGTAAAGAACTCCTTCGCGGCCTCACTGCACAGCACCATCGGCGCGTCCTTCGTGACCAAGCGCGTCGTAGACATCGACAGTGCGACGGTCGTGCGCCTGCAGATCTGGGATACAGCGGGCCAGGAACGCTTCCGCAGTATCAGCAAGTTGTACTATCGAGGTGAGTGACCAGGGCTCCCGGCACGGCGCTGTGCGACTGACGATCCCAGGCGCCAATGCTGCGCTGCTTTGCTACGACATCACATCCGAGCCGTCGTTTGTCGAAATGGGTCACTGGCTGCACGAGCTAAGGAAGAATCTCCCCTCGGACACCATCCTACACGTCGTCGGCACAAAGAGCGACATCGTCGCCGCCGACCCCTCGTCGCGCAAAGTCACATTCGAACAATGCATCGCCTACGTCGCCGAAAACCTGCACCCCGCCGCGCTGAGCAGCGCAAGCGCAACCTCGCCCTCCCCCCTCCTCACAAACCCCTTCACCCAACCCCCACCCTCCCACAACCAACCCCTCGCCTCGCCCAGCTCCAACCGCAGCAGCATGGGCTTCTGGGGCCAAGACCTGGGCTGGGACTGCTGCCACGAGATCAGCGCCTCGACGGGCGAAGGTGTCGAAGAGGTCTTCCGCGTCATCACGCGCCGCCTTGTGGACCAGCGCAACGCGCGCGCTGCCCTCGAAGCCCGCCTCGCTGCCGATCTGGGCGGGCGTACACCGGGACTTGACGACCGGAGCTCGTTTTTCGGCGAGTACGATCCTGCGTCGGCGGGGAATACGGGCAGTTTTCGGCTTGGGCCGGGGGATCGGAGGAGGAGTTGGCTCGGACTTGGGGGTTTCTCTGGGGGTACGACGGCGAGGGTGAGCGAGGAGGAGGCGGAGAGGCCGGTGCGGAAGGGGTGTTGTTGAGCTTTCGTGGGGGCGTTGGGCTGGTTTATGTGTTTTCGGCATTGCGGGCGTTGAAGGATTACCCGGGCATTGGGCGGCATAATCGGATCGGCTGGATGGCGGGCGGCGTTTGCATTGCGGGATCGTATATCAGGATCGCATTTCGGCTGGATAATGATGGGTGGGATGGCATATGTGGTCAGCTAGGCACGGTCGGATAACACGGTATGTAAAGGCAGAGGGCGTTGGTTGCGTACATACGAGCGTAGGCTGACTAGTCACAATCCATGCTGACGTGTGGCTGACGACTGCTCTCGTGCGGGCTGCTGTGAGTGCCAGTCGTCGGTAGGGACGGCCTCTGAAGAAACGAAGTAAGACTGACCGTAATCCAGAATCGTCAGAGCTTGCAAAACACAGAGGTTTAACACATCCAACGCCCTGTTGCCCCAAGGCCAACTCCCTACCCTCCAAAGACCCCTTCCTCCCGCGCTTCCCAAACCTGAACCCAGCTAGCATCCCACCCTGCCGAACCCTAAACTGATATTAACTTGCCCGCGCGGAAAAGACAGTACCGTGAGACGCAAGTACCGTTCATTGAAACCGTCGATGCGGTGCATCTCGGCTCTTAGGGCCCCGAATGCGGCGATCGAGATCTTGCCGCGCGACCCGTCCTCGCGTAATCGGAGAGGATGCTGCGGCGACGATGTTTCCCGAGCGACAGGCATCCCTTTGGTGGTGGAACTTGAGAGAAAAGCTTGACCGCTCGGTCATCGACAATTCATGGGCCCGGAGTCATAACCTGTCAATGACGAAGTTAGGATGAGTTGTCGGACTGATGTCCTCTCTCCTTTGCCTCGAACGCGTGACGAGAACGGATCAGTTGATGCGGAGCTGCTAGTTCTAAAAGCCGCTACTCGAGAGTACCTTCGACACTTGGGTATACCAGGCCAAGCCAGCTTGCTTCAAGCCCTGGATCGTCCGGTTGAGTTGACAGAGGTCAGGCTTTCAGCAGTTCCGCATCGACTGATGTGTGCTCATCACGCGTCCGAGGCGAAGGAGGAAGGCGGGCAGTCAGATAACTCATGCCAACTTCGTCATTAATGGGAAAGCATCTTCGCCTGAGGCAAATCATACCACCGGACGTTCGTACATTTGCTCGATTCTGCTAAGAGTCAGCAAAGAACTCGCTTTTTATTCAAAACCGCAAGCTTTGTGAACTTATCGATTGGTTGTGAGCTTCCGCGAAGGTCACAGACGACGTTGTTGCAAGCAAACCCCCGACAATAAGCAAGCAAGATGGTGCAGCGAGATGCACCGCTACTCTTCGCTGTCGTTGGAATATACCCCGACCCTAGCCAGCTGATACAAGGATTAGCGCCATGTCCCAATCGGACAGAAAACGTCAGGCTGAATGCGGCGTCCATGAGCCATCGATGCCGTTGGCCGTCTGGGCCTCCAACGGGCGGCCTGGACCCTGCGGATCGACTCTCAAAAATACTCCAGAAATGTCTCGCATCCGATTAGACGACGCGCGGTCTGGAATCCAACCTGAGTGGTGATGGGACGCCGGGTGCTCGTCGGCCACTAGCTTCAGCCTTGACGCAGGTATCACAACCTGCACGTCGGAGCCTTTGTTCTCGTGGCAGGATACAAACACCACAGCTGAAGGCGCATCTGGTGTACCCGCCAATCACCTCGAGCGGTACGAAACGGGAAGCGCAGGGCGCCTGAGCGACCTTTCTGTGTATGGTATCGTTTCATCGGCTTCTTGTGCGCCTGCATCCCTACCAGACGCGGTATATCGGCGGCCTGAAGGACAAGCTGTACGCCGACAGTCTGGCCCAGTATCGGCAGGGTCTGCTCAACATCTTCCGAAGTGATGTCGCCGGCTGGAACGGTGACGCTCTGTTCGGCCCCACTCCTGCGGTCTTAGCTATCTAGAGGCATGGTGAGAGCTTGCCCTGTTCAGCAAGTGCTCCAATCGCACATTCCACAGCTTGCACTCCAACGTCCCTACGCTGCGAGGTACTGTGGTAGGAACTCCCGAGGGAGCTTTGTTTGGTCCTCGGACGTGGGCCTTACGTCAAAAGTACCCTCAGTTCTGCTCTCCTCCGTCTCCATCCACCGTCTCCACTCCCCACCTCTGCCCTCGATAAAGCTCCCTTCTCCCTCAGGACCCTAAGTTCCCCATTTCTTCGCATTCCTTCGCATCTTACCGCTCTTGTATCGCATCTTACAGATTATTCGTTTCTTGTAGCCTGCACGGCATTTACTTCCCCCTATTGTCTCCGCTATGTCTTCTACAACCAAGCACGAACCCTTGATAGACCCCGTCTACGAGGGCCCTGATGAATTCGACACCATGTCCGGCGTGTACGTTGTACGCGAAGCACCGTTGGACAGCGAAGTCGGCAGCAAACGGCAGAGCGTGCGGCGCTCGCGTCACTCCATGAACGTCAAGACCATGGCAGACGGACAGACAGTGCTCATCCCGCAACCGTCAGACGACCCACAAGACCCCCTCAACTGGTCATGGCTAAAGAAGCACGCCGTGTTCGCCTCGCTATTACCCGGCTGCTTTCTCACTGACTGGGTCATCACGTGGGGCACGACGCTCTTTGAGCAGCAAGCTATGGACTGGAAGGTTCGTGCGCCGGCCAGCTCCCCGCAAAAGCTGACGAAGTAGATGCCCGTTCCCGCCGTGGCCAACTCCATCAGCGGCGCTATCTTCATGCAGGGCCCTGGTGGTCTGCTCGCCGTGCCGCTGGTACAGCGCTACGGGCGGTACGTGTGTCCCCCGTCGTCGGCATCGGCTAACCCTCGAGCCTCCCCGTGCTCTTCTGGTCGCAGCTCCTCACGCTCATCTGCACCATCGGCGCCGCCCAAGCCTCATCCTACTCCGGCTTCACCGCATGCCGCACGCTACAGGGCTTCTTCGGCGCGCCGCCCCAAGTAGTCGGCCTAAGCATCATCCACGACATGTTCTTCTTCCACGAGCGTGCGCGCAAGATTAACCTGTGGGCGTTTAGCTTTCTCATCGGGCCCTACCTGGGCCCGTTTATTTCGGGCCTGCTGGCGGCGAAATTGACGTGGCGTGACAACTTTGGCGTTCTGTGCGGCTTCTACGGTCTCTCGGTGCTGGGGATCTTGTTGGTGGGCGATGAGACGCTGTACGAGCGCGAGAGCCCCCGCAAGTATCACATCCACCCGAACCCGACCGTCGAACGCATCTTCCGCCTCACCGGCATCGCCGGCTGGCGTGACGCCGAGACGCGCCCGAGCGTCATGCGCGTGTTCCGCGATCTGTTCGGCCTGTTGCTGCGGCCGTACCTGCTCCTACCAAGTACGTTCCGTTCCCTGTCCCATCATCGACCTCACTAACGCCCCCCAGCCTTCTTCTTCGTAACCTTCATCACCATGTGGACCATCGGCCTGGTCAGCACCATGACCCAATTCGTCAAGCCCCCGCCGTACCTCTTCTCCGACACCGCCGTCGCCATGCTCTTCTTCGCCCCCATGATCGGCACCCTCATCGCCGAAGTCTGGGGCCACTGGTTCAACGACTTCCTCTTCGAGCGGCATGTGCGTCTGCACGGCGGTACCTACAGTCCTGAGAACCGGCTCTGGGGCGTCTACCCCCCTTGGATCCTGGGCATGGCTGGCCTCGTCCTCTTCGGGCAAACGCTGCAGCACCACCTCTCCTGGGTCGGGCTCGCGTTCGGCTGGGCCCTTAACTGCTTCTCAACCCTTGGGACCACGGTCGCCATCTCGGCTTATATCTTGGATGTGTTCCCGGCGCATGCCGCCCTGGCGAGCGCCTGGATCAATACCTTCCGCACGATTGGCGGCTTCTGTGTAGTCTACTTCCAGATGAAGTGGGTGGCGGCGAGCGGGCCGGCGATGACGTTTGGTCTTCAGGCGGTTATTGTGGCGGCGTTTATTGGCCCCGTTGTGTTGACGCAGGTTAAGGGCGCGGCGTGGAGGCGCCGGTCGCCACCGCCGGCGGGGCATGGGTCGTAGGCTTGGTGGTAGAGCGGTGTTCATGGAGCTTCGTTGTGCGGAATTTGGGTAGCTTGATGTCGGTGTGGCTTCTGGGCGGTATCGGGAGGCGCTTGTCATTGCTTAGGCCGATAGGAACTAACATCTTTGACCTTTTTTATGACTTTACCTATTGCTGCCTTTGGTGCTCGTTTTGCTGAGGTCTTGTTTGCACGCTGATCTTCTGGCGTCTTGATTCAACCTTGACCAGGCTGAGTGTGTGAGGTTTGCTTCGGAGTTGACATGTATCTTTGGTTCCCAGCACGTGCGGTACCGTATCGGCGTTCGGGAGTCCGACATTCGGCGTCCGGTGTCCGGAATCGGGCATAGAAGCCAAAATCGCCACTCCCACGTGTAGGCCTAGACAGCAGTACGTACCGTGTACCAAACAGGTTACGTCGCCGGCGAATCTCCCTGGTAGACAGATACCAATAACCTGATATCGGGCTACGTAGTACGGACCGATCCAGACCGCATACCAGAGTTCTACTGCTGACCATTCAACAGAAGACACCAGAATCTTAATTCTACGCCCCTGTTTCTTGTTAACCGTTTTGATCTTGCTCTGTGCCACGATGCGGACAGGACAGACGCGCAACCAGTCAGGATCGTACAAACGAATGCCGGTGACAGTCGTGGGCATGCTGCTACCGCTCAGTTGCTTCGACGAAAACTTGCAATGCCAAAGGAAACTTCCGAAAGCGTTCAATCTCTGCTGAACGTCTTACTACTGCGGTATCCTGCAGTAAGCTCCATACTCTCACCAGGCCCAACGGCTCATCGTTCCCAGAGAGCCGGGCATACATGCCCAAAGCATGATGCAGTCAAAGACGATGCTCGAACCCTTTTTGCAGTCCTACGCCTCAGCTATGCGTACACACCGGCCATACTACGTAAACTCACCCCGGGGCAGCACGCCATTGCCAAACCAAGGTTCGTTGCCTAATGACCTGAAACAGTGAGTACCACGGTAGACTAGCTATAGATCTCCGCTCGGCTTTTCCCTCTTGTACCGGGTCCTTGATTTTCTCAGCAGTCACATCTCGGAGCCACGTATGCATTGTCCCAACTGAATATTTAATCTCAGCTCAGTGCCCCTTCCTCAAAATGCGCCATCACAGTCAAAATCTCGCTCACACCTCTCCGTACTGCTCCAGACGCCGTTTCAGTGACCGGCAATCCATCAAACTACAGCGTCTGTCCCTCTGAACAACCACTGGGCAAAGCTAACAACTCTAGTTCTAGTCTGCGCCCGCAATCTCGTTTTCTCCTTTCGCTCGTCGCCGTCAACAATCAACGCCATCCAGTGAGCCAAGATAGTCAGTTTTGGAGTGTATACGTGGCAGACCTAGTCATGGCTGAACCGCCTTTGCCCGGGCCCGATGGCACGCCGAAGGATATCGCGGATCAGGTTCAACAAAAGACTGAAAAGTTCAGAATTGAGCTCGTCAAATGCCTCTGGGATATTCGAAAGGAAAAGCTCAAGGATGAGATTATCAACATCTTCGTGAACAAGCGCATCACAGAGGTCACCGATGTGCTGGCGACGATCCTCAGGAGACGCGTTGAGAAAGTCCTGACATATGATGTCATGGAAAGGTTCATGGACGAGCTGGACGACGATTTTCGAACTAAGTACGAGGAGGCTAAAAATGCGATGCTCGAGGTCCTCATGGAAGCGCCAGCGGATGCCTTGGGACAAATGTCCGACGAGTTCATTGACGAGCTCCTCTATCACTGGAGTACGCGCCAAAAAAATCTCAGGGATAAGATCATCAACAGCGTCGTAAATAAGGGCATCAAAGACCTTACCGATATGCTAGCGGCAGGTCTCAGGAGGGACGTGTTAGAAGTCCTGACGGATGATGTCATGAAAAATTTCACGGACAAATTCGACGAGATTTATCGGAATAAGTTGGAAGTCGCTAAGAGGGTGTTCAAGACCTTCCCGGAAGACCAAATCCAAGGTCTCGAAAACGAGGTTAGGAAACATCACGCGATCCGGATTGTCGAAGCCTGGACGGACAAGTTCGACGAGCACTGCCCGGCACGAACGGCGCTCTGTCAGCGGAATCAACTATTGATGACCAGTATGTACATGAAAATAACTCCACCTAAGCTTTTCGTTCCGCAGCTAACCCCCCTTTCCAGTCAGGGGCGGGTATTAGGCATAGTGCGAAGCGACCATCGGTACGGTTGACGTGTGGACGGCAGGTATCATACGGCTGGCAGGAAGGAGTGATGGTGTCAGCGGCTCATACTTAGATCTATCGAACCGAATCTTAATCATTGTTTCCCTTGGTGCAAAGCGAGCTCACTCTTCACCTAGCCCAGATTGTGCAGCTTTCCCCCAGTAACGTCAGCGAAAAAATTTTGGTAGGACAAGGCTGCACCAATGTCGACGCGAGCTGAGCAGTGAGGATAAAGTAGTCATGAATAGAACGTGTATCGCACCAGTGTTCCGACGCTGCAGGCAAAGGCTAAGGCATGTCGCATCGAGTGAAAGTACATCTGTAGGTTAGCGGATTACCGTACCCGGCAAGTTCGCTGGATGCTCAGGTTTAGTTTCCTCGAAGTACAACAACAACATTGACTGGTAGCAGAACGGAGAAGCGAAACGCGAACTCGGAGAACGCATGAGGTACAGCGGCAGGAGCGGCCCGGTGGGAGTTAGCGCTAGGCTGAAGCCACTCCCGGGAGGCATGGGGTTCGCGACAGGCACCAGCTTCTTGCAGCTAGCGACCGCATAGCGGACCGCTCACCGGAAGCCCGCGGCTACGAGCCCGAAGGGCCCACATTACCTACCAACGTACCAACCATCATCATCATGTCTTCCCCAGAGCGCAAGTCCCTTCTCAAGCATCACACCAAACTGCAGCGATACTACAACTCCCTCGAATCGCGCCTCGGATACCGGCTTTTCCTAGGCGGCACACGGCACTTCGGGCTCTACGAAAACGAGAACGCCTGGCCATGGCCTATTGGTACTGCTTTGCGCCGCATGGAGGACCATCTCTTCGATTCATTGGCTCTGCCGGAGGAGAGCGAGGTTCTGGACGCGGGATGCGGGCATGGTTATGTTGCGGCAAATCTTGCGGCGCGCGGGCTGCGCGTCGAGGGAATTGATATTGTGGATCGGCATGTTGTGCGGGCGCGGCAGACGGTGCGGGGGCGGGGACTTGAGGGCAGAGTGCGTGTAAGGAAGGGCGACTACCATGACTTGTCTGTGTTTGAGACGGGGCGGTTCGAAGGCATATATACCATGGAAACGCTGGTGCATGCTGCGGAGCCGGAGAAGGTGCTTGCCGAGTTCTACCGCACACTCCGACCCGGTGGTCGGCTTGCGCTGTATGAGTACGACCATATCGCTGTTGAGACGCTGCCGGAGGAGGATCGGCTGTCGATGCAGGCGATTAACGATCTTTCGGCTATGCCGGCGAATCAGCGCTTCTCGCGGGGCGTGCTGGACGGGATGCTTGCTGAGGCTGGGTTTGTGGATGTTGTGGTGAGGGACTTGTCTAAGAGGACGCAGCCGTTGCTGTGGTTATTTTTTGTCGTTGGGTATATACCCTATCTTGTCATCAAGGCGCTGGGATTGCAAAAGCGGTTTGTCAATACTATGGCGGGCGTTGAGGCATATCGGTCTGCTGTCAAGGGGGTGTATCGGTACACTGTGGTCACGGCGAGGAAGCCGGGTCCTGAGCTGGTCGCTCAAGCGACTGGGAGAGAGGCTGGTGCTTCCCAATGGCGCGTTGTCGGGACTTGAGCGGGCGGGATGGGGTAACAATGGTGATTCGACGTCTGGGGAGTACAATTCTCGTGATGTTGAGGATAGGAACGCCAGAGCGTCCATCTTCTCAGTTTCGGCCTACGGCATCTAGCAAGTCATACAGCTCCCTCGCATCAGCCATATCAGTACTTTTGCTCCGAATTGCCGAAGAGTGAAACCACTTTGCCCCCGTCTGCTTTAGCTCCTTTATGTGCTCGGTTCTCACTCCGCCACCGACAATGACTTCAAACCGCCCCGCCGCCGCTTCGACAACCGCCTTAATCCGCGGCACACTCTCTATCGCATCTGTACCTGCCTTCCCGCTCATCAGCACAGCGTCAAAGCCCGCTGCAACCACTTGGTTAACCAAATCGCTCGGCTCGCAGACTATCTCGTCAACCGCGCGGTGCAGCACGCACTTCTTGCGCAATGGAAGTGAATTGCTCTGCGCATGCGCAATCAGCGCCTTACACTGCGGCACATCGAGTTCCAGCCCATTTTCCCCCTCACGCAATACACCGAACACATATCCGCCCACATACTGCCCCAACTCGTCTATGCTGGCCTTCATGGCCTCGATATCCGTCTCGCTATAGACGAACCCATTGGCGTGCGGGCGGATGAGTGCGTGGATGTCGTAGCGACGGGAGTCGTGGGAGCGTTGCGTACAGAGGGCATCGAGGAGGCTACGGGGGGGTGTGAGGCCGCCGACGGCGTAGTTGGTGCATACTTCTATGCGGTCGGGGGGAAAGCTGGAGAGGGCGGGGTTAAAGGAGATGTCGGAGAAGATGGCTATTTCGAGGGGCATTTTGGGTGGGGGGGGGGTTGAGTTTCTGCTTGGGCTTTGGGGGTTGAAGGATGGCTGGTGCGGGGTTGAAAGGGTGCCCCGCACTGCACTCGCAGCTCGTCGCCGGCAAGAATGCTGCTGCGGTTGAGATTGGGCGGCCGGATGATGATTCTTCCTTCTCCGCATTGGCATGGACCATTGATCGGTGGGGTCAAGGGATGGGCATGAAGGCATTGACGCCCGGCTTGACTGAATCCCCGGAGGGCGGCTGTGTTGCCCGGCTTCTGAGCTCATGCAGTTATCTTCTTCCAGTGCCAGAAAAACCATACCAGCACCAAGACCTCCAAAATTTGGTCATGCAGCAAGCTTTTATTCACAAGGTTCAGCTGCCGTCTGCCTTCAAATGACTGTGGCGAAGACAAGGCTGAGGCGCAGCGGATGACACGCTTTTGGCGCTCACCGATTTTGATAAAAGGTCTGGAATTGTCTGGAACAATATCCATCGAATTACAGCTCTACGGTACCTGCAAAGGAAGCCCATGCTTTCATTCTTATCGGGATTGATGAGAGCACTTCGTCTTGCAGCAAAGCTGAAATATCACGTGGCCCGGCACCGCCGAGATCATCGGCAAGGATCCCGAGGCGGGGCTGAGGCTCGGCGCGCATGGCGATGCTAACCTACTCTCGACATCGCGCATAAATCCCACCGCGTGCCTCTCGAATTTCGTCTTCCATCATTTATAGTCCATCGTCTTACACTCACGTGCTTACTTGCGATATTGGGAAAAGAAGGCACAGTTTCTTTACCACCGGTTTGCGGCACGGTTAGGCTCTGAGTGATTCGGCTTTGACAAGATAACGCGGCGATGCCCCGCGACGAAGTCGTCATCGTCCGGCGCGACGGGCCAGACGGACGAGAAGAATACGTGCAGCAGCGGCGCCGCGACGGCAGCCGCGACGGACGCAACGACCGGCCCCAGAGCCGAGATGGGCGCCTCAACGCCGGGCGCGACGAGCGACCCCGCAGCCGGGATGGACGCCTCGGCGACCGGCTCGAGGTGTCTGAGTACCGGGAGCGGAGCCGCGATGACCGGTCGCGCAGCCGCGATGGCCAGTATGAGGAGCGGGAGACTTACGATCGGGATGTGGCTGTGCTCGTCGATCGGGCCGGGTCGATGCAGATCCGCGATGGGGAGAGGGGGGGACGGGATCGCGTCGATCGGGAGGGGGAGAGGGTGTGTCCGAGACGGTATACCAGTCAGCCGTATAAGCGACTGATTATTTGCGCTGATGGTGGGTTGCTTCGAGTACGTGTGATGCGTGACTGATGGCATAGGCACCTGGCTCGACTCCGATAACGGCAATCTCAACGGCGAGATTCCGACGCCGAGCAACGTGACGCGGCTGGCACGTGCGATTAAGGCGGAGAGCGACGACAACGTCCCGCAGGTTGTGTCGTATCATTCTGGCGTTGGGAGTCACGGGAGCATCATTAACCGCGTGGTGGCGGGGGCCGTTGGAGTCGGACTGGCGGAGAACGTGCGCGAGTCGTACTCCTTCCTCGCAAACAACTACACGCCCGGCGACGAGATCTTCATTTTCGGCTTCTCGCGCGGCGCCTTTACCGCGCGTTCGATTGCGGGCCTCATCGGTGCGGTCGGGCTGCTCACCAAGCGCGGCTTGCCGTATCTGCCGGAGATATTCCGCGATGTGCGCCATCGTCATGATCCGCACTACCAGCCTATGACACCGGATCAGCCGTATAAGAATAAGCCCAGTGCTTCAGATCCGTCGTACAAGGATGGGTTGGCCCGCCGAGGTATGACGATTCTGGATGTCGACATCAAGGTGGTAGGGGTATGGGACACGGTTGGTGAGTTTTACGGGCTGAGTTGCGCTGTCAGTGCTGATTGCCAGGCTCGCTTGGCCTACCCCGTATCCCCGTCCTCACCCGCATCGGAATCCAGGGTGATGAGTCCCGCGAAATGTCTTTCTGGGACACGAAGCTGTCCGACTGTATCGAGAATGCATTTCAAGCGCTCGCGCTGGAAGAGCGGCGCACCGCATTTGCGCCGGCCGTGTGGGAGAAGCCGCGCGGCAACCGGACGGTACCTTCCCTTTCCTCTCATCCCGCAAGACTAACCCCACCAGCGCCTCCGCCAAGTCTGGTTCCCAGGTGTGCACTCCAATGTGGGCGGCGGCCTCGACGACCAAAACCTTGCCAATATCAGTCTGGCTTGGATGTTATCGCAAATCGCACCCTTCCTCGACATCCAGACGGGCTACATCCGCGACCAAGCCATTGACAACCACCAGTACTACTTGACCACAGGACGGAAACCGCGCCCTTGGGGCTTTGGGAAGATCACGAACTCTATGAAGGGTGTGTACGCCATAGGCGGCGGCACAGCTCGCCATCCCGGCGAGTACTACGCCGTCGACAAGGACGGGCATATCTCCGACAGGCCACTGCGCGACACGCACGAGTATGTCCACGCAAGTGTGCGCGTGCGGATGGTCTGCCGGGGCCCTGGGGTTGATGATAATGGACCATATGATCCCGACGGGCTGGCTGACTGGAAGCTGGTCGTTGAGTATCCCGATGGACCCCGTGGGAGACCCGAGGTGTACTGGCGTGCGAGGTTCGAGGAGCGCAATGTTAGCACAAGGGTGCTGCCTGAGGCACCGCTGTGGGGGATGGAGAGGGAGTTGCTTGGGTTTGATCGCGAGATGGAGAGGGTGGTGCTTTGGCCTGAGCGGACGGGAAGGAGGGGGGGCTAGATGCGGGGAATGTTGTGTGACGGCGTTGGATATCGCCGACTTGCCGTAGTGGGCAAAGCACATATTGGGCGCATGTGTCATTGAAGCCAAATGGACACATGAATGCTTATCTGTCGTCAAGGGCGCGCATATCACGGGGATAGCTGTAGCAAGCTGAAGGACACATAATGCGCACATCTCGTTGAGACTCGAGGCTCTCCTCGCGTGCCACACCAATAAAGCCACGGTGGCTGTGTCAGCCTAACCCCGCACGAATCGTTAGCGAGGAGCTTGATCGAACCTCCCCTCCTTAACTGGGCAACCGGCGATTAGGCTACAGAATTCACACCACGCGCTTAAACTGCACAATAACAAGCGCAACGTGGCTGGATAAACGAGGCGCCTGCGGTGTCGGCATCGGGATTCCCCTCTTGGGCATTGGGATTCCGACCTTGAACCTGCAGATCGGCTGCGCGCCGAGAAACGAATCAGCCTCGCGCGGCGCTTTCAGCCGGGGTGTGGCGCGCGCACCGCGAGCTGTGTTTACTGCTGCCTTGAGGGGTATTGATGCGGGGCGGAAGGCTGCAGGATTGCATTTAAGACGCTTCCCGCTGTCTAGATCAGACGTCACGGACAAGTCTCCTAGTTTCCTGGTCCTCACTTCTCGCCCGGCCTATCTTCGTGCTCCCCGCTGCTCCGCCTCATCTGGAGAACATCTCCCAACCCCACAACCCCACCCGACCAACCATGCCTCCCCTCCTCTCTCGCTTCGCGGGCTCCCTGCCAACCCGCAACAAAATCCCCGCCCCACCCCCCGGCGAAGCCCCCAAAGACCCCACCCGCGGCATCGACGCCACAATCAAATACTTCTACGAAAGCAAGAATTCCTCCCCGCTATGCCGCGACTGGGTCGACACGCCGCCGAAGCAGATCAGCGCCAAAGTCGCGCGGCAGCAGGACCGCGTCGCGCTGAAGCTGTACAAAATCATTGATTACTCCAAGCCCGTGATCAAGGGCCGCGTCAGCCTCGCGCCGTTCATGCTCGAAGTGCAGAATTACACGCTGCTCGATGCGCTCCGCCCGGTTCTGGCAAAGGAGGGCACGTACCTCGCCGACGGCGACACGGCGACTTTCCACGCCCCCTTCCAGCCCCTTTGGTTCCGCCGCGACGACATCAAGCGCATTTCCGCCGACGCCGCCGCCGGCAGCCAGCTCAAGATCCAAACCGATCTTCTTCTCAGCCTCATGGCGGAACTCTTCGGCAGCGTCGGCACGCAGATCAAAACCCTCGAGGCCGCAAGCCTGATCACGTACAACCTAGCCTGGGCCTTCTTCCCGCGCGGCTGCGACGTGTACACGCCCGGCCCGGACTGCGAGCGCATCCGCCGCGTTAAGAGCACACGGTACGATCGGAAGAACGGGGCGTTGGTGCTCGAGTGCGAGGAGGTGGTGTTTGACGGGCGGAAGTTTGCGTGGAGCGCGAGTGAGGCGCGGGTGGGCATTTTTACTGGGAACAGGCCCGTGCGTGATTTGGAGCATTACCCGCTGAGTTGTCATGAGGCGCCGGATGCGGTGCGCAAGCGGCTTGCGGATCGTGGGACGCGCGCGCTGGAGTTTCAGGGCTTGGCGTATGCGATGTATGCGGGTGTGGCGACGTGTGATAGTATGCATGGGCAGGAGCGGCATAATGTTGAGGGGAGGATTTTGGTCGATGTGTTTGGGTTCAAGAAGCACTTCCTGGGTCTTGGGCGGGGGGAGACGGAGAAGGAGCGGGAGAATAATGAGGGGGATGATTGGGTGCGGCAGGAGAAGCGGCGGCTGAAAGAGTTGAATCGGGTGCGGGGCTTGGTGATGCAGGGCGACGAGGAGAAGAAGGAGAAGGAGAAGAAGGAGCCGGAGAAGCCGTATATCCACCGGTTGGATGAGGCGGCGCAGGCGAAGAACAAGGCGGACATGCTGGCTCGGCCGGAGGATCTCGTTTACGTTGCGCCGACGCTGGCGGGGTATGCGCTGAAGAACAAGCAGTGGCTCATGTTCTTCCTCGACGATATCAAGCCCATGGTGTGGAACGACGAGGCGTACGACCATCTTGTGTACCCGGAGCAGCAGAAGGATCTGATCCTGTCGTTTGTCGAAAACCACCGCCGGCCCGGGACGCAGGTTGTGCAAGACGTCATTGTCGGCAAGGGGCAGGGCCTCATCACCTTGCTCAGCGGGCCGCCAGGCACAGGCAAGACGCTGATGGCCGAGGCGGTAGCCGACCGCACACGCCGACCGCTCTTCTACCTGCAAGCCGAGGACCTGGGAATTGTGGCCGCCGAGCTGGGCCCCAAGATCAAAAAGGTGTTCGAGCTGGCCACCGACTGGGACGCGGTGATCCTTTTGGACGAAGCGGATGTCTTCATGGCGGAGCGGTCGCCCAACGACATCGTGCGCAACGAGCTGGTGTCCATCTTTCTGCGCGAGCTGGAATACTTCTCGGGCATCATCTTTCTGACCACCAACCTGTACCACACCATCGATGCGGCCTTCCGCTCGCGCGTCAACATCCACTTGCTTTTCTCGCCGCTGGCGCCGGAGGCGCGCGCCCTCGTCTGGCGCAAGTTCCTTGAGCGCTTGCCTGGAGGTAAGAGTGGTGGAGACAGCGACAGCGAGGCTACGCTTGCAGGGATGACGGAGGAGGATATCAAGGAGTTGGCGCAGTGGGAGCTCAACGGGCGTGAGATCAAGAATGCGATTCATACGGTGCGTACTTGGTGCAATGTCAAGGGGTACGAGATGACGCTGGCGCGCATGGAAAGCGGGATCAAGGTGACGGCGCCGCAGGCGTCGAAGCGGGGGAGCGGAAGTCAGAGCTTGTATGACTGATGGGGGGTGGATTTTGATTTTGATTTCGTAGGGATAGCGGTCGACACGGCCTAGACAGAAACATGACGCCCTAAACCATCAAATCAGCTCGAGCGTTGATAGTGTGATAAGTGCCCACCGGAGATTCATTGACGTCTCCACATACCTCCTCCGGTTCCCTTATTTCACTTGCCCCTCGCCCAGGTGAACCCCCCACCTTCCACATATCTTCTTCGGTCGAGCCCACAAGCCTCTCTTCTTCTTTCTCACTGGAGAATCGTCGCCCACGCTTCTCATCCTCTTCAAGTCCGTCAGAACCGGAGGGTGATTAGCAAACGCTTTCCATCTCCCCACCCTCCTTCCGTAAAACCTGAGCACCGCTGGCAACGCGTTCTATCTCCTCCGGCCCCTTCGTTGGAACCGGAGCATCATTGCCAACGCGCTCCATCTCCTCCCGGCGCTCCATCACCGTGCTCACCCGCCGCGCAACGTTCCCGTGGCAGCCTAGCTCTTCGACCATGCTCGGACGGATCAGGTCCCGCGCTTGCGGGCGCTGCCACATTGCCGGCCCTCCGCCTCGCCGCTCTGCGCGCAGCTGGGGCGGGGGCGGGGGCACGTGTCGCGCGTCCATCTCCTCCCGCTCCCGCCATGGATAGGCATTAGCAAGGCGCTCCCTTCCATCCCACTCCTTGTTCAAAAAATAGCTGGTATCCCCAGACGCCGCATACATGGGTGGGTGGTCGAAATGGGACGGGTAGTCCATAATCACCAAACCCGTCTATCTTGTACTGCAATGTACTACGTAAACTGTAGGCCTGTCGACGTCTGAGATCTGTTCTTGTAGGTAGAGAAGCCCGCGTTGCTTCGTCTGGTGTTGATTTCTGTGTTGGAATTGGATGTTTCCGCTACTTTTCGATGCGAGCGAAGTGTCGTGGCACTTATACTCAGAGTATGGTTCGTGAAGTGCGTCTCTAGTGTCGTATATACCTTAAGTACCAACGTCGAAGTGCGGCTGAGCTCCGCCTCCGTACTCCCTTCACCGAGCTGAGAAGGAGGCTGGCGACACGCACGTGATTGCCCAGCACGATAAGGCGAGGGAATCTGACGTTTAAGAGGGTTCTCGCGGTATGAGTACACGTGGCTTCCAAGAGTGCGACATCGGGGTGCTCAGAGTGGCCCTACCGCTCGAGGCAAAAGGCGATTTGGAGAATGGAGGTTGCATTTCTTCGTCTTTGCTATGTTGTGAGGTTGAGGATGCCTCCATGCTTTTGCTGACGGTGACGTACCATACCAAGGACCACTCGAGAATGCTGTGGCCATCATTGTCCGGTAAAATACCTGGCGGGCCGGCCATGACATTTTTGGTTCTACTCATGTTTGTTCCCCTAATGCCGAGACGGTATTCCACGTAGTAAGACCTGCGATTCATGGAAAGTCACAGCCCCACCAGCTCATCAATGCTGCGGGGAAAGCGTCCCCAACTTCCCCCTCGCCTTTGACTCGCAAACTTCATGACAACCACAACCTCATTGCTGCAGTTCGCTTTACCGTACCATCCCTCCGCTCTCCGTGGCGGTGAGGGATGAAGCTGCGGGGGGTCTTCCTCGAGGATGTCGGAGAGATGGTGAGCTTGAGACATCATCACATACATGCGTGAAGGCCCGTAGAGATCACTAATCGGGTGCAGTCAAACCGATCTTGGAAATGGGGACACTACCGTGATGCATGAGTTGCAGAACAAATACAGAAAACATCATCAACTCAGCCTTCCCGTACAATAATCAACATCGCGCCGTACAAATCTCACTCAGCAAACCCAGCATGAACTAATGAGCCTCCCATGATATCTCTTCTTGAGACACAGCTTCAAACGCCCAACCTCCCTCTGATGTACGGTTAAACTTCACTAGGGGCCCTTCCATTCCATACCGTTCGTCAAACATCTCCTCCACCTCGTCTACAGGCTCACGCGTGCGTGCCTGTCCAAACAGTGTTGCAGCGAGTGCTGGGACACTGAGTCGGGCCAGGACCTCGCCCGTATCGCCATCCATGATGTGAGGCTTGTACGCCATGTAAGTGAGCACGATGCCGTAAGCCACAAACGAAAGATTTCCGGCAAGAAGAAAAGCGAGGGCGGGGATGCTCACGCGAACGACCGCAACTTCTTCAATGTAGCGGAGATCACGCGGGGGAACTGTTCTGAAGGCATCAGCAGCGACGGCAAGAGCCGTCTTGGAATAGGCGAGGGCAATGCTTTCAAAACGTCCAGTCCCGAAGAAGCTTTCAGCGCCGGCCGCTTGTATAAACAAAGCGTTACCAAAGGACGTGAACTGCTGCGAACCTTTGATGATGTTGGTCACGGTGGTATTGCTGAGGGTGCGATTGCTTTGGAAGCTTCCTGTCCAGCTGTCACGGAGAAGGCCGTCGACCCTGCTGGTCCTGAATTCCACGTCATAAACCTCCACGCTGCAATTTATGACAGCCGATGAGTGGGGCGCGGACACGATCGGGTTGGCTGGGATGAAGGCGGCAAAATAGTAGGGATTGGTAGCAACATCATCTGTCCCGGTATCCAAAAGACTGGAGTTCGTGTAATAGTTCATTCGCCAGAAGTCATTGCCGCCTTCGAAGGGGAAATTGCATCGGAAGTTCTGCCCTACACCGTTTATACTGGGCGCCGCTGTTGTATTCTGGCACTGGGAAGTGACATTGATGCAGGTCGTCACCACGCCCCAGGAGTGAGCATGATACTCAAGGTAATTACGCTTGTCGGGGCTGGTTCCATCGGGAATAGAATTAGAGTCGATTTCCAGAGTGCTGGCTCCAGAGGCCACTGCGAGATAGGCCATTTCAATTGGCATATTTTTGGTCACCCAGCTATCCATACTCGCGTTCCAGTGAAGGAACGGTGGGAGTTCCAGATCTCTCCTCGTCGCGCGTTTAACTTTGCCCCCGGTAGATTTGTCGACAATCACCTCCCCGATGATGTCTGCTTTCGTCGTCGAGACCTCAACTTCGCCCCCAGCGGGCCGGTACCCATCGGGTTTGTAGAGTAGGTTCGCAGCGACCCTCCCGGGGACGAGGGCAAGAACTCCATTATCTGTTTTGGCGAGCGTACAGCCCTCCGTTTTTGCTGTAGCAATGTTGCTACACTCAGGGCGAATAGCAAAACTGCCGTTCCATCCCCCGGGATAGCCTTTCCACCAGGCTGAAGACGGATTGTCCCGCTGGCACTCAATGGTAGTAGTCGCGA
This sequence comes from Trichodelitschia bisporula, assembly GCA_010356995.1. Lineage (NCBI taxonomy): Eukaryota > Fungi > Ascomycota > Dothideomycetes > Phaeotrichales > Phaeotrichaceae > Trichodelitschia > Trichodelitschia bisporula. Next base: position 73,305 of record ML996708.1, on the reverse strand, counting down.
AGTGAAACCAAGTATCGGAGATGATGATAACCCAACTACCCCGCACTATTAGCCTTAGCTGAGGACTCCTCGCATGACGAACCTGAGAAACAAGCCGAAAGCCAGATGGGCAGCCATTGTCTTTAGGGCCCTGGGTTGCTTTTCTTTGGACCAGCCAACAGACGCCCCCCAGTGAAACATTGAAACAGGCCCACTGCTCAGCAACATGCGCACCAACATAGAGAACTGATATGGCGATAGAAGCTCGGCTGCGGGAGGATCCCTCAACTTCGAGGTAGGTAAAATATCGTGCGCGACCGGGTAAGAGACCAGAGTGATGGCAAAGCCAACCAGAAATGGGGCGATGGTACTCGACCACGAAGCCAAAGCAACGAGGGTGCTTGAGTGGAAGGCAATATAGTAAGAAGATGAGCTTGGGTCGGAGTTCAACTCCGTATTATGAAATCGCAGAGTACTTGTAGCGATGCGATGTTTGAGGATCAGACCTAGAAGAGCCCCGGAGATGGTCACCATCGGGAGGGTAATAACACAACAGGCCAACAAAACAACTGCTCCGGAGCTGGAGATACGTTTCTTTGGCTTGATCTCGGATCCATCGAGGCTCATTGATGGTCGCTCGCTTTCAGAGCTGGCAGAGTTCGCAGGCAGTGCATCGGTCCCAGAGTTAGCCGAGCGCACGGGTCGTTCATTGAGTTCAAAGTCGGTGGAGCCCACGAGAAGGCGACTGGCTTCGGCATTTCTTGATCTCCTGGGTCGTCTGGCTGAGTTTCTGTGGACGATAGAACTCTCATCATCTTGCGTTGGGTGCGGTGTCGCGTTCATCGTGGCCGTAAAAACGGAACAAGTCGTCGGAGGGCATCAGGCTAGGAGCGAGAGACATGTCGGTTTAAGTGTCGTGGATATTTTAAACGAGGATACTCGCGATCTGCCTTGTCCGCAGCAGAAGAATGCGAGGTGCAGCTCCCTGTCCTTGCAAGGTGGTGGCTGAGCGTGGGGATGTCAAAGGTATGCCCACGAAGCTGCCAATTACAAGGCTGAGAGGAATGCGCCAAAGCTTCCGTCCCAAATGCAGTAAGAGACTGCATGACGCGCTCTATTTCGGCGCGCTTCGGGCATCACGATTGGAGTTCCGCATTCAGGTAGTACTGTACAGCAGGGCGGCAAATCAGTTTGCCTCGCACACAACTTGCAAAGCCTAACCTAACACTACCCGACAGGCTCCGTCATACTCGCGCCCGCGCTCTCAGCCTTCCTCGTATCCAGCCGATCTGCAATTTTGTCGTTCTGAGCCAGCCTCGCGGCTTCGAAATCGCCCTTCTTCACATCCAGTGCATCTTTCGTTGTAGCCGCAGCATCGCTGGGATCCACCAGCGGCGTCATGTCCTGTGGATCCAGGTACCCCCAGCCGCTCCAGGGTATCCACATACTTCTTCCCTGCCGCTTCCTCTCGCGTCCCGTCTGGTCTTTCAGCCGGATTAACTTCCGCTCTTCCCGTTGCATCTCAGGGTTCTTTGGGTATTTATCCTTCGCCAGTATTTTCTCCCTTAACTCATTAAGCGCTGCATCTCTTCCCTCCCATTTCTCGTCCCGGAACCGACTGTACACATCGCCCAAAGAGATAGGCTCACCGGATGCGGCGAAAGGAGTTGCTTCAAATTTGGGCTCCACAGTATCGAAGAGTCGGCTTGCCGAGTCCTCGGAAATCTGGACACTCTTGTTGCCCGACTGGCTCGTCGCCTCCGAACTTGGCTCTACATCCTCGAAGAACAGGCGGTAGTGTTCCTCGAGGTGTTGGTGGTCTTGTTCAAGGTCTACGGCGTATTTTTCGAAGTCCACAGTGTATTCCTCGAAGTCCAGGAAGGACTCTGAAGTGGTTTCCCTGTAATCGTATCCTCCACTCCATTCCTCTGGGTCGGCTCCCACTCGCGCGTCCTCTTCAGGATCTAAGTGCGAGTCGTCGCGTTTTCGCTTTCGGGAGTCGGAATCCGTGTTGCTATCGACATTCTCAAAGTCCAAGTTCGAGGCGTCCCGTTTCCGCTTTTGGGAATGGGAATCCGTGCCGTTGCCGACGTTCTTGCCTGGATAGCAAGCTGCAGTTTCGCTCGTGTCGTTTTCCCTGGCTGCATTCTCACCGTCGGGTCTCGAGAAAAGAGAGTCGTTTGGATTCGGCTGGGAATCATCCTCGATTTCCTGGTCCATTCGTGAATTCCATACGACGAACATGATTTCAAGAACGATAGACAGTTGGCGGAAGATAAAGATTCAGAGATCGATGCGAGCGAAAAAATTGCGGAGATACCAACGGAAGGTGCTATGTTGACTTTATGCAGTGCTGCCCCGGCTGCGCCTCACTGACGTCGGCGGGGGCTGAGGGCTCAGCCCCACACATCGCGGCGCATGCTGAAGGCACGTGATAAGCTGAAACCAGTGGAGAGGACACTGGATTTGGAGATTTGAAGTATTTGTGTGACATGCTGGATTCAAATTGTTTCAGTTTCTTGACAAAGAAGGTTGGTTGTCGCAACTGCAGAAGGAAGATGTCCCCTCCGCCCCAGCTCGCGGCTCAGCCTTGCGCCGCTAGCCACGGGCGGACCCGAAAGACACAAAGCAGCGGCCCAATCCCCGATACCTTGAGCTCGGAATCCAAAAGAGGACGATACCCTTACGCCTATGAACAGGAAGCAACCATTACCATTCCCCATCTCCCATTTACAACGACAGTACCGCGCCCCTCCCCGCATCATCCCCACACGCAGCCCGCCCCTTCCCCTCCATCTTCTCCCCCTCCACCCGGTCCGCAAACTTATCCGTCAAATCCATCTTCGCGCCCTTAAAAGCACTCCTCTCCTCAGTCCTCACACCAGTCATCTCACACGCCTGCCGTCGCCGCCACCACGCCTCTTCCCCCCCCCCCCCCCCCCCCCCCCCCCCCCCCCCCCCCCCCCCCCCCTCATTAACCACCAAATCCCGCCCCTTCACCTCCTCAGCACGGTACCGGCTGTCATACCCACTGGGCGCATATTGCACCGCGTCGTCCTCCCGCCACCCATTCCCATCATCTGAGATTCCATCCGTCCCATCTCCGGGAACGCGGCGAAGCTGCATTTCCGCTTCGATTTGGCTCTTGAGGTACGCGACCGCCTGGCTGGAAAAGGTATCGAAGGAAAAGCCGTAGAGGTCTGGCGTTGATTCGGCCCGTGCAGTTTCGGGGGTATATCCGTCCTGCGAACCCGCGACGGGCTCTTCGCCGAGTGTGCGAAGCTCGATGGTTGTCCGCGATTCGACCTCCCCATCCACGGCCGCATCGTCAGCAGCTTCCGGACATCTGCCATCGTTTCCGTGGCCAACGTCCTCGCCGTGTTTGCTGTCCACCGCCTCTTCCGCATCGTCCCCATGTCCATCATCATTTCCGCTCAGAGCCAGGTAATCGGATTCCGCATCACGCCGCTCCAGTCGCGCATCCCGCCCCGTCGCCATGACGTCTTCCCATAAGCCCAATCTTTATGTCCAACGCAGACCAGCGCAACATATATACTCCCCGCCCTCAGGCAGCAGCACCCCTCGTCCCGACTCCGCCCCCGCTCGTATTCTCCATCCCCGGAGAACACGTGACTGGACGCGTGTGCAGCCGGCGCGGCGACAACGGGGCCCTTGTTGTTGCAGGGAGATGGTGCGGATCTATTTTCCATCCCACGTGAGAACGGGTACAGTGGGCAATAGGCCGAAAACTGAGGTGCGTTGACCCGACATGTAGAGCGTGGTTCGACACCCCGCCCTATCCACTCGGCCCGACGCCCGGCATCCCGACCGGCCCGGTTAGACACAGGTCCTGCAAGCATAAGGTGTCCGCTTGACTGTACAGGCCGGTGCTTCTGCGCTCAGGGATGATGTGGGCAGGCGAGTCCTTCGAATAGCGGGGCAGTAGACGAAGTTGATGCCGTGCGGAATTGAGGCCGTGGATTCCGCTTGACGAAGGGAACACGTGACTCTTGTACCCTACTGGTCGCCCATCAGCTCTCCGCAGGCAGGATGAAGGAGCTTAAATGAAGCCTAACCATTGCTATCAAACTTTAAAATCACGAATCGCACGATCTTAGATCTCGCGCCCTGAGGTTTAAAGACATGTGACATGCCTCTCAGCCTTGCCCTAGCCTCAACCCCCACCCCCTCCACTCACCATCACGCCCATCACCAAAGCCAAACCACAGCACAAGCTTAACATGTCAATTTTATCTCCCCTCATGATCATAAAACTGTCCCGTACGAATCCCCTATCGTACAAGAGTCCCCCCAATACATAAACTACCACGTTTCCGCCCCATCAACGCAAACGCAGCAGTATCGTACAAATCTCCCCCTCTCAGCCACACTGAGTGGCGCAGCCGGTAACCATGTACCGGGTAATCGCGATGACCGTAAAGCAGGCGTCGAAGCAAACTCGCAGCACCAGAACTAGCAGCGCGAAAACAATGCACCCCCCTCCACACACACATCGCCACAATCAAAGCGGAGTGTCCCGTACAAAAAAAAAAAGAAGCACCGGACCTCAAACTCCAAATCTCCCGCCGAATACCACCCACCCCACCCACCCAACCACCGCGAAATCTACCCGAAAAATAATCTTCAATAAGCTTCAAACAAGTCCTCCAACTCCTCCAGTTGAACCGCTTCACAACACACCGCGTACGCCCTCGCTTCCACATCGCCTGCGTGCATTGCAGGCTTCAGCATGGGTGATGAAGCATCGGCACCAGCCCACGCCCTCGCCAGCGGCAGCGGCAAACCAACAGGCATAAGCGCGCGCCCAAACCCAAACAACTCCGCGCTCTCCTTATTCCGCCACGCCGCACCATCATCACTCTCCTCCACAAAGCTCTGCTCCATGCTCCCCTGGATCTGCACCACCGGCACCGAAGGCGCCATCCGGCGCCTCTGCAGACTACACGCCGTAGCCGTAAACTCGCGCTCGTCACGCTCAAGCGGGGGCGTATTAGCACCAAGCGCATTATGCGGCGGCGCCGGCGGTTGCACGCCCGAAAAGCCGTGCGGATCGAACCGAACCTCCGGACCCTCGAGTTCTGGTGCTGAGAGATCGACTTCGGGGGAGGGCGAGAGCTCGGCACGTGCGCGCAGGGCGGGGTCTTCGGCGTCGGAGTCCGGGTCCGACTCGTCATCGGCTGACGTCAACGAGGGCGAGATTATGCGCGCCATGGGGAGGGGCGCGTCTGGTGCTGCTGGCAGGGGTTGGCGCGGTTGCGTCGTGAGGAAGAAGTAGATGCGCTTCGGGTGGGTGCCGACGAGTTCTTTGCCCAATGGGCAGGGAGCCATGGCGGTCCATGAGCGGCGGAGGTAGTTTGCGAGGCGGGAGGAGATGATGGCGGACTGGTTGGCGGAGCTGCGGGCGTTAGCTTGGAGGGAAGAAGGCGGGTGGTGGTCATACCTCGTCACAATGGGGATGCTCGTACACAGCACCGCCGCTAGCTCCTTCAGCAGGTGTGGCCGGTTGCCCGTCTTTTCGAGTTGCTTGATGACGGCGACAACGATCTCGTCATCGATGCCCTCAGTGTCGACAAAGGCGCCATCCTCGCCCGGCGAAGGTGGTGGCGTGTGTTCTACGCGGCGGCGTTCGGGTTTACGGTGGTGGTCGTGCGCGCGTTTGACCTTCTTCGCGGGTGGTTCGTCAGTCGAGGGAGGAGCAGCGCGGGGGGCGGCGCGCGACCCGGCCGGCACGCGGATGCCGAGTTGGGAGAGCGAGACTGACTTTCGTCGCGTGTTGTATGCCATTTTCTGATGATGTGAGGGGTGGAGGATGATGGGGATGCGGATGATGGCGGAGGATGTTGATGGATTCAGTGGTCGCGAGCCAGAAGTCGCATCAGCACGAAGTGGGCGCGGGTTCCACCTTTGGAAAGGACGGGACAAGCGGAGGCAAGGCAAGGTCCAGGGGGTGGGAGTGGACGAGAAGGGTGGAAAGGGCGCGGCAAGGGCGGGGTGTTTGGGGGGGGAAGGAAGGGTTGGAGCTGGAGGTTGATGGGAATAGATGGAATGTGAGTGGAGGAGAGGGGAGGGCAGATGGTGAGACTCTCCACCCGACACTTTTCCTGTTGATGTTGAGTTTAGGGGAGAAGCCTGGCGCGGAACGGAAAGAAGTCTTGTTTGTTTTCTGCTTCTTGCGCTTCTCTTTTTTTTTCGCCGGAAAAAGGTTGGAAGGACAGATGGGAGTGGATGGGGGCGAGGGGAGAGGGAGGGGAGGGGGGGGTAGTGTGGATGGGAGGGGTGTGCGACACGGGCGTGATTGGACGGAGGACAGGCTGGAAGGGCAGAATGCAGACGGTGAGACAGCCTTGGCCCGAGCCAACCTAGTGGGAGAAGATAGTTTTAGTGATGGATGATGGGTTGCGCTAGTTCATTGATGAGCATCGTGATGATGAAGGTGACGATGGTGGATCGGCGTGGTGTTGAGTTGCTTCGCGGTTGGAATGAGATTGATGAAAGGTGGCATGAAAAGGTGAGGCAACAACGATGGAGATGGCAAAAATAGTCGACTGGAAAGTCCTCGCCCTTTGCCCCTCCTCTCCTTCCCCTCCTCTCCTTCCCCTCCTCTCCTTCCCCTCCCCTCACCTCCAGCCACCGGGAGGCCCAAGGCATCAAGCCCTCCAAAGTACACCCCAATCATGAAAGGTATGCTGAGTGATCCGCCAGTCAGCTCTCATGGCTTTGCCCCGATTGGTGCGCGACCAGCCTGCCGCCCAAACAGGCTGCGTTGCGCCCAGCTCAACGGCATAGACGCCCGCATCACCCGCCATCGTTACCCGCTATCGACACGGAAACCCTCTACTTCGTGTTTCAGGCACTACTGTATCTGGAGGGCCGGGTGACCATCACATTGGGCATGGGGGCCAGAGGAAACAGTCATGAGCACGACGAGAAGAAGTAAGGCTTCAGCGCGACGACTTTATCAAAACAAGAACAGATAGCTTAACGAAACAGGCACCTGCATCCATCACCGCATCCCATCAGGCGGTGACAGCGCCACGCATATTGTCGCAGGGAAGGGCAGCGGAACGAGGAAGGCCAAAACGCCGCAGCGGCTCGCCTAAATTCCCGGATCGCCCACCGGAGCCGGGGGAAGACGCGCACAGCTTCCCCCGCCGCGCTGTCAAAATTGCGTCAAAAATCCGGAATGAAGCGCGAGGGCGAAAAAAAAAATTTGGGTGGGTTATGAACAAAGCGACAGGCCTCGGCTATCGGCACTGTATGCTTGCTCTCGTCGCTCACTTTCTATCTCCGCGAAGCCATGCAGTAATGCTCGACCCAGATATTCACCATCGCTCGCCGCGACGCGCCGACGTCAAGCACGTCGCAACTACTCGTCAATCCCTCCTACACCGCTCCCAAACTGCCCCCGCCAGCCACGATCCGCACACTTCCCAAACCCACACCCTCAATCCCACCATTCACCACCTGCCACACCACACACCGCGCACTTGCGAAGCTACTAAACCACTGCTACAGTATGCACTCTCCACTTTCTCTGCTCTCCGCACTGTAGCTCGCTATCAACCTGCACTCTACCATCACCAACGAACCCCCCCTGCCCACCGCGACCCCGATCCGAGCCACATGGGAGCCCACCCGCGGCGCCGGGCACTCCCCGGTCCAGAACGCCGCGCCACCGGCCGCGAATACTGCGGGGCGGGATGCATTTGCATCATCATATTCTGACCGCGTCGCGGTTGGGCCAGCCTCGTCTCCTCAACAATCGACATCTGCCACGGGATTGTGAATTCCTTCTTTGATACTGATTTTTTTTCGTAAGCTCTCGCCTGTCCCGTTCCCGCTGTCGTGCGCAAGGAGAATATATTATGTACGACGATGCAAGCTCCTTGCTGCACCAGTCAATCCCGAGCGGGCGTATCCCTGCGCGGATGCTGACGGTTCGTTCGGGGAGCAGGAGCAGGCCTGCGAACGAAAGACAGCCGACGGCCGACAGCGCGTTGAACACCCGAGCGACGGCCTGGGCCTGGCTGCTTCGTTGCACGGAGCGGGCGCGTAAATGTACAGCAAATATTTTCTCCAGGGCTTTTCCCGGCGCAGGGCGAGTCAGGGTGCAGGCGTTCGTGCTGCAGGGCACGTGGGTTGGATGGAGAGGATGGGTTTTGTTTGTTGTTGTGGTTGAGCAGTTGGCGGGACAGCGGTGCGACCTATGGTGAGGAGAGGTGAGGCTCTGGTGGAGCATCCGGGTGCTTTCACTGGGTATGCTTGCGCTGGTAGGGCTCAGGGCTCATCGAAAAAAGGTATGCCCCTCCGGCGACTAGTTCTAGCCCTCTGCCAAAGTCTGGTAGAGGGGAGGCACAACTAACTTTTTCGACCAGCCCTTAGGCTGTCTCGTGCTCCGCTGATGTTCGAAGTTCCGCAAGCGACCAGATACATATTTACTTCATCCACGGCTGATGCTCGCTGAGCCATGCCACGAGCCTCAATTCTGCTCCGGCCTCTTCAATTCGACCCAGTAATGCGTGCCCAGATGCGATCTCTTCATCTTCACCACCTCCAACCCACTCTCCTTCACAATCCCCTCCACATCCCGATTCCACCAGCACCCATGGCTCGCAGCATGCTGCGCCGCCGTCTTATCCATCAGCCGGTTCACCCACTCATAATAACTCCGCCCATGCTCCAGCAGCAACACCCTCCCATCCCTCCTAACCAACCGTCCCAAATTCCTCAGCATCGCAACCGGATCCTCCACCGAGCAAAGCCCATTCGTCTGCACCACCGTATCGTACCCCTCCCCACCCTCCCTAAGCACATCCTCCACTCCCCCTGCCGCAACATCGCCCACCAAAAACCGTACCCGTCCACCTCCCCACTCCGCCGCCCCCTGTTGCCCCTCCCACTTCTCCCTCGCAATCCCCAGCATCCCCGCACTCCGATCCACAAGCACCAACCTCCGCACCCGTCTTGAATCATAGAACTCGCTATTCCGCCCCGTCCCCGCTGCCGCCTCCAACACATCGCCCTTTGCCTGACGCACCAGCCTTGCGCGTAACCGCATGAGCCCGGACCAGTACTCGGCGCTGTCGACTTTTGCGTCGAAGCCGCCGGCCGTGGCGTTGTAGATTGCGTTGAGGTTGATGTCGGAGGGGGGGGTGGGGCAGGGTTGTGTTAGGACGCGGTAGTAGGAGGCGCCGTAAAGGGAGAGGAGGGTGAAGAAGCCAGTGCCTGTGAGGAGGAGCATGAAGGGGAGGGCGCGCGGGTGGGGCGGGGGAGAGGCATTGCCGGTGGGTTTGGAGGCGGGTTGCGGAAAGCGGTTCGGAGAGTGTGGTTTGGTGGTGGTGTTGGCTACGGCGCGCAGGGCGGCGCGGAGAGGTTGTGAATGGCGCATGGTTTGGGTTGGATGAGGTTGAGATGGCGAAGGTCTGAGCTAGAGGCCAGGGGAAAATTGTGGCTACTTTCACCGCAAGATCCTGAGGCATGTGGGGCTGCGACTTTCGCGAATCGCTTGGTCTCAACACTGGGACTAGCTTCTTGGCAAGGGCGGTACGTCACTCGTCAGAATGATCAACGACAAATCATCGATAGAATCTTTGAACGATAAATTGCTGACCTCGTCTTCGAAATGGACGGCTGGATGACTAGAAGCGCTGTGTTTTCGACTTCACCTAGGACGAGCGACTGGCACCACCATTGATGCTCTCCAATGACGCTCCATTCTGTCGCATCTCTCGTCGAGGAAGGTACCACCCATAATGGACGGCGGTCGCGTACCTTCCCGGAGCCGCTGATGTAGACAAGGCAGGAGCATTGCTATGTAGGAAGGTACTTGATGTAATGTGCTCACGACATGGGAGGAAGGAGCAGCGGAGAATTTAAGGCACCCACAATGTACTATTTATTTCGTTGTCGAGCTTCTCTGTCTCTCTCTCTCCTCTCTTCGTCTTCTATCAACCTTTCACTTCAAGCCGTAGCCATTGCAGATACCAAGTCTATCCTTCCATCAGTCGCTAAGGCATCCAAGCACTCACGAGATGCGCCAGATATTGAGGCGGTTGAGATGAAGGTCATGGACGTCGCAACTAGCTCGGGGAGGTAAGATGCCGCGAAGACCACATGGAGCCTGCTACACTTGCGTGCTGAGGTTTGAAGGTGCATATTGGAAGCGCCATACGAGAAGAGGGATGCGGTTGTTAGGTGCTATGTTAGTAAGTTCTTCGCGATTGCAAGGTCGACAATTAACTCTCCCTATGCTATCGTCCGCATTTTATGAGTGGTTCAGTAACAATTCGTCCAGGCAAAATCAGCGGCTAAGATGGCTCCAAAAAGCAGGATACCTATTCGAGCTCCATGGGAAACGGGATGCAGTGCACGTGAAGTGAAAAGGACGCGTCATTACATGCACCCTATCGTTTATGATCCCCTGGTCCCATCCGTGCGATCTCACCGGGCCGATCCCCCACCAACCGCTCCTTCCCGATCCCGGTCCGGCATCCTCCAATTCCAAGATCTGACCCCTGTCCGATGTGCTGCTCACCACCAACCGCCCTGCGCCAGCCAGATACGCCGTTGATAACCCCGCCATGGCCGTTCAATCCAGTTCATACTCCGCCTCAACGTCAATGCCCACCCTCTCCATCCCCACCGCGAGCCTACCTCGCCTACCATGCCTCGCGCCGTGGTAGATCCGCTCAGCGGGGTAGATACGTGCGCGGTACGCGCGGAGACGGAGCAGAACGAAGCGTCGCCGCTGCTGGGTGGCGCGAAGACCGACGACGATATGGACGAAGCGGCGTGGGAGAAACTGCCGTGGCACCGGCGGCCCAGTGTGCGTCTTATCATTCCACATACCAGCCGTCGGAGCACGCTGAGAGCACGAGGCTGACATCCACCCAGGTCTACTGGCTGCTTATTCCCTTCGCCCTAACGGCCATTTCCTTCGGCGGGCTCATCGTGCCCAAAGTCAACCTCGTCCTCGCCCTCGTCTGCGACGACTACTACTCCTCACCAGCAACCTTCTCCACCGCAGCACTCAAAACCCCCGGCGCCACCCTCCCAGACCACTGCCGCACCCCGGAGATCCAGCGCCGCGTCGCAACCTTCAAGCTCCTCTACAGCCTAACCAGCGGCACCCTCGCCTCTCTCATCTCCCCGCACCTGGGCCGGCTAAGCGACAGACACGGCCGCCTCCCCCTTCTAATCTGGACCAACATCGGCATGCTCCTCAACGAAACCATCACCGTGCTCGTCGCAAACTTCCCACAAACCCTCCCCCTCTCCACACTCCTCCTCGGCGCCGCCCTCGACGGCCTAGGCGGCTCCTTCATCTCCTCCATGGCCCTCGCCCACGCCTACGCCGCCGACACCACCCCGCCGAGCCGGCGCAACGTTGTCTTCGGGTACTTCCACGGCTGCCTGCACAGCGGGATCGCGCTCGGCCCCGTTCTCGCCGCCGCGCTAATGGCGCGCACCGGCTCCGTCGTCAGCGTGTTCTACCTCGCGCTCGCCTGCCACGCGCTCTTCATCACGCTCCTCCTCCTCGCCGTGCCTGAATCCCTCTCCCCCTCACGCCGCCGCGCCGCCCACGCCGCGCGAATAATCCCCTCCACCGGCCCTACGCGCGCCCTCCTCAGCGCCCTCCATCCCAAATCCTTCTTCGCCCCGCTCCGCGTCCTGTACCCCGCCCACGCCAGCCCAAGCACAAAGCGCACACTCCTCGTCCTCGCCGCAATCGACACCGTGACCTTCGGCCTCGCGATGGGCGCGCACACTGTCGTCTTGCTCTACAGTAACTATCGCTTCGCCTGGACTGCAGTTATGCAGGGATATTTCGTCGGCATCGTCGGCGCGTCCAAGGTCGCGTGCCTGCTCGTCCTCGTCCCCCTCACCATGCGACTGTTCGGCCGGGGCCGCGGCGTGGAACTCGCCCTCGTGCGTGCTGCCATCGCGGCTGATGTCGCAGGGTATACTGGCTATGCCCTCGCGCCGAGCGGGGGGTGGTTCGTCGCCGCGGGCACGCTCGCCGCGGCTGGCGGCGTGGGCAGCCCGACGCTGCAGGCCGCGATGGTCAGCCTCGTCGGCCCGGGGGACACGGGCGCTTTGCTGGGCGCGGTGGGACTATTGCACAATGTGGCGCGGGCGGTGGGGCCGGTAGTGTTCATGGGTGTGTACGCGGCGACGGTGGGGTGGTGGCCGCAGGCGTATTTCTGGCTGCTCGGGGGTTTGTTTGCGGTTGCCTGGGGGGGGACTTGGATGGTTAAGATTGGGTAAGTGGGGGGGAGGGAGGGGGGGTTGTGCGGGAGGGTGTGGCGGTGCGGGACGGGGGGCGGGCGGGCGGCGAGACGACTAAGCGGCCGCGGCGGATGCTGGGCACGCGTTTGGTGTGGGGGGGGCGATCAAGTGCATAATTGCGGGATGGGGCGAGCGGGCCGGTGAAGGGGTACTCGTCGCCGTCGCCGTAGCCGAGGGTTGGGCTGTCGGGTTCGGAGGCAAATGCTGTGGGCAGGGGCGGTATGGGTTCTGCGCCCCTTCGCTGGCGGAACTGGAAGATATGCTCCGCGCTCTCAAGTGTCGGAGTCGGCTCGTCCTTGAACCTGCGTGGCAAGCCGCTTGGCCGTGCGCTCCGGTCTGAGTACGTACGCTCTGTTCCCTCGCGCGTCGGACTCGGCTCGTCACCAGACCTGTGCCGCATACCGCTTGGCCGCACCCTGCTTGTCTGCGGCGCACTCCTTACGACTCGGGAGCAGTAGTCGTGGTCGGGCACCCGGGTTTGCATGGGGACAGAGGACGGCTCCATCCTCTCATAGCCCGAACGAGAAGGCGGAGGGTGCGTTGGAGCCGCATAGGGAGGGGGGTGTCGGCGCGCTGCGCTCCGCTCCAGGCGTTGGCGCCGTGCTCTCTCCTGCTCCAGGCGTTTGCGCCGTGCGCTCTCTCTCTCCTTACTCGGCTCGTCCTTCAACCTAGGCCGCACCCCGCTTGTCTGCGGCGCGCTCCTCACGAGTCGGGAGCGGCAATCGTAGTCGGACACCCGGGTTTGCGTGGGAACGGAAGACGGCTCCCATTCCTCGGCGTCCGAACGCGAAGGCGGAGAGTAGGTACGGCGTGGTACCGGATCCACATCCTCTTTCCTGCTAGCCAGGCGTCTGCGTTCTGCGTCCTCTCTCTTCGTCCTCGGCTCATCGGCAACCCTAAGTCGTACTTCATTCCAACGAGTCAAAGGTCTGCGCTCCGCCCCTTCCCGCCCCGACCTCCTCTCGCCCTCAGGCGGCAGCGAAGCCCCCTTCAAACCCCCAGCCACCTCCGCAGCGGTATGACTATGTATGCTTGACATAGGTCGATCAGGGTATTCACACACCCGCTCCTCTTCCCAAGCCTCGTCCGCCGCCGCCGCGCCCCGCTCCCCATCCTCGAGCCGCGGAACCGAGTGCGGATGCGAGGCGCTCCGGGGGGAGTGAGCTGCTGTGGGAGAGGACGCGGGGGAGGGCATGGGCGGGGGGAGGTGAGGGGGAGGCGCGGCCGGGGAGGAGGGGGGGCGGGCTGCCGGGGAGGAGAGGGGAAGGCCTGGGGGGTGTTCGGCGGGGGATTCGGACACCGGTGTACGGGCCGGGCGGGCCGGGGCCGAGGAGCCCTTTGGCCGGGTATACTCGCCCCGCTTCCGGGCGGAATAGCCCTCCGTGGGCGGATGGCGGGAGCGCTCTGGGGCGGAGAAGCTGGTCGGCGCGTTGGGCGGGTCGGCGCCGCGCCAGGGCCGGGGGCCGGTGTTCGCTGGTTCGGAGCGCGGTTCGAAGCGCGGGATGAGGGATGTGCGAACGGGGTGGGAGTGCGGTGCCAGCGGCGCGGGCCAGAAGGGGGGGAAGACGACGCCATTGCGGTTGGACTTGGACATTGGGGGGGGGGGACATGCTGGATTTAGGTGGGTGATGGTGGCGTTGATATAAACTTTGACGTTCTTCCATCGCTTTTGCGAGAATTGGGTCGCGTGGAGGCTTTGTTACCCGGCACTGTCTCGCAGCGAGACAGGCCACAAAGGACACTGTGCGCTTTCCACGCTGTCTATAGCTGCATGTACATCAGCACGTGCAACACGACGAGAATCTACTCCGTCAAATCCCCCGTTTCACTCCACCCGCTCCAACACACCCCTCCTCTCCAACTCCGCCTCCACCTCCCCCAAAGAAAGCGGCACCCTCCTCCCCCCCCAAGCCTCCCTCTCCCCCCTCACAAACCCCTCCAAACTCCTCAACGCAACGACTAAAAACCCCAACTCTTCGCGCTCGACATCAAACACCGCCCACCATTCCCCGTCCGGCAGTTTCACGCCCCCTTCGCGCGCGGCTAGATAGATAGCCGCTACGGCTAGGGCATGGGGTTGGTGGGTTAGGTACACGAGTTGGGGGGATAGGAGCGCGGCGTTGAGGTATGCGAAGGCGCGGCGCGCGATGGCCGTAGCGCGCGGGCCTGGGAATACGTCGAGGGCTTGCAGGTAATTGATGCACAGCGTGTACGGCGTCGCGACGTGCGTGTTAAACCCCAGAACACGCAATACAATGGCTTCGGATTGCATGAGGCGGAGTTTTGACGCTGAGCACGCGGCTTCGGAGAGGAAGTAGGATTCTTGGTTCGTGTGCGAGGCGAAGGCGGAGGGGGGATTGAAGGTTGTGGGGAAGGAGTCGAGGTAGGCGTATGCATTGACTATTGAGCGGGGTTGTTGGGGGTGCGGGGAGAGCTTGGATGTTAGATAGAGGGCGGCGGCGGAGATGTCCTGTCTTCATTAGAACTAGTTCTAGGTTGGAAACGCGGGGGATATGCGATGTCAGGTGCCCTTACCGCAGCGGCATATTCGCGTAGACTGCCCCCCTCGGACCCGACCCAGAAGCGCGTGAAGAGGATGATGGCGCGGGCGATTATGTCTTGTGGGAGGCGGAGGAGTTGCCCCGCCGTTTGGGTTAGGCGCGCGCCGGCGAAGATTATGGAGCGCTCGAGGTCGGGTGGGATGCCGTCGAGTTGGGAGCCGGAGGTGGAGAGTTGGGTGGGGGTGGCGAGGGGGTTTGTGAGGTGGGAGGCGTGGGGAGACATGACTTGAGCGGGGGGAGATGGGGAGGAGGAGCAGTGGTAAGGGTTGTTGGGGGCTACATGCGATGGTTGATGTCGTTGATGTGGCGCATGGTTGGGTGTGTGCTTGGTGGAAAGTGGTGAGGCTTGGCTGGGGTTGGTGGTTTGACAGACGACGTTTGACGTCGGAGCTAAGCTTTGTACTGGAATTTCCACCACGACTAGGCTGCTCGTTGAGGATCTACTTGATGGATTATCGTAGCCCATGCATCACATCGATCGTGTTTACTACCATATCTAGAGACGGCATAGTGCTGTCCTCATCCGCAACATTGCCCTCCCGGCAGAGATCACCACGATGGCATCCCATTACGGTTTGCATCCCACTCTCTACAGCCCAACTCTAAGTTCCCCTCATCCCGCCCGCATGAAGTTTCACTAGTCCTTCCTACCCGCCATCCGTCACTCATCTCGGCCCGCGAACCACCAGCGGACGGGCCTGAAACGCTGCAGGTACCGGGTGCGCGCCACGCATGATGCAGGTCCCGCGAACCGCCACGAGCCTCATCCTACTAACCTACCGCTCACGACGCCCTACCGTTTCCCGCCTGTGACAGGAACCGCCGGTTTCCGGGCCCGCGGGCGGGCTCATGACGTCGAGCTGTCCTTCTCGAACGCCGGGCGACGGTGGGGGAAAGTAGGGATGGCTGCAGAGGGGGGTTATGCCGGTGTTTGGGCCGAGCTGGCGGGTCTGGGTACATAGCGGCGTGTTCTTATAGCATCGGTGGTTGCCTCTCGTAGCAGTATCATCGTCTTCGCTTTTCGTCTTCATCTTCTTCGTCTTCAGTCTTTCTTGTCTGTCTTTCGTCTTCACTTCTCAGCTGCTGGCAGTCATTCCTTTCCCTCACCCAGCCTCCATTCATTCAGTCACGTCTCTTACAATGCGGGTCATTCTCTCCACCACCCTCATCGCCCTCCTGCCTGTCGTCTACGGCCATGGCCGAGTTACATCTCCGCCGGCGCGTGCCGCCGGTCCAGCCTTCGGCGCCGCGTGCAGCGCCCAGGTCCTGAACCAACAGCAATCGGATCAAAACGGCAACGTGCAAGGCGAGCTCCAAGTCGCCACCAGCCAAAAAGACTACAACCCGTCCGCCTGCAACATGTTCCTGTGCAAAGGCTTCCAATTCGCCGACAACACCGCCAACGTGCAGACCTACACACTCAGTCAGACTATCCCCTTCACGGCGGTGATTAGCGCGCCGCACACGGGCACGGCGAATGTGTCGGTTGTGGATACGGCGGCGAATACGATTATTGGGGATCAACTGATTTATTTCGCGGATTATGCGAGTACGGCGCATACGATTCCAGCGAATAATACGAAGTTTGATGTTAAGCTGCCGGCGGATTTGGGGGGGAAGTGCACGCAGCCGGGAGAGTGTGTGTTGCAGTGGTGGTGGGATTCGCCGGAGGCGAAGCAGACGTATGAGTCGTGTGTTGACTTTGTTGTTGGTGGAGGAGGGGGGGCTGCGGCTCCGGTTGCTGCTCCGGTTGCGTCTTCTGCTGCTCCGGCTGCTGCTCCGGTTGCGTCTTCTTCTGCTGCTCCGGCTGCTGCTCCGGCTGCCTCTGCTGCTGCCCCTGCTGCGTCTCCTGTCGCTGGAACTGCTGATGAAGCCGCACCTGGGACCGGGTGCATTGGGATGCCAAAGGCGGCTTCTCCCTCACGTACGTATCCTTCCGGAACCAAAAGTGCCAACTGACATCGTCTAGCTGTATCGCGGCGCACTGGGAAGCATCATCCGCGCGACTTTGCTTTCTAGTAGCTTCGTGCTCGTGCTGTCCATGTAGATATGTATCCTATGCTCCATGATGCTGTTTCATCGTTGGCTGCCGGAATAAAGACGTTGTCAACTGCCGATGCTGTCGTGTCTCTCATGTGACCTTGTTGCCAGCACAACGCTGACTTAAGCATTCAACGAGGCTGAATAGATGGGATGGATAGAAAGTAGTAAAGTAGAATATCAGCTGGCAGCTCCTCCGGCAACTTCATCAACATCAAACTCTTGTCAGGCGTCGAGGCAGCCCTGCATCAAGGTACAGCGCACCGCTTGCGCCACCGCTTGCCCTTCCGCCCAGCGCAAACCAACGCACTTCACACTGCAAGGATCTGCCGAACTTCCCCCGTTGTTTACAAGCACCAATCCCACCGCATCCAACAACGCAACTTTCTTCGCCCTCTTCTGCCCGTCCCTACTCCGCCTCCATCTTCAACTCTTCCAACCCCGCTGGAAGATGGAACGCCAAACCCACGAGTCGCCTATGGACTTCACCTGGACAAACGGCAACGGACCCATCGACCGCAATTCCCCCTTCATCACCTCCCTCAACGCCCTCCCCCCCCAAACCCCTTCAAAGAGTGAGCTCCCGCTATCCTACCTCGTGCAGCGCGACATCGACCTAATCAAGTCAACCCTTCCAGGACCGCGCTCCGCCTTCGAAGACACCAGCAAACCGCAGCAGAGCAGCTTCCCCGCCCTCCGCGCCCCCGCCGGCCAAACAACCTTCTTCAACCTCCCATCCACCTCCCGCCCCTCGAGCCCAAACAAACCCCTCCCCCCAAACCCCGCCCTCTTCTCCACCCCGCGCCGCCTCGAAGTCGACTTCTCCTCCGGCGGCGAGACGCCCGAAACACCAGATCTCGGCCTCGACACCGACGCCACCCCCGAAATGCCCCCTAAGAAAGCACCCTCCTTCACCGCTGGCAAAGCCGACAAGCCCGCCCCGAAGAAGCGAGACTCGCTCCTCGGACGGCTCTTCTTGTCGAGTCCCTCGCGCCCCGCTCCCCCGCCGCAGAAACAGGACAAGTTGGTGCCGTACTCGCACAAGGCGGAGAAGCGTGTAGCGACCCGGCGGCGCACACGCAAGGACTCGCCACGGCGGGACAAATCCCGGCGCGACGATTCCGCAGACTCATCCTGGGAAGACGAAAACGACTCTTCACGGCGTCCGCGCAAAGCCATCGAGCCCAAACCCGGCGTCATCGGCGCCGCGCTCTCCTACATGGAAGCCCACCCCACCCTCCCGCACATCCTCTCCTTCTACCTGCAACTGCTGCTCAATTTCGTGCTCATGTTCGGCGTGTTGTACATCCTGTACTCCTTCTGGCGCACCATCCGCGCCGACGTGGACGAAAAAGCCAACGAAGCAGCCGGCGAAATCATGCGCGAGATCGCAGTGTGCGCAAAGCACTTCCGCGACAACGGGTGTGACTCCACTCACCGCGCGCCTGCTTTGCAATCCCCCTGCGCCGCGTGGCAGGCGTGCATGGGGAAGGATCCGCGGGCCGTGGGCCGCGCGCGCGTGTCGGCGCATACTTTTGCGCAGATCTTCAACTCCTTCATAGAACCCATTTCCTACAAAGCCATGGTACGTTTCCCCCACCCCCAATTTTTCTCTACAAAAGGCTAACAAGGCAGATCTTCTCCCTCCTCTTCGTCTTCGGCTGCATGACGTTGTCGAACATGGCGTTCGGCTTGTTCCGCCGCCACGATCCGTATATGGCGATGCATCATGCGCCGCAGCACCCGCATCCGCCGCAGACGCCGAGTTTGCATAGGCAGGTGAGCGGGTTGGCGTATGCGGCGGGGTATGGGACGCCGTTTCGGCAGGTGGAGTTTGGGGAGGGGGGGCAGGGGCAGGGGGGGTTGTCGGCGGGGGGGCAGGGGCGGATGATTGAGTATCACTAGTGGAGGGGGATGATGGTGCGGGTGATGGGGGTGGGTTGGTTCTTGAATGGGTCATGGGCGGGCGTTTTTCTGTATTGTGTTCCTGCTCCTGGTGGGCTCTGCTTTGGAGTCTGCAGGCGAGCGAGCGACGTCTGGTACCGAGACTGGGCGACGGACCCGATGTGCATGTAGAGAATGCGAGCATTTGCACAAATCTGAATTGGGAGTCTGGACATGCGGTCGTGGAACAGTGCTGGCAAGACTGCAACCTATCCTGTCACATAATCCCCTCAGCCCGACTGAGGTTGTTAGCTTGCGGAACTGGATCAAGCTGAGGGTGAAAGATGGCTCGGAAGAGGAACCAGATGACATCGGGAAGGAAGGCGGGAAGCGGGCGCGAGGCACAGCGAGGAGAAGCATATTTGAAAGTATGGTTTTTTGATGCCTGATTATACCCTATTGCTAACGCCGATGAAAATGCAAATACAGATGCCAAAACGAACCTCGCGATGCAGTCCGTCTAATACCATGCCATGCCATGCTATGCAAAAAAGTCAAATCAACGCAAGCCATGCAACTCGAACCAATGTAAATGCAGCCCAAAACATGAAGTCCAACCCAACACCGCTATGCTGCCACGTAATCATCGTACCCTATCACCGCTCAAACACCGGAGGTAGGGTTGGGGTTCGGCTTAACCACACCACCCTGGATATACGGCGGGGAGACTGACACACCAGTGCCAGCAGCCTTCTTCTTATACGCAGCAAGCGTATTCGGCCCATCAAAGTTCTGGTTAACAACGCCCGCCATGCCCATCTGACAATGATTCCCCACAGTCTGCGAGCAATAAAACCAAATCGGCTTCTTGTCCGTCACCGTCACAGAGAACACATTCGGGTTCTGGCCCTGCTCGGGCGTGGTCGGCATGAAGCCGGAGAAGAAACCGGAGCCGTCGGCGAGGGGCTTGCAGGGCTCGTCGAAAGAGGATTGGACCACGCTGTGGTTTTTGGGGAGGTAGTGGTATTCGATGATGTCGCCGATTTCGGCGACGACGTTCTCGGGGTCGAAGATCAATTGTCCGGCGCGCCCGGCGACGACGGTGTGGGTTGCGCCTGTGGCGGCGTGGGCGGGGGTGGGTGTGTTGTAGTCGGACGAGGAGTAGGGCTTGGGGGAGTAGGTGGAGGCTTGGGTGGGGGCGGCGAGGGCGAGGGAGGCCATGGAGGTGGCGCTCAGGAGGAGGGTGGAGAGGGCGACCATTGTTGCGGTGGTGGGGGATTGAGCTGGGTTGATGTGGTGAAGGTGATGTGAAGACTGAAGTGTGCTGGAGACGAAGCTGAGAGAATTGTTGAGATGATGCGAAGTGTGGTAGAGACGAAGTGAACTGCTGTGTTGATGATGTCTAAATCTGCGCACCGGCGCCATGTTTATATGCATCGTCGTCCGCGCGGCTGATGCTCAGCGCTGTCGCGATGCTAGCCGACTATTTGGAGCCGTGGCCGCTGCGGCGGTCGTTCCGGGGCTTAGATCACGATGCTGCTTACTATGCGCCACATGGCGTCAAATCGCACATGGCGCAGTCGGGACAGTAATTGGTCAGACCGTCGAAGTCAAAGACAGCAGAGAATAGATCTCTAAGCGTAAGCCGGCTGTTCCTGCGCCTGGTTCAGTATTCGATCTACGGAGTATGTAGCGGTGGGAATTTGCGAGCACAGTTGATGCGGGCGACTTGCCCAGCGGGGAGCTGTAATCACGCATGGCGGATGCACGGGTAAGCTTCGAGCTCGACTACCGAGTTTGCCGGGTAGTCTTGGGGTGCATCCACGGCAGCAAAAATTTGGCTACCTGGCGTTGATGTCATCAACCGACCCGTCGATGAGATAAGATCGATGGTTGCTCGCAGAGACGATTGCGACCCACATTCGCGTGGACAGTTGACGTGCAGGGCGGGGGAAACGGGAGCTGCCGTGGTTGTCTATTTTTAGGATCGACGCCCCAGCCCTGCCCGCCGTGGCTGGAGAGTCCGCCCGGACCAGGCCCCGAAATACAACGTACGAATCACCAGCCTCAAGCGGAACTTCAGATCGTCAGGCTCACGAGGTCGGAGGTCGGACCTGCTACTTACAGACCTGTCTCCGATGTCAGCAGCTTGGTACCAGTAGGTAAAGTAAGGTACCTCTGTGTTTGCCGCCTGCTTACCGTCGGCACGTCCGATTCCGATGGGAGAGACTTTGAGAAGGGATTTCGAGCGCTGCGGATGCTGACACCGTCGGATATTTGCGTGTGGCGGGCAGTAAATCCGTACGTTGTAATCAGGCACGACATGTACAGTGATGAAGTCGTGTAAGTGAGCGGTCATTACTCAGCATGGGACTTCATGACATCATGGTCCTGGTCTCACGCTGAAACCCGACCTCCATCACTGGCAGAAAGCAAGATGGCGACCCTAGCTGACAGTGGCAAGGACGAGCAAGTAGTACCTTCCGGGTACCATCGCAGCCATCCTCCAAAGCTCAACATCTCCTCTCCAAGAGCATTATCCCCTACGCATCGATAACGCCGAGTTCACTGACCTGCTATTCATGCCAGCACAGGGACGGGACAATCATGCCCATATGGCGATCCAAATCGTTCACCTCGACTAGAACTAGCGGGTGGGACGGCGCGTCCGCCGAGTCGGGCCTCTCGCCTGACACCCGCGAGAAACATATGCGAGTGGGAGATTACTTTGTATGTTCGGCACTGATACGAGTACCCCAATCACAGCTAATCCTCCAGCTCGGCCCACGCGATGTGACACACTTTTCGAAAGTGCCCTTCTTCTTCCGCTTGCACGGGAGCATCCTGCCGCAGTTGATCGTGCCGATGACCATCATCGCCATCTGGTCCACCTTGGTCACCTGTATCCTACACTTTGGATTCCCCCACCGTAAGCCGACAGTGCACGAGGGGCCGAGCTGACAAGGCTATAGACAAGTACCAGACTTCGCTCCTAACCATCCTCGGCGTCACGGTTAGCTTAGGGCTATCTTTCCGCAACACGACCGCGTACGAGAAATACAACGACGGCCGCAAGCTCTGGGCCCAACTCAACTCTGTGTCTCAGCACATGTCGCGCCTGGTGTGGGTGCACGTACGCGAGCGTGAAGGCGAACTGGGGAAGCAAGACCTGCTCGGCAAAATGTGCGCATGCCGGACAGTACGTGTTCTCTCTGACGCTGATATTGCAGCTCTTGCATCAATCTGATCGCCGCCTTCTCCCTCGCCCTCAAACACCGCCTCCGCTTCGAGCCCTATGTCGACTACCACGATCTGCGCGGCCGTGTCGCCTTCCTGGACACCTTCGCGAAGCATGCCAACGTCGGCGTCAGCACGCTGCCCGTGGAGCAGCCCATGTGGCGCCGCGTGGGCGGGTGGTTGGGTATCCCGTTCGCCCTCGAGAATCCGCGGCGGCACATGAAGCGCTCGACGCGGCCGCTCGGAAACCTGCCTCTCGAGATCCTGGTACACATCCACGGGTACTTCGACTCGCTGTACGCGGCAAACGCGTTTCTCGTTCCGGCGCTCCACCAGCAGACGCGCATGTGCATCCGGTATTCCTGGCCCTTGCTAACCGTGGCTAGTGACGCAGCTCTCGGTCATGGGCGACATTTTGACTGGCACGGACCGTATCCTCAATACGCCCATCCCGCTGGCGTACAGCATCTGCATCTCGCAGATCACGTGGCTGTACATCGGGATGTTGCCGTTCCAGCTGCACGGGGAGTTCGGGTGGAACACGATCCCAGCGACCCTGGTAGCCGGACACATCCTCATGGGCATGGCGTTCATCGGGGCCGAAATCGAGAACCCCTTCGGCATGGACGTCAACGACCTACCGCTCGAGTCCTTCTGCGAGCAAATCGCCTCGGACCTGGACGTAATCATGGCGCGGCCTGCGCCGAAGCCGCCCTCGTTTATTGAGAAAGTCGACAACATCCCGCTCTATCCGCTCAGCACGGAGACTTATGTGGATTGGATGCGCAAGACTGAGTTGGAGATCCGTAACGCCCTTAAGTCAAAGGTCGATATGCAGCACCACCTGCGCCGCGTCCCCAATGCCCCGAGCCAGTGGTCTGGTCTTGATGTCGATCAGGCTAGCATCCATACGTCCCCGTCCCGATCGCCGAGCTTCATGACTCTGGCGGAGCAGCGGGCGAGCATGGCGGGGCAGGGGGGCATCGGCGGGGGGGGCGGCGGCGGGGAGGGTTCCGGCAGAGTGGGCAATCCGGGGCCAACCCCGAGCCCAGGGGCCCCATCTGTGGAAAGCTTCAAGACCCTGCGGCGCGCGTCGACGGTTGGCGCTGCCTTTGCGCGCCGGGCCGAAACCCTGCTCGCTGAGCCTCGGCCCCCTACGCCGCGCAGGACGGACACCACACAGGATCGGGCCGCTTTAGAACTAGATGTGCTGCGCAGCACAGCCGAGTCGCGGTACACGCCTGACGGGGCTCTTGTGCCGCCAGAGATGTCGGAGGTGAGGCGGCGGTCGATTGTTGCGACGGACGCGAGTGGGCTGTGATGGAGTCACGGGGACGGAGTCACCCGAGAAAGATGCAGGTACTGACACCGTAGAATTGCGCAAAATCCTATATTCCTTTACTGAATGCAATGCGTGATGCGCACTGGGACCAGCTCTCTCGCTCGTGAGATCAGCCCATGGGTCCATGTGGCGTCTTTCCGTGGGTGATGCCGGCTGCTGCTGCGTCGAGCGAGCCCGATTGTGCAGGTACCGGCAGCTGCCCGAATGGGAAGCTGGGGGATGTTAAATTTAGCAGACGAGGAGGGGGATGTGGATCACGGTACCTAGAGCTTGGACGCCGTACCGTACCATTGCATTTGTCCCATGGGGAAGTTCGCCCCGGGAGTTCCACTCCACCTCGCATATGACCCCACTACGGCACCCCCACGCTGCGTGAGCGGCCCTGAACACGCGATACCGCTCGCTTGTTACCGTAGCAGCTCCGTCCCCGCGTATGCAACATGCACGGGTACCGCAACCCCGTACGGCAGTTACAGCCCCCGCTATCTCCGTCCCTTAAACCGGGCGCGTGGTAACCCCGCAAAGGGGTGGGGTGGATATGGTAATTTGTTACCGTACTGGCACTAGTCTCCGCATTGCTGCAACGACGGCGGCGGGCTGCTACGGTAGGTGCAGCCGAGACATGTGTCGTCCGTTTGTGCCGACCCGTCTTTCGGGCGGGCCTGCATGGTGCGGTATGGAGCGCGGGACGAGGCGAGGCGCGGATGTCAGCCGCCACTGCAACTGCATTGCTACCGAGCGGTATGTTGACGGGCATATGGGGAGAAAGTAAATCGCGCGCATACAGCCGATGCTACCCGCTCCAATGCGAATTGCAAACCACAGCGTGGCAATTGGCAAGCGAGCCAGAAACCGGGTTCAGCGGAGGTATCTACGGCCGATTTGCGCCGTCGACGTCGCTGTGCAGCGGTTGCTGCGCAATGGTGGCGAATCTCTGGGTAGGTGGCGATCGGTGATCGGCGGGCAAGCTTTGAGGCGGTGATCATCATAGCGGGGATAGGCCCGCTGTGACTTGCTTTTGCGGAGAATAACCTACCGTATGGTATGGTGTGGGTTGAGGTGTGAGGAGGGACGGGTCGGTACCAGAACAACATGTGATTATGGGTATGAGTTTGTGTGGGGATGGAGGGGGGGTGAGATGGCAGGTACGGGTGCCGCGTCGGCTGGTCCCGCTTTGTCTCGTGGTGATGGGGTGGGTTGGGTAGATGTGGTCGCGTGTGGTTGCTGGTTTGGGGTTGTCCTGGGAAATCATGCGATTCGTGGTGGGGATAATGATTCGAGACGTTCGGTAAACCAGCATATGGTAGAGCTTGATGGTATTTCAATGCAATGCAAATCAGGTACGGAACCGGCATGTCTAGGAGAGTGCACCGAAGGGTTCACTGCTTCTCTTCAGCGGTCGGAAAATGATATCAAGGTCAGTGCGCGTGTCTAGCCATCATCTGGTATCGTAGTGTACTGTATCTTGCACTTGTAGCGTTTCGCAGCCAGAGTCGGGTTCAGAGAATCACCATAACTCTGACCGCATAAAGGCAAGAGACATGTTTTTGAAGGCTTATACAATGCTCCCAAGTGTTGCCAATCAACCAATTGAGCTTGGTTAACGTCATATCGCCTTGCGGTAGAGCAGGCACAAGATCAAGTGGTTCTTGCGGGCCGTTCCGGTAGCTCTTACCGTACCTGTGTGCCTGTCAAGTTTCGCAGGAATGTCACACCACCAGCATTCAGCTGCGTCCTTCATAGAGATCCAACATTGATATCAGTATCGGCATATGAAGCACGTGGCGTCGAGCAATACGGTACGGTATATCGAGCACATGGTATGACATGGTTCCATGGGGAACAAACCCTCAGACTGCAAACGGGAGGCCTGAAGATGTTATCGGATCTGTGACAGTGAAGATGTCAGTCCGTCGGCTGTCTCCGATAGGTCTCGTGAGCTCTCTGGAGAAACCTCGGCCCGAAGTTCGTTGGTGGCTGAAAGGACGTTAAAAATGCAAGCGCTGGCGCCGTTGCCCCGCTCTCCAGGACTTGCTGGGCAAGCAGCCACAACGTTGCACTGCAGCCCCAGCCGCTGGTAAGTTGCTTGTACTGGACTGCGATCGGCATCCCGTTTTCCACTACTGTACCGTACGGCCAGGGCGGGACGGAGCTGATACCGAGAGAGGGTGTGGAGCCGAAGGAGCGGCGCCGCTGGACTAGGCGAGTGGAGAGGAGATGCCACCGAGAGATGCACCGAGGTTCATCTCAGAGCCTTGTCTCGGGTTTGCGCGATGCGACAGATGCGGCGGATTGTCGCCGCTTGGCGCTTTTTCGTGATCGACTCCCTCGCCCCGCGCAAATCTCCTGTGTCCCCACTTGAGGCTCGCGTTGGGGAATCGAGATCGCGTTCTGAGTAATCTCCATGTGGGGTTCGGGGAGTCCGGCAAGATAGTGGTACCGCCCCTCGAGGTCCGGATTCTGGAGCCTTTGCCCGTGCACGCCGTTATCGCTGGTCCAAAATGAGACGGACGGCGTAGACGGATTAGCAGTCGAATGTTCCACGAGCGCACGCATGCGCCATTGCAGACGAACGATGGAAAAGATTGATAAAGGAAAGCTGCACGCGACTAGCGTATATCTTCGCTGAAGGTGAATTTAGCAACGAACCACAACGAACCACCGTGTATGTCGTCTGCATGGCTTCCAAGACCAATGAAGCATTCACAAGCAGCGCCTCTGACGAAGTCTTGCGCTAAATTGGCTTCGGGGGCTTGCATGGCGTTATGCGCCAATCCGCGGGTCAAAGGATTTTGACGGAGAAGTCTCGTGGTGGCTGTCTTCTTAGCCGTCTTAGCTTGCCGCAAGCTTTGTCCTGCCAAGGTTTTGCGCATCACAACAATTGGTGGATCACAGCGGAGACGACAGGGTTCCAACCTCGCATGGCCCGGTCGCAACTTCTGCGATGCGCGACACTACCTTCCCAAATGAGCTCTCTTCGCCGACCGACCGCTGATAAGACCCTGGGATGGAAGGAACGACGACTGGGGGCGAGGGAAGCATGGGAAAGCGCCGGGGGAGGGGCGATGGGGAAGGCGTGCAAGGAAAGGCACGTTAAACCCGTAGTAGCTTCCCGACCCGGTAAAGATGAGTGGATACTGGGGGTTCTGGAAGGGCAAGAGATGTGAGATGGAAGGAGGGAAGGGGGGGTGGGGGGCGAGAGAACTACGGATGCGCAGAATAGTAACTGGTGACAGGTGAGTGGACAATTGAGAAAGGAGGGGAAAAGGCGACTCCCATGTTGGTGTGTGGTGTTCTAATGGTGGGCTGAGTGGGGATGAAGGAGGTGCGAAGGTCAATCGCGCATTATCCCCCGGTCTGCTCCTTCCGCCTCGACTATCTATCTCGCTCTCCACCGTCGCGCCTGCCCCACGCGCGATTCCTATTTAATTAGATTGCACCCCCCCTTCCCCTCCCATCTACCCCTCCCAATCCCCCCGCCGTGCCAATATATGTGGATAGTGCCGTGTGCATAGAGGGTCACACCTGCCCATTCGTCCCAAACCTTCCCACCACCCCCCAAACCAGAGCATAGTACGAGCGCAGTACTTTCTCTGTTCGCCCAACATGCCTGGCGATATCACGGATAATGTAGGTCGTCTTTGACGTTTCATCCATCAAGAAGTCAAGACCTCAAGCTAATATCGTGAAAAGCAAGCCCCCGCGAAGCACGTCGACCCTGCGCTCGGCGTGCTAGCCGATGGCGACCCAGAGCGGCGCAAGAGCGATCATGTCGTCGAGCCCCCGCCGGTTTACGATGGCGAGGCAACCGCACAGTCCGACTACTACGACCACAACGTGCTTCCGACCGCGGAGGAGCTGCACACCCTCCGCCGCGTCTCGGACAAGATCCCTCTCAAGGCGTACACCATTGCGGTGGTTGAGCTGCTCGAACGCCTGTCGTACTATGGTACCGTCCAGGTGAATATTGCCAATGTTGAGCCTCCTAAGTTTATCGCTAACCAAGAGAGGTGTTTGTCAACTTCATCCAGCAAAAGAATCCAGGCACGGCCACCGGCAAGGCTCTCGACCCGGGTGCCGCTGATGCGCAGCCTGGTGCCCTCGGCCTCGGCCAACGTGCGTCGACCGGCTTGACCACCTTCAACCAGTTCTGGGTGTATGTCATGCCGCTGTTTGGCGCGTGGGTCGCCGATACCTATCTCGGCCGCTACACCACTATCTGGGTGTCGGTTTTGATTTCCATTTGCGGCCATGTCATTCTTACCAGCTCGGCTGCGCCATCGGTTATGGCCAAACCGGACTCGGCTATCGGTGCCTTCATCATCGGCATCATCATTATGGGTATCGGCACTGGCGGCTTCAAGCCCAATATCTCGCCGCTTGTTGCCGAGCAGATTCCGCGGGAGAAAATGCACGTCAAGACACTGAAGAGCGGCGAGCGCGTCATTATCGACCCGGCCGTAACAACATCGCGCATTTATCATTATTTCTATCTCTTCATCAACATTGGTGCCTTGATTGGCCAGGTGTCTATGGTCTATGCTGGTAAGTTTTTGAAATATTTACTGTTGCACCGCCACTAACCCGCAGAGAACGCTATGTCGGCTTCTACCTGTCTTTCCTCATTCCAACGCTCATGTTCTGCTTTGCTCCTCTCATCCTCTACCTCTGCCGCAACTGGTACCGCCGCACTCCACCCGAGGGCAGTGTGCTTGGGCCGGCGTTCAGGCTATTCTTCATGGGCATGAAGGGACGCGTCCACATCAACCCGGTGGCCACGTATAAGCACCTCCACGACGGCACTTTCTGGAACGACGTCAAGCCCTCGCGCTTTGCCGACGGTCAGCGCCCGAAGTGGATGCACTTTGATGATGCGTGGGTTGACGAGGTGGCGCGTGGCTTTGCCGCCTGCTCTGTTTTCCTGTGGTTCCCGCTGTACTGGATTACGTACAACCAGCTGAACAACAACCTGACATCTCAGGCGGCGACAATGGCGCTGCACGGTGTGCCGAACGATATTCTGTCGAACTTGGATCCGTTCGCTCTGATGATCCTTATCCCCATCTGCGACCTGTTCTTGTACCCGGCGCTCCGTAAGGCGGGCATCAACTTCACGCCCATCAAGAAGATCGCTGCGGGCTTCATTTGTGGCTCGCTGGCCATGGTGTGGGCGACGGTGGTCCAGGTGTACATCTACAAGGACTCCAAATGCGGCAGTCACGCGTCGCAATGCGACCCGGTGTCAATCAACGTGTGGGCACAGACCGGCTCGTACATTCTGATCGCCATTTCTGAAATTTTCGCGTCCATCACGTCGCTGGAGTATGGTTTCAGCAAGGCGCCGAAGAACATGCGTTCTCTTGTGGCTTCGTTTGCGCTGTTCATGACGGCACTCTCAGCCGCCCTTGGCGAGGCGTTTGTGCCGCTGTCAGAGGACCCGCTGCTGGTGTGGAACTACGGCAGCATGGCGGTTATCAGCTTCATCGCTGGCATCCTGTTCTACCTGTACTACCGTGATCTGGACAGGCAGGAAGATGAGCTCAACATGCTGCCGACTGGCCATGTGGGCACGAATGTGCAGGCGAAGGATGTGGAGGAGACGCTGGGGCGCGCGGGATCGGAGCCCTCGGCGGCGGAGAAGCACGATGTTGCGCCGAAAATCTAGATAGTTGGCGTGGGGTTTCGTTAATGTGTGAATGTTTGGTGTGTCTTGGGTATATCCTGGGGGTCTTGGGGTCTGGGATGGGCGTGGCTATTTGTATTGGGGGGCACTGGGGATGGATCGGGCCCTGGTTCTGGAATATAATCGATCATTGTTTGCTCATGATTCTTCTTCATTCGTGACGACTGTGGCTGCTGGTCTCTGGCCACGGGTGACGTGGACATGGAAGGAGCATTTTTATGTCAGGAAGGAGCATACCAAGCGATATGATGTCATCACCTTATGATAGAAGGAAGGAGCAAAGGAGGATACTTGGTATTGTATTTAGTCCCGAGAGTTTCCGACTCTCTTCCTCTCCTTCTTCTACTTCAACCTCCGGTTTACACAGTTGCCGCCGCACGTTTTTGAGCTTTACTCCCATCAAGGGCTCGGGACATACCACCTACTAGAACATCTCGGCCCGACATCGTACGCCGGCTCGCGCCCTTCCGTCTCCATGCAGTCCCAGGATTCGAATCCCGCACTATAGCTCGGCGTGTCCTCGCAGTCAACGTTGCACAGTGAATCAAAACTTCATTCGTGACGACTGTGGCTGCTAGTGCCCTGGCCAGGGACTCGGGACATACCACCTAGAACTACCACTCAGCCCGATATCGCACGCCGCCGGTTCGCAATCCTCCGCCTCCATGCAGTCCCAGGACTCGGATCCCACGCTCCCGCTCGGCGTGTCCGCGCAGTCGATGTTGACTAGTGAATCGAAACTCCATCCCGTCGTACTCTCCGCTCTGGAACTTCGTCCCCTGGCGCTTCGGGAATAAGATCCGAGGGTCGAAGCGGAGGGGAAGTTGTCGTTCCAGTTTCGGCCGGAGGAGGAGAGGGCGGATGTGCGGCGCAGGCGGTGCACGTGAAAGAGGAGGTGGGCTACTGGGGTTGGGGTTAGGGTTGTGGATGATAGCTGGAGGGTGTTAGTGGGTTGATAAGGGGGGGAGGGGAGGAAGTACGGGAAGCGAGGAGTCGGGTGTTTGAGTGCCTAGCTGGGAGGTGGAACGGGGCGAGTCGGTGTAGGAGTTATGCCGGTGAGTGGTGGATGTGGAGGCTCGGCGGTTGATGTGTTTGGTGGAGTGTTGGGAGGAGAGGATGGTTGCGTGGATTTGGACTGGGCTGCTGGTTGTTTGGGGGCGGGGGCGGGTGTAGGGGAGGGGAATTTGTGGGACCTGGTGGAGGGGGCGTGGGTAGGGGGAGTGGGATTTGGGCATGGTGGTGATGCTGTGGGTTGAGGGGTTTGACGAGGGTGATGGTTGTGAGGGAGGTGAAAGGGATGGAGAAGGTTGAAGCTGAGGGTGTTGAGGATGGTGGTGGGGACGGAGGTCAAGGATTGCGTGACGATCGTGGCTTTGGAGTTGGTTGGAGATGGTGCGGGGAAGGCTAAGGGTAGGCTGATAGGGTCGATTGTCGTGCTTTGGGGATGGAGATGGTGGGCCGGGAGGGTGGTGTTTGGAATGAGGATGACAGTGAAGAAAGAGGATGGACTGCGGTGTGGCGGTGCTGGCGTTGGTGACGGTGCTGGTGACGGTGCTAGTGACGATGATGGTGAGGGTGCTGGTGACGATGCTGGTGACGATGCTGGTGAGGGTGCTGGTGGGGGTGCTGGTGAGGGTGCTGGTGAGGGTGCTGGTGACGGCTACGGCGACGATGACGGCTACGATAAGCGTGATAATGGTAGCGACTTTGGAGTTGCGAGGACGATGCGATGGACTGTGGTATGGAGATGGAACAAAGTAGGAGGTTGAAACCACGATGGATTGAAAAGACAGTCGTAAAGGCTGAGCAGGTGGTGTAGGTATCCACCCTACCGTGGAGATACCTCCACCCACCCACTGACATCACACACGCTACACACCACGCACCACCCTCCAGTCCAGCGTCACAAATCCCACAAAGCATGATCGGAATGTACCGCATTTCCATTCCATTTAGCACGCCGCGCCGCTTCACACTCGGCATTATCGGCCCTATTGGGTGCTTCGGCCTCGTCGGGGCCATCGGGGTCATCGGCATCGTCAGCATGAGGTCATCCATTACAAGTGGTGTGAGCCCTACGAGTGGAGCGTCCTGAACCCACGGCCCGCCGCGTCTAGAGCACCTTCCCGAAGCTACGTGCCGCGCGCTTCAACCCGATAGACTGATGTTTCAAACCCGGGGAAATTTGGCGCCAACCCGGCATCAGCTGATATACCCCGAGATCTCCGAGATTATTGACGTTCCACGCCATGGTGAGATCCTCTATGGCACATGCCCGTAGCGCAGCAACTCACGCGATGGCGTTCCACGACACTCGAATGACAAGTAGCACCGTAAATAGGCCCGCTCCGCACATTCGACATCCATACGAAACGGCAGAATTAAAGCATCTCAACATTGATCTACAGAGTACGGCAGCATGGCATGATACTGCGCATGGTAAGCCCAACGCCATCAAAGTTGAATGCTATCTTGCCTCCACCACCCGTGCCCCTCCAACATCCAACTACTTAAACAGCTTCATAATGCTCGTCGCCTTGTCATCGTGCTTATTCAGCACCTTCGCAGTCGCCAGCTCAAAGTCCTCCTGCGTGACATGCACGCGCCGCTCGCGCAGCGCATACATACCCGCCTCCGTACACACGCCCTTGAGCTCCGCCCCACTGCACCCATTCATCTTCTCCGCAATCTTGTTCAGATTGATCCCCCGCGTGAGATTCATCTTGCGGCTGTGGATGCGCAAAATGTCGGCGCGCGCCTCGACCGACGGCGGCGGGAACTCGATCTTACGGTCGATGCGGCCGGGGCGCAGGAGCGCGGGGTCGAGAATATCGAGGCGATTCGTCGCCATGATGATTTTGATGTTCTTGGTGGGTTCGAAGCCGTCGAGCTGGTTCAGCAGCTCCAGCATCGTGCGCTGCACTTCCGAGTCACCGCCTGACGAGCCTTCGACGCGGGAGGAGCCGATGCTGTCGATTTCATCCATGAAGATGATACTAGGCGCGTGCTCCCGCGCCATGACGAACAGCTCGCGCACCATGCGCGACCCCTCGCCGATGTATTTTTGTACTAGTTCTGAGCCGGACACGCGGATGAACTTGCAGTCTGTGTGGTGCGCCACTGCGCGCGCGAGCAGTGTCTTGCCTGTGCCTGGCGGGCCATAGAGCAGCACGCCCTTGGGCTGTGCGATACCGAGCGACTCGAACAATTCGGGGTGCTTGAGGCCCAGCTCGATGACCTCTTTGATTTCCTTGATTTGCTGGTCTAGACCGCCGATCATGTCGTACGTGCTGTCTGGCACTTTCTCCACCATCATGAGCGATACGAGTGGGTCGACGGATGAGGGCAGGATGCGCTCCAGTTTATAGGAGTCGCTGAGGAGGGTGACGCGCTTACCGACGGTAAGCTTGCTGATGTCGACGCTGTCGGAGATATCGACGACTGAGACGGTTAGAGGGCGGCGATAGCTACAGTGGAGAGTACGCACCATATTTCCCTTCGGGATGCACCTTGACAAGCACCTTTTTCGTGCTCATCACCTTAACGACCTCGCCGACGTATGACCCTGGTTGTTGCAACAGGCCGAGCTCCTCGCGCAGTAGCCGTACGCGCGAGTTGTAGTCGTTGCGCTGTGCTTCGAGACGCCGCAGCTTCGCCTGGCCTTGTATTATCTCGAGCTTCATGCCCTCGATCTTGTTGTGGAAGAAGGTATCGAGCGCCATGGTGATGGTGGGAATGGGGTGGCGAGATGGGTGAGGTGTAGGGGGAGCGACGAGGTGAGATGGAGGTTCAAGCTATGGCGTTGGAGATTACGGCGCGGACGGTAGATGGGAGGAGACCCCGGACAAGAACGAAAGTGTAAAGGTGTTTGCGGACAGACAGAAAGATGGCAACGCAGCAGACCGGCGACTGAATGCAGAAACGGTTGTCGATGCTTGGGAGTTGGTGACGGTCTGGTGTTTGGTGTTGCTTCTCTTGACTTCTCTTGGTTCATGCACGCTGTTCGCTTGGCCCGTGCGCCGCGCATGTGGGTTGGAGGGCTTGATGATCAACACCATCACAGGTCAAGTTGTACGCCCTTGATTTCATCCACTCTCTTTTCATTCCCCTCCTCCCCGAACAAGTGTCGCTGCTGATCACTGCCCCGCTCCTTTTGTCATCGTTTAAGATGCTTAGGTGGTTTCCTGTTCTCACCACGCAGCTTCTCTTCACTCCCTCCTCGTAGAAGCACCTCCCCCCCCCCTCCTCCCTCCCGATAAGAGCTGTAAGACCAGCCTCTCGTAATGGCCGACGAAGCAGCCAACCAGCGGAGCGACCCCTCCTCGCGCCGCAACTCCACCTCTTCAGCACTCAACACCCAGAGCTCCAGCGCGCACTTCGGCTCGAGCAGTCAGATGTCAGACCCTGCGCGGCGCCGCGCTCTGGTGACGATGCAGACTGAAGGCTACGGTGCGTCTTCCAGCTAGTTCTGACACCTAACTGTACTCATCCGTCAGGATCCATAAACACCAACCCTCGTCCCCACGCCGAGTCCTCGAAACCCAAAAAGCCCCCTACCCCCCGCCGCGCGACATCAACACACCTCCCTCACAAGGGCCAGGAGTTTTCCGTCGACGATGCCGAAGACGAAGTCGAAATAGAGGAGCTCAAGCGCCAGACAGATCGTAATGGGAAGCTCGCGAGGATGGCCTCCGGCTCCGTGAGGCAGCATTCGACGGTGCGGCGGCGCACGACAGCCCAGGTTGTGCCGACGCTGCCCAAGTTGGAGTCCCAAAGCAGCGAGGACGGCGCGGAATACGAGCCCCGACCGCTGCTCGACGTTCCAACCACCGAGTCGCCGGAAGAAAGCGCTGAGCTTGAAGGGGAGAGCGGAGAGCCCCCGAACGAAGACGACGGCGATGTCAGCGATGCGGAGAGCTTCACACTCAAGGACCGACAGGACGCGATCAATGTTACCCATCCGTTTGGCATCAGGCTGTGGAAGCCGGCCCTTTACAAGAAGAACCGCTCGGTAGAAAAGACAGCCGAGGGGGACATTCACTCCACTCCCGGCGGTCACGTCAACAGCTGGTTGTACTTGGCCAACATCCTATGGACACTGGTGTTTGGGTGGTGGCTTGCGCTCATCACGCTGACGGGTGCCTTTGTGTGCAGCCTGTTTGGATTCTTCTCTGAGTCGGCTATCGCCTACGGTGTCGTGCTGCTAGGGCTCTCCAAGTATCTGCTGTACCCCTTCGGCAAATATATCAAGCTCATTCAGGACGAGGCGTACGTTGAGGAGGATGAAGGCGAGGGCCGCAGTATCAGTGAGTACGAGCAGTGGCAGAGCGGCGATCTCGAAGAGGGGCGCCTTTTCTTCGGACCCGTCACCCTCAACCGCACGCTCATCGGCCGCCGACGACCCAGCACGGACTCGACAGCCGAGACGCAGAGCCTGCTGGGACGGAACGCGCGCGACGTGCAGCGGGCTGCCACTGCGCCAAAGCGCCGCCTCTTCGGTCGCGGCAAGTGGAATCTTGGGCGTGTCATCTTCTTCGTGTTCTTCTACGGGCTGATCCTGCCGCTACTGTCTCTGGTCTCGCTGATATGCTGGCTGTTGGTGTTCACCATCCCCATGGGCAAGGTCACTTGGCTCCTGATCGACCACCTGCGCCGCCATCCGCTCGCGCTGTCGTTCCACTCGGAGAAGCATGATACTCGGCATCCCGGGGAACCCCCTTCGTCAATTCTGATCTGCACGTACCGCGCCGTCGGGCTCAGCTACTGGAAGTATACGATCGATGGAACGAATATCTTCTTGATCAACCTTTTGGCGTTGGTGGCATTTACCATTTTCGACTTTTACGTCCTGTACGAAACGCTGGAGCTTCATAGCTTTGTAACCTCGCAGGGCTTCATCTTCTCGCTGGCGCTGCTCTCCATTATCCCGCTGGCCTACTTCATCGGCCAGGCGGTGGCGTCCATCTCGGCGCAGTCGTCCATGGGCGTGGGCGCGACGATCAATGCCTTCTTCTCCACCGTGGTCGAGGTGTTCCTCTACTGCGTGGCGCTCAAGCAGGGCAAGGCGCAGCTAGTAGAAGGCAGCATCATCGGGAGCATCTTCGCCGGTATCCTCTTCCTGCCAGGCATCTCCATGTGCTTCGGGGCGCTGAAACGCAAGACCCAGCGGTTTAACGTCAAATCAGCCGGCGTAACATCGACAATGTTGCTATTTGCCATGATCTGCGCCTTCAGCCCGACGCTCTTCTACCAGATATACGGCAGCCACGAGCTCAAATGCATGGAATGCTCCGGCCCGGAGGTAGGCTCCACGGACCGCGACTGCCGCCGGTGCTACTTCTCGCAAGTCCCCGCCGTCCACGACCGCTTTTACCAGGAGGCCGTCCTACCGTACAGCTGGCTGGCCGCTGCCCTACTGTTCCTGTCGTATCTCATCGGCCTGATGTTCACGCTTCGCACCCACGCTGCCGTCATCTGGAGCACCGAGCTCGACGAGAAGAAGCAGGCTGACGCCATGGCTGCCAGCCAGATGACTGCTCGCTCCGAAGTGCCCATGAGTCCGGTGCAGGTGGCCCACCACCGCGGACCGACGGGTGCTCGCGTCGGCCATGATGCGCGGGACTCCCAGCTGTACAGCCGTATCCTGGGGCAGACGCTGAAGAACGGCCCCATGAGCGAGTTGTCCGCCGGCAAGCAAGCGGAGAACCACGTCAACAACGTGGGGCTGCGGTCGCCGCACATTGTGCCGCCGAAGAGCCGCGATGGCGACGTGCCGGGCTTCCATCTTCAGGGCTTGTCCGAGGAAGACAACCAGATGTTGGCGCGGGAAGTGGCTGAAGCGGCGGCTACGGCGGTTGTCGCCGGCCGCGAGGCTGCCCGTCCCCCGAAAAGGAATCACATTGTGATACCCCGGCCGCCGAACGCCCATACGGCGCCGGACGGTGACAATGCTACCATTACGGGTACCGAGGCTGGTCACACGGGTGGCGGGCATGATGCGCCTAACTGGAGTCGGAGCAAGAGCTCTGTCGTGCTGCTGACTGCGACGCTGGCGTATGCGATAATTGCGGAGATTCTGGTCAATACGGTTGACTCGGTGTTGACTAACATTGATATCGATGAGAAGTTCTTGGGTATTACGCTGTTTGCGCTGGTGCCGAATACGACTGAGTTTCTGGTGAGTGGCGTGGTGGTAGTAATAGTGGGTGTGTGCTAACTGGTGTAGAATGCCATCTCGTTTGCGATGAATGGCAATATTGCGCTGTCTATGGAGATCGGCTCGGCGTACGCGCTGCAAGTATGTCTGCTGCAGATCCCGGCGCTTGTTGCATACAGCGCGTTCTACGGCCGCTCCCTCGACGCATCACAGCTTCTCGATCACACCTTCAGTGAGTTCTTCTCCCCTGCACAAGGCAGCAATGCTGACGGCGCAGCCCTCATCTTCCCGCAGTGGGACATGGCCACGGTCATCCTTTGCATTTTCTTGCTTAGCTACATGTACGGCGAGGGCAAGAGCAACTACTTCAAGGGCAGCATCCTGATTCTGAGTTACGTGGTCATCGTCGTGGGATACTACTTCGCGGGCTTTGTCAGCGACGACGGTGGTATGGGCGTCAACCGTGCGGACACGCTCGTGCTCGGCCGGTCACCGGTTATGATGGGGATGCGGAGCAGCATATAATGGATGGATGTGTTTCGTGGTGTGCTGCATTTGGGCGTTTGGGAATAGGCGACGCATATGTTGGGTTTTGACGGCGTGTGATATACCCTTTGAAACGGGTTAATCGGGAATTTGCTAGCGTGTCATTAGGTGTGAATAAATAGATGGTCGCGTCTTGTTTATGAGATCGTGGTCTGGACTTGCTTCTCGAAGGGACGAAGCTTACGCTGCTCTACCCCGCAGCGCCACCGACCGGAGCCCCTCGCTGTCCGAACGTGAGATACCGTTTACCCCGCCCCTGCCTTCAACGCTCTCTACTGCCTTTCAAAGCTCTCCACGTCTATCACCAAACGGCCCCCTCGATACCCGCTTCCTTCCCCGTCTCCAACCTCGCCCACCATGCCCACAAACTGGATCCTCGGCGACCTCTTCCTTAAAGACTTCGGCCACCAAAACTCCATCAAGCTCCTCTGGGAACAGCGCTGGAAATTTCCCGTAAGTGCCC
This sequence comes from Trichodelitschia bisporula, assembly GCA_010356995.1. Taxonomy (NCBI): domain Eukaryota; kingdom Fungi; phylum Ascomycota; class Dothideomycetes; order Phaeotrichales; family Phaeotrichaceae; genus Trichodelitschia; species Trichodelitschia bisporula. Next base: position 36,105 of record ML996708.1, on the reverse strand, counting down.
GCGTCCCCCCTCCCCATCCACCGCACTAACATCATGCAGTGCAAACTCGGCGTGTACCCGTAGGTCTCCCCCCCCAGGCCCTGGGGACCGTACTCACGCCGCAGCTTCCACGATGGCAAATTCGAGGACTTCGAGCCTATCTTTGAAGCGTTGATTAAAGGCTCGCCCACCCTACCCCCCACCCCTCCGGGGCACTTCTAACGCAAGCAGATGACATCAACGATCCCTACGACGATGTATATGCTCAAGCGTTCATTCCCACGGCTGAGGCGCTCGTCGCCGCCGCCGCTGAGGCCGAGGGGACTAACAAGGAGGAAGCAATTTCACTGTACAAGCGCGCCTGCACCGTGTACCGCCTCGCACGCTTCCCGTACATCGGGACGCCGTTGAAGGAGAAAGTGTACGCGGCGCAGAAGGAGGCGTATCTGCGCGGCGCTAGCTTGTGGGACGTGCCTGTGGAAGAGGTTGTGATTCCGCACACGCACGCCGCGGGTAGCGATGGGAAGGAGATTCCGCTGTATGTCCGGACGCCAAAAGGGGCCGTGAACGCACCGGTTATACTTCTGATCACAGGGCTGGACGGGCACAGGCCCGACAATACGGAGCGTACCCAAGCGCATCTGGACCGCGGGTGGGCGACTGTTATTCTCGATATTCCCGGTGTCGCGGATTGTCCGGCCGATCGCCGGGATCCGGTTGCGCCGGAGAGGTTGTTTGAGGCAGTGTTTGAGTGGATTGCGACGAGGAAGGAGTTTAACCCCCAGAAGGTGGTGGCGTGGGGGTTGAGTGCGGGGGGGTATTATGCCATCAGGCTGGCGCATACGCATGCTGAGAACCTGGCGGGGGCGGTGGGGCATGGCGCGGGGACGCATCATTATATTGGGGCGGAGTGGTTGGCGCATGTCGGGCATCATGAGTACCCGTTTGATTTGCGGAGGGCGTATGTGGGGAAGTATGGGTATGGGAGTTGGGAGGAGTTGGTGGAGAAGTGTCAGAAGGAGTTTAGTCTTGTGAAGAGCGGGGTTTTGGAGAAGAGGAATTGTCGGTTGTTGCTTGTTAATGGGGTGCTGGATGGGTGTATGCCGATTGAGGATAGTATGCTTTTGATGGAGTATGGGGGGCCGAAGGAGGCGCGGTTTGTGAAGGGGAGGGCGCATATGGGTGAGTGGCTTTTGATTTTGAGGAGGGGGTGGGATGTGCTGACGGGACAGGGTATCCTGAGGCGAATTCGTATGTGTATCCGTGGCTCGAGCATGTCATGGCTACGACGACGGCGGGGCAGAAGCCGTGAGCGAAGGCGGAGGGGTGAGATCAGCATCACATCGCAAGCAGGAGCAAAAAGCTAGTCATTGTTCAGGATTTCATTCGTCTTCCAATATTTACAGGAAGGTATCGCCCAATTACCCATTACCAGATCGTGAGCCTCTCATTTGCGCCATGTTTTGTAGGAAACCCAAAAGCCAACCCAAACGCCCCTCCCCGTCCATGCCGTCGCGTCAAACATCAGTCTCATCATTGCGCATCATTGAAGTTCATCAGGTGCGTCCATTCCATCAAGTCATCCCATCAGTGTCGAGCGGAAATCCAAGCGTCACTCTGGCGAACTTAGTACCGGATGGCGTGCGGGCGGGGCGGGCTCGTCGGCACAACCGGCGGATCGCAAGGCGTGCAAGTAGTCGTCGCAATAACCGTGCTAGTAGTCGAGCACACAGTCTCAAACTCCGTGCAGCTCGTAACACTCGGCACCGAAGTCACAATCGCCGTCTTCGCAATATCCGTGACATAGCTCGTCTCCGTACACGACTCGGAGCTCACAACCGGCACCACGGTCTCGATCTCCGTCGTCACCCACACAGTGATCGGGTAGGAGGTTGTAATGCAGCTGGTGGTGGAGGAAGTGACGGCGCGGGTGTTGACGACGAGGGTGGGGTAGGTGGTTGTGTAGGACGCGGTTGAGGTGCTGGTGGACCAGATGGTTGTGGTGGCGATGTGAGGGATAACGGTCGTGTATTCCCAGCTGGAGGTGGAGTAGAGGGTGGAGCACTCGGATTCGGGGAAGATGGGGTCGGGGATTGTGCTGTTGCTGAAGTGCGAGGGGCGCGCCGAGGTGAGGGTGGTGAGGGCGAGGGTGAGGGCGAGGGCGGTAAGGGAGAACATTTTGGCTGGAGGTGTGGGTTGGGGGTTTGGGTGGTAGAAGTTGGATTGGAATGTGGAAGAGTAGAAAGTTGGGAGAGTGAGAACTGAGAGTGAAGCTGGAGTGTGTTGGTGTTGGAGATGCTGAGCTGTGGATTGATGCTTTCTCGAGTCCGACTTCATTGATCCTAATATACCGACCCTGGGTGGCTCGTTCAGCCTCCCCAGCAGCCTCGCCCGCCTCACCCAGCCTCCGCGAAGAAAGTCAACCACCGCGATAATTTTTGGGGAAGCATCACCCGGAGGGATTGCATGGTGGCGCTCGAAATACGAAGGACAAGAAGCAGTTGATACGAATGAGCGGAGTTGCATTGCAGGAGCAATGGTCGTGATAGATAATGTTGCCTCGGCGGAGTCGCATTGGTGTTGACGTTGTACCATCGCGAGGCTGAACCAGTTCCGGGGCACAACCTGGAACGGCGATATTGCGCAATCAATTCCCCTCGCACACTGAGCTCAAGACAAGCTCACCTCGGCCCCACATAGTGCCCGCACCACGATAGTATCCGCACTCTCAAACACCGAGCACAAGCACCACGATCCCCCGCACCCTCAGCCCTACCGTAGGGTACGGCACACCCCCCAAGCAAACCCCCGCCAACGCTGTCCCGCCAACGCGCCACCCCGCCCCACCACCGGGCCGCACCTCCCAAGCCGCGGCCCGTGCCCCCAGCCCCCACCAGCCTTGGCATCCTCCCCAACCTCGCCAAGCCACCCCGCCTCAATCCAACCTCGACCTCTCCACCATGCCCTCGTACCTGCATCTGCGTCTGCGCGCCCACTTCCACCGCCACACGTTCAGGTACAGCCTTGCCAATTATCGCGCTGCATCTCGAGCTTCCTCTCGAGGCTTCACATCCACTGCACTGCGCCTCCACGCAATGGCGCAAGACCAGCCTCTCTCCGCAAACGCGCCGCTCCCGCGCATCGACCGCGTCTCGCCCCTCCCCGCGGACCAGGCGCGTTGGATCCAATTCCAGAAAATAGACTGGACGGATCAAACCGGGAAACCACGCGTCTGGGAAGCCGCCGCCCGCACAACACGGGGTGCATCCGGCGTCGACGCCGTCGCCATGTGTGCCCTCCTCCTCGGGCCAGGTCAGCCTACCCGGACCATCATCGTGAAGCAATTTCGGCCCGCACTGGGAGCCGTGTGCGTTGAATTTCCCGCCGGCCTGGTGGACGGGGGGGAGAGCGTGGAGGACGCGGCGGTGCGGGAGTTGAGGGAGGAGACTGGACTGAAGGGGCGGGTGGTGCAGATGACGCCGGTTGTGGCGAGTGATCCCGGGATGAGCACGGCGAATATGCAGTTTGCGGTTTTGGAGGTTGAGGGCGTGGGGATGGGGGAGGAACTACCGAAGCAAGAGTTGGAGGAGGGGGAGTTTATTGAGAGGGTGGTTGTGGAGGTGGATGGGCTGTATGAGAGGCTCAAGGGGTTTGCGGAGGAGGGGTTTGTGGTGGATGCGAGGTTGTTTCATTGGGCGGCGGGGGTGCAGTTTGCGAAGGTTAATGCGAGGAGGTATGGGTTGACGGTTGCGGATTGAGATGGTCGGGTTGATAAGGCTCGCGGTGAGCTTGTGGTACGGCATATGTACTCGGTACGACCCAAATCATCTTGAGCTATCTTTGACCGAGGCGCAGACGAAATGTAACCATGTCCATTTTCCGCAGTACCATTGACCTCAGAATCAAGCCCCCCGACAGTCCCGCTTCAGTATCTCCCCAAGCACGACCCTTCCCCCTCAGATCTTCGCCGGAGCCTTGAACTTATCCATATTCCGATGCGTAACCTCCGTCCAACCGTCCTTCTCCGCTCCACCGCTCGTAAACCACGCCGCCTGCGACGTATCCCCGCGCAGCACCCAATTCACCCACCTGGATGCCGCAACCCCATACTCCCCCCCGTTCATCTCATTATACGTCCCCCCATGCCCCGTCTTCGCCCAATTCCCCAGCCAACTCACCACCTCAGGTGCCAACTTCGCATAATCCCCCTTGCCCTACAACTCATCAGCAACAATCCCCCCCCCCAGGGTCCTCAGTCAAACTCACATTCTTATAAGCAATATCCGACGGCCCCCCCAAAAAGTAAAAAATCGGCTTCGCAAACCCCTCCACCTTCCCCTGCACCAACCCCCCCATCGTCCCGCTGTTGAATATCCCGAGTACGCTAACCCGCGGGTCCGTCGCCACGCGGTACACGTCACCGCCGCCGCAACTCTGCCCCGCGGCCGCGATCCGGGTCCCGTCGACGTGCGTCCAGTTCCCCTTGCCTGCGTTCGCGGCTACCCACGTCAGGCTGTCGCCCATGGCGGTGGGTTTGGCCTGTCCCGCGGCGCCGAAGGAGGCGAATGTGCCGGCGGCGTTGGGGTCGGCGGGCGGGCCGTTGGCGATGACCAGCACGCCTTGGGAGGCGAGTTGGATGAGGAAGGGCGCCATGATTGTGCCGACGTTGAGGCAGCCGCCGTTGCCCCACACCAGCACTGGGATCTTAAGGCCAGGCGTTATGGTCTTGGGGGCGTAGATGGTGTGTTGCGGGAGGGAGTCGATGGCGTAGTAGGTCTAGGGGGTTAGGCGGTGGAGAGAGGGGGGGCTGGGACGCACGGCTGGGTACTTTCCGGTGCCGGGGGACTTCATGGCTTCGGGCGAGTTGATTTGCCCGCCGGGTTGGGCACCGGGGGCGCCGCCTCGGAGGCCGGAAAGCATGCCCATGATGTCGAAGCCACCGGCGCCACCCTTTGGAGAACCACCGGACTTGGGCACGCCGCCTGATTGAGGCAGGCCGCCGAAGCCGCCGGGCGCTTGGGGGGCGGCGGCGGCGGTGAGGGCTAGGGTCAAAAGAGTGAGGGTTGAGGTGTGCATTTTGAAGGAGTGTGAGGAGGTAGATGGGGTTGGATGGGGTGGATGGTTCGTGAGTGAGGGGTGTTTTGTAGAGGGTGGGTTTGCATGGTAGGCGGATTTTCCGGTGGTGGAGGTTGTACCCTCGGATATCACGAGTGTGGTGTCGAATATGTTATATGGCGCGGAACTGACAAGCCCCAGCTGTTCGGATTTCCAATCTTGGGTTAGATTGCTTTCCCGCGGAAGTGGTTCGCAGATCTGCTTTACCGAGATTCGGGTACTCTGATCTCGGGACAGCCTTGCTGGGGTTGGACCGGGAGGATGATGCCGAGAGAGGGATTTGGGACCACTTTATCTGCTCCAAGGCTGACTTGCTGATGGCACAGCTTCGAGCAGCACAATTCGCTCTGCACAGCGTCTTTACTTCTTCCATCGCACTTTTGAGATTCGCAACAAGTAAAGAACCGCGCAACCATTCATAGTGCGTCGAGTTCCCCGGAGGTCTCCCGTATTGCATCCCTATTTCGGGAATATTTCCCTCGAACATCAAAGCTTCATTACCCATAGCCTACGTGCTGCGCTCGGAATATCCGAGATGGGCCAGAATCGGCAATTCCTAGCAGTAAGAAAGATATGAGGCTCGACTTCGGGAAATAGAAAGCCAGCAAGTCTCACAAAGGTCCATTCACGTCCTTCATTCCTTCCACAAACATGCGGACCTCCACTCATTTTTGGGCCGCGTTCCTTGCAGCGTCCTCGGCTATTGCCACACCCATCGACACCAATGCCGTCGTAGACCCCACCGACGGACCCCTGCCCTCCAGGAACATAACCGCCTGCACAAACATGTTCACACAACCCAACGCCACGCCCCAAACCGTACCTTCCCCGCCCCCCCGCCCCCCTCCCCCATTCCCCCCTAAAACTAACACCCATAGTACGAAAAAGTCGACGGCACCTACGGGACCGGCAAATACAAGCCCGCATGGTACACCACCGACGCCAGCCTCCCGGACCACACACTCTACCTCCCCAAGACCATCCCGGCCGGCGTTAAACTCCCCGTCGTCCTCTGGGCGAACGGCGGGTGCGGCGGGAATGGCGTCGCGTGGTTGAGTCCGTTGGTGGAGTGGGCGAGCCACGGGATGCTGGTCATTGCGGATGGGGCGCCGAATGGGCGGAGCAGGGACACGGCGGCGCTGATGAAGAAGGCGCTGGATTGGGTGAATGCGAATGCGGGGAAGGGGGCTTATGCGCAAGTGGACGGGAAGAGGGTTGGTATCTCGGGGCAGAGCTGTGGTGGGCTTGTGGCGTATGAGGTGGAAGGTGACAAGAGGGTGACGGCGGTCGGGATTTTTAATTCCGGGGCATTGAATGCGGCGCAGCGGCAGGTGGTGCCCAAGTTCAGCAAGCCGATTGCGTATTTCCTGGGGGGGAAGACGGATATCGCGTATGCGCAGGTGAGCCGAGTAGAGCGGAAGATTGGGACAAGACAAGGCTGACGGGTGCAGGGCACCGCGGATTACAATGCGTTGCCGAAGGGCCTGCCGGCCTGGAAGGGGAATGTGGAGAGCGGGCATGGGGGCACGTTTTGCCGGCCTGCGGGGGGTGAGTATGGCAAGGCTGGGAGTCAGTGGTGGAAGTGGCAGCTGCGCGGTGATCCGTCCGCGAAGGCTTTCTTCACCGAGCCGGGGGCGAAGGACATGGGGTGGCAGGCGGTGTCCCAGAATCTGGACAAGGCGCCGGTGCCGGAGGCGCTGCCGGGTAACTAGGTTGGCTTTTCGTGGGGTTGGCCTTTGCTGGCTATCGGCCTGAGGCGAGGTTTAGCAGGAGCGGAAACCGGGTCAAAAATGCAATGACTTAGCAGTATGGATTCCAAGTATGTATTAGTAGAACTTGATCGTCCATAGGTTGGAGCAGCTTTAGCATGCGCCATGCGTTTACTCCAGTTAAGGCTTCGTCCCTGCAAGCGCCTCGTCCACCTCGCGTCGCCATCTCTGCTGCTGCTCACACTGTTCCAAAAACACCTTATACTTCACATCCAACAGCTTCCTTTCCGTCAGATTCGACGAAGGATACACAGTCGAGCCTGGCTTCGACATGCGCGCCATAATATCCCAGAGACTCTCCCCCTGCCCACCAGCATGACTCGCCGCCTTGGCACCCAGCATCGCCGCACCATGCACCACCGCAGCATCAACATACCGCGGTATAAAGACGGGCATGTCACAAGCCGTGCTAATGAGAGCCATGAGGATATCGTTGCGGCACTGCCCGCCACTCATGAAGATGCTGCGGATCCGGTGGCCGGCATCGTTCATCGTCGACACTATCTGCCGCGTCTGCAGTGCGATGAATTCCATGGTGCCGTAGTACTGCAGCGCCAGATTGTCCACGCTGATATCGTTCGACAGTCCCGTGACTGAGCCTCGCATGTTGGAATCTGCGACTGGCGAGCGGTTGCCGAAGAAGTCGCCGTAGAAGAAAAAGTGCCGACCTAGCCATGAGACGCTGCAGTCCGGCGCCCCGGCGTCTGCAGCCATTTTCTTGAGCTTCCCGTTGAGATATTCGTACACCACTTTCTGGCCCGCCCTTTCAGCCTCCATCAGAAGCTCTTTCGCAGCGGGATGCTGCATGATGATATGCTGTAGCAGCTCACCCGTAGCGCTTTGCCCACCCTCGGCCATCCAGTACCCGGGGATGAGCACATCGCGATACGGGCCCCACACGCCGGGCACAAATACCGGATCCGGTGACATGGCGAGGTGACACGTCGAAGTGCCAGCTACGGCGGCGAGGCGAGTAAACGCCTGGCTCACGTCGCCAGCCTCGTGAGACTCATCGCGCCACTTCGGGTCGATATCGACCTTGGCGCCGACGGTCCCGATCCAGCCTGCGTATGCATCGATGACGCCGCTGCCAACCGCGATGCCAGCGGGCAGGCCGAGCTGTGCGGCGGCGGTCTCGGAGAGCTTGCCCACGGGCTCGCCAGCGGTTAGGAAGCGGCCGTTCTGGGACGTCAGCGGGGCACGAGCGGAGGGAGGGGCATACCACGCCATTGACACCACCCATGCGGACGAAATCGTTTTCGCACAGCTCAGTAAGGCCGATGGAGGTTAGAAAGTCGGCCTGCCACCCTTTGACGCTACCGTCGACGCCGACAGGCACGTAGCCCTGCTTGCAGACGGCGGAGCAGAAGCTGCGGCTGTTGTCGCCGGTGGCGAGGAAGGTGAGCGCGTCTGCGAGGTCGTAGAAGCGGGCATTGGCGAAGGTTTCGGACGGCAGGTTGTTTTTCAGCCAGAGCGCTTTGGGGATCTCCATCTCGATGCTCATTGTGCCGCCGACATATTTGAGGAGGGGGTGGTTCGTTCTGTTGATGAGGGCCGTTTCGGCTTCGGGCCGGTGGTCAAGCCAGAGGATGACGTTGCGCGCGTCGGCGTCGACCTTGAAGTTGGGCGGTGTGACGGAGATGGGCTCGCCCTGCTGCGTAAAGACGGCAAGCGAGCATGTTGCATCGAAGCCGATACCGCACACGGAGGTGGGGTCTATCTCGCGGATGGCCTGCTGGACGGCCTTCCCGATGGCGGCCCAGATGTCCGTCGTGGATTGTTCCTGGGGCGTCAGACGTACCGAGTGAGCGGAGAGCGGGCGGAGCGGCGTACATAGTATCCGTGCTTGTCATTCCACTTCTGGATGTCGTGCGATGCGAGCCCGACGATGTCGCCTGCCTCTGAGATGACGCAGGCGCGTGCGCTGCCCGTGCCGACGTCGATGCCGATGTAGTGGGCCATAAAGGGTATTGAGAAGAAGTGAGGTCAGCCAAAGTGAGCTTGAGTGGGGATGAAGCTGATCGGGGAATGCGGGGATTCGTGGTTAGAGAGGTTCGCGGGGTTCGCGGGGTTCGCGGGGTATTGTGGGGCAACGTGGGGCATGGGAGCTAGGGCTTCGTGGACGTCATTCTTCTGTCAGCTCTGAAGTTCTGCAGTTCGATGCAGCAATGACGCATGTTCATTGGCTTGAGCTCATGGCACTGCTTGATGGGTATTTTTGACGGCCATCAAAATCGAACTCGCCGTTGATTTCGCTATCGCTCCCGCGGATGTAGAGACTCAATTTCCCCTCCTCATCTTCGCCAGAGTCCATATTCCCGAGCTCCTCCGCAGGGAAACACGAAATGATCCGATGCTAGAGCTGGATATTGGCCTCGTGGAGCCCCTATAAGCTCGTTTGGACCGTCTATAGACTGGAGCTGTCCAACTGGCGAGCGAGCCTCGGAGTGTACGGAGCTCAAGCTCAAGCTCTCGGTCGGTTCCACCGATGGGTTGTACAGCTATCTCAGCGACTCCCCACTGCCAGTGTGCGTGGACAGCCAGCGTCAGGAAAACTCACCTTACGGCTGACATAGACATGAGGAAGGGGCAGGGCGCACATAATGTAATGGGCTCATGACGAGGGGAAGGAGCATCGGAAGACATCGTGTATATTTCTTGAGCGTCTCACGACCATCTTCTCTTTTCTTTCATCAAGTCTTCACATCATACCGTAGGCTTTCGCACATGTCGAGCTTATGCTTCCATTGACTGTCAGCGGGCTCGGCGATTGACATTGGCACAGCGTGCATGTCGCTGCGTAACTGCGAGCTGGTACAGGCAAGTAAAGAGCGAACAAGAGACGTGAATTGATAGGGATGATTGAATAGGTGGATGGAAGGGTAAAGATGAGGTTGCTGGACACCAGCCCCTAAACGTCATGTACCCTCGCCACAATTGATCAATCAGCCACCCCGGAAAAACGGAGCCCAGCCCCGAACTCCCCAGCGCGACAAGAGCAACACGCAACACAAGCACCACCACCCGTCACCACCACCCACCGCAATGCTCCTCCTCCTCACCCTCACCCTCAGCGCCCTCGCTCACGCCCTCACCCTATCCGCCGCCTCAACACCCCTGGGCACCATCTCCCTCACCCCCCCTCACATTCTCCTCTCCAACCCACAAGCCGCCTCCTCCCTCCCCTCCGGCCCCATCCCGCTGTCCCTCTCCTCCTGTCCCAGTACCATCGCCGTCGACACCGCCGCCCTCGCACCGGGCGTATCCAAGCATCTGACCCTCTTCAGCGATGCGGCGGGCTCAATCGTCGGTTTCGGTTTCGCGGCCGGCGCGCCGCGCAGTGCGGTGAAGAATGTGGAGGAGGAATGGATGATTGAGCTTGCGCCTGTTGTCGCGGGCCCGCAACCGGTGTTTAATAAGCCGCCGGTGCTGGCGGCGGATGGGGAGGAGGCGGTGGTCGAGGGGGACCAGCGGAGTTTCTTGCAGAAGTGCGTTTCCATGCCCACGCGCACACCCGCCGTTATCATGAACAAGCTAACACGCACAGGTACTGGTGGGCCATCGCGATATTCCTCGTGCTCCAGCTCGTAATGGGCGGTGGAGGAGGAGAGTAAGCAGACAAGAAAGAGAGCGGGTTTCTGAATTCTGTATACTACGTTCCCATTCGCACCAAATGCCTCCTTAGCCTCATTAGATGATATTGGTACCCCGTACCTCGTACAACCCCCCCCCCAAGCCCCAGCCTAGCCTAGCCCCAGGTATATGCCCGTTTCCCCTCCGGACCCAACTCCACGTGAATGTGCCCAACAGACGCCAGCTACAGTGGATGGGAAAAAGTACAGACAGACGCATACACGGATCCAAGTAAATCTCACACCGGCGCCCACGGCTGCGTCCCGCTCGCAGACGGCCCACTAACAGGTTGCGCTCCCCCCGTGCTGCTCTCTTCCCTCCGCGCACCCTCCTCAGGCACACTTCCCATCCCCATCCCCTCCCCCGCACTCCCGCCCCGCTCGGGACTCCCCCCCCTCAACCCCGTCCTCGTGCGAATCCGAAACGTATCCTGCAACCGAATCGTCAACCTACGCCGCCTCCGCGCCTCAGCCTCCTGCTCCGGCGTCCCGCGTCTCTGCTCGCGCAGCGTCCTCAGCGCCGCAATCCGTTCCGCCGGCGAGGCTTCCTGCATATGCCGCGGATTGAGGATGTTATCTAGTAGACCGCTCAGGCGGCGCGTGCGGCTGTTATGCTCTACGTCGTCGAGGGGCGGAGGGAGGGCGGTGGGCGAGGACGTGGGTGAGGAAGGGCGGAGGTCGATGCGGCTGTGCTTGTTAGAACTAGCTGGGTGGGGAGGAAGGGTGGGGAGGAAGGGTGGGGGGGGGGGGGGGGGGGGGGGGGGGGGGGGGGGGGGGGGGGGGGGGGGGGGGGGGGGGGGAGGGGGGGACGTACCACAGCGGACAAGTGCCCGACACATTCAGCAGCCAGGGATCGATGCACGCAGGGTGAAACGAGTGATTACACGGCAAAACCCGCACGTCCTGCCCGCGCTCAAAGTCCTCCGTGCAAATCGAGCAGCCCTGTGAATCCTCCACCGGAGCGGCGGGCTCAGGCGTCGCAGACGCGCCGGTCACGGCAGAGGCCCCGGCCGTGGCACTCCCGATATCGGAGGGTTTTGCGCTGCCGACGCTATCGCGCGCTGCGAGACTGAGTTCGACGTCTGTGCTCTTCGGCTCGTCCTTTTCGCCGAACTTGACGATGGGGAGGGTGTCGAGCATGGCGCGCGCGAGACCGCGGGCGCGGCTTTGGCGTGGCCGGCCGAGGACGTTGCGCGGCCCGTAGCGCTCTGGATGGCGGTGGGCGCGGATGGCGCCGGTCACGATGATGACGAGGAAGAGCGCGGTTATGACGCCCGTGATGCTGTACAGAATAATCATTGCGACGGCGGTGGACGGCGAGGGTCCGCCGGGTATGCTGGGCGCGTAATTGCCGTTACTCGTGCTCGTGCTGTTTTCAATAGCGGATTTGCGGGCGACGGCCCAGGACCCGAAGCGCTCGTTGATGAGCAGCGCGGTGCCGAGGCGGACGAATTCGTCGTTGTCGGTCATGCTGTAGACGTAGTCGAAGGGGGGGAAATCGGAGGGTGGGGCGTAGGCGCAGGAGGAGGAGCCCCGGCTGTAGAGGATTATGGCGCTGTAGTTGAGCGGGATTATGGCGCGGATTAGGGCTTCGACGCTTAGGAAGCCGCGCACGGAGCCTGGGTCGCAGGACACGACGGCGATGCCGTGGGTGCTGGCGAGGGCCGTCACATTGGAGAGATCGGCGTCGGTGAGATTGAAAATCGAGCCGCGGATGCCGTTTGCCGGGAGCGAGGTGTTTGCGGCTGGGGTTAGGTAGGCGAGGTTGAAGGGGGGGAAGGTTGTGTCGTAGCCGGCGAGGGAGTGGGATGTGTCGGTTTTGATGCGGGCGAGTTGGATTTGGAGATAGGCGGGGTGGGGGGCGGGGAGGGAGGCGTTGCTGGGGGTTATGCTGGGGGTTATGCTGGCGAAGGCGGCTACAGCGAGGGTGAGGAGGAAGAGGAGGAGCATCCTGGTGGTATTATGGCAGCGCGCGAGCTGTCCATTGAGGGGCGGCGGGTGCGCTGGGAAGGGGGCGATGATGCGCGAAGCCGTAGCTGTGCGACGACGGGTGGACTCGAGGGATGATGCGGGAACGAGGGAGGCGGAGGGCGTGGGATGGCGGCCGATAGGGGATCGGATTAGGCGGAGAACTGCAGAGGCCGAGGACGGAGAGGTGAATAATGAAAGAGAAGGTCGACTGAAGGTGCGAGGAAAAGATGGTGAAGAAGGGAGAGGATATGGACTCGAGGACTCGAGGGCGGGTGGTGTTGGAGGTTTCGCGGGGCTGCCCCGGTTGGTTACAGGCCGGGGTGGGGGGGGGACCACTTGAGATGGTGTGCGGGCGGCTTGGCTTGGCTATGGGGCTGGGGGGTGGCACGGCTAGGTTCGCTTGCAGCACTGCACTTGTGGGGAGGGGGCGAGGGAGGGGATACGGTAGAGATGGCAGGTGGAGGGGATGGGGATGGGGCCTCAAGTTGGTTGGGCGGTTGTAGGCGCGAATGAAGTGGGTGTGCGATGCGGGTTTTGTTTGCGGCGTGCAGTGCAGGAGTGAGAGTGAGAACGACACGGTACCGCACTGTAGTAAGCGTGAGCTGGCTTGAAGGGGCTGTCAGGCTGTGTTCTTGATGCTCTTCTCAGCATTCTGCTCTTCTCGTGCTCGGTGCGCCAATCGTCTCCCTAATCGGTGCCATGCTGCCCTATCAAGCCGTTCAAAAACCAAGGAACGCTTACGTCTTCTTCCACAAGCGGCCGATTGGCGCATCACGACCCACGGTAAACTCTTCTTTCGCCCGCAAGCTTTCCACAGTCATTCCAATTCATCTACTACGTAGCGCTAGGACACGAGGAAGCAACTAACGCCCCGGGTTTTGTTTGCCATGACCGAACGGGAGCGGGTCGTTGAGGTCGTGTGGAAGGATCGCAAAACCGACGGACGACAACTCAAAACCGACTTGACACCGGCCCGCGTCTCGTCGCGCATGGGTAGGGTGCACCACCGTGACCACTAGCCAGGGGCCGGAAGAGGGGGTGGGGGAAGACGCAGAATTCAACCGGGTTTGGACACTTTCGGGCCTCCTTTGACAGCGCACCGATGAACTTATTACCGGCATTGTTTGATGCAAGAGTTCGGGCCCCTTGATATTGCTTCCATGTGCTGGACATGACTGACGTCACATGCTTTCCACATGGTTTTGTCTTTCCCTCCGCTTGCCAAGCTGTGGGGAGGGGTCCGTTAGGAAAACGTGCAGCTGGCGATCGCGTCCACAGCACCGCCTCATCATCGCGCTCCGCGATCTTTACATCTAATCTCGCGCCAAGCCTCATGTCTTCGGTGACATGTCCAAAGCAGGGCACTCAAGATGGAAAGAAAGTTGCCCTTGGACGCATACGAGGCCTCGATTCATCGAGAATCCGCCTTCTGCGCAATACGATGCCGATCGAACCGCGCGTGCCCCATAAACGCGAGAGGAATACGGGGCGGGGCTGACCCCCCGACCCCTCAAGGCACACTCGCAACACGAGCTCATCTGGCTCTGCAGTATACAATCCGCCAGCGGGCGAAGATGCGCTCCCAACATTTCCCGCATTTTATCTCGTCGTCATGATCCGATATCTGTACAAGAAACACCAGGCGAAAAAACGCGAAAAAGCCGGCGAGCCGCCGAAGCCGGCTAAGCTGTGTCATCACCGAGGAGCACCACTTGCTGACGCCGAGCCGGCTGCAGCAAAGATAGGGCTCCTCCCGTCAGATCAGGAGCCGACTGATCCGCCCGCGGATCCGCCAACCTCCGGCCAGCACCCATTAAACCATCCGCTAGCATCCCCCAAGACAAACGACGACCCTGCGGAAAAGCTTGCGAAGCTTGGCCACCAGCCGTCCGGGAAGGAACTAGACAAGGAGCCGCAATCGACTATTACCGAGCCGTGCCTCGAGTGCAAGGCCGAGCAGCGCCGGCGCAACATATACCTCCTGAAGTTGATCGTCGCGCTATTTCCGTCCCAGTTCTTGCAGTCCGTCGATACGACTATTGTTGCTACGGCGCTCACGACTGTCGCGTCCCGCTTCGACCACCTCGATGAGTTGACCTGGATTGTGCTCGCGTACTCGCTCCCCGCAACGGCTTTCATCCCTTGGTATGGCCAGCTCGCCGACGTCTTCGGGCGCCATGCCGCGCTGCAACTCTCCATGGCCTTCATGCTCATCGGGTCGACGCTATGCGCCGCCGCGCAAACGTGGGGCATGCTCCTCTTCGGCCGCGCGCTCCAGGGCCTAAGCGCCGCCGGCATCGCCAACCTCGTCAAAATCGTGCTCTCGGACAAAGTCACGCTCGCGGAACAATCCCGCAACAATAGTATCTTCGCGCTGGTCACGGGCGTAGGGTATAGCGTCGGCCCGATTGTAGGCGGCTCGCTCGCGGTCGCGAATTGGCGCTACTGCTTCGTCCTGTCGATCCCTATCGCCGCGCTGGCGATGGTGCTTATTTTTTTCGTGCTGAGGGAGGAGCTGGTGCACGGCACGCACCACCTTACCGGCCCGGAGCGGGTCAGTCTGCGGCAAGGGCTGGCGACGATAGATGTCGGTGGGACGACGCTGTTTGTCCTCGGGGCCGGGCTGGTAATTTTGGCAACGTCGTGGGGCGGGACGAAGTACGACTGGGATTCGTATAGGGTGGTGCTCCCGCTGGTGCTGGGCAGCGTGCTCTTTGTCTCCTTTTTCGTATACGAGTATCTCCTGGAGCCGGGGCACTGGCTTGCGCGCCGCTTCCCGCGCCAGGTGGCTATGATTCCGTTCAAGCTGTTCCAGAGGAAGGATGTTGCGCTGCTGGCGGTGATTAATGCGGCGACGGGCGCGGCGCTGTATTGTGCGTTTTACTTCGTCGGTATCTTCTGGACGTTGGCGCAGGATTACTCGCCCTCGAAGGCCGGCTTGCAGTTGCTGTACTATACCCCGGGACTGGGGGGTGAGTTACCCGGCACTCACAGCTTGCACTTGGTGCTAACCGTTATCAGTCGGCGCGTACTCGGCCATGTTCATCTGCAACGTCTGGCCACGGCAAACATTCTACCCCCTAATGCTCGGGTCCACAGTCGAAGCCCTCGGCTTCGCCCTCCTTACCTGGGCGACCTCAACGCGTAAATCAGCGCTGGTAAACGTCACCATCGCCATCGCCGGCGCTGGCACGGGCCTGCGCTTTATGCCGAACACCTTGCACGCTGTCGGCGTCTGGCCAACCGAAATCGCCGCCGTGATGTCGCTCATGGACTTTGCGCTGCCGTTTGGCGGTACGCTGAGCCTTGCGATCATGGCGAGCGTGTTCTCGAATAAGTTCTCGTCGTCGCTGGCGCATGTGGACTTGGGTCCGGGGGGGCGGCAGAACGCCGACGGCCTGGATGCAATCCGTGCATTGCCGGACGCGGTGCAGTTGGCCGTGCGGCAGAGGGCGGCGCACGCGGTTATGTGGGCGTTTGCGTCGGCGCTGCCGCTTATGGGGTTGAGCGTGCTCGCAGCGTGCTTTTTGGGGAATGTGTGGATCAATCCGGCGAAGGAGGGGGCGCGGCATCGTGGGTATGTGGTGTATGGGGTGTATCTGAAGGAGCTGGCACGGGCGAGTTTCACTGACTCCTTTTCAACTTTCGCTAATGTACATGCAGGGCCGCCTCAAAACCGCCCGCCAGCCGATCGCCGCAGCCTAGACCTTCGGGTTCTTAACATACATGATCGAAATACCCATGACGTTGCTCTGCTTCCCGCTCTCGTGCGTCATACCCGCGTACTTGTCGTAATCGTAGAACGCCTCCAAGCCCCACTTCTGCCCCTTCTTCAACGTCTTGACGCCCAGCGTGTCGTCAAAGCACGCCGACATGCTCGTGATGTGCTTCACGTTGCCCTTAACATCAGCGTGCCCATGCCCCGGCCCCTCGCCGCCCATCCCCGCCATCGGCGACGGGCCACCCATCCCGCCCGCCCCAGCCCCGCCGTACGTGGCCACCGAGTCGCAGACCTGCTTCCCGTCGACCGAGAGCGTGAGGTGCGTACCCCCGTCGTGCAAATGCCCGCCGGCGCCCAGGATATCGCCATCCAGATTCGCAGTCCAGGTGTACTTGACGCTAAAGTTGCCCGTCTGCTTCGGCGGCGCGATCTCGCTGGTCCCGCACTGCGCCGCGTCGAGCCATATCGCCTTCACATCGCCTACGTCCTTCGGGCGGCCGGTGACGTAGTCGTACGTGAGCGTCATGTACACCGTCCGATCATCCATATTCTGATTCATCAGATCGACGATAAAAGAGAACTTATCCGTCGGATACAGGTAGTACCCGAGCACCTCATTCTTAACCCACGGCGGATTGAACGCCGCCGCACTGCGCTCATTCCCGCTTGAAAAGAAGCGCTCAGACTTGGTCGCGTCGCTGCCGATGAGCATATGCGGGAGGCTCATCTTGCCCGCGCACGTCGGGTCGAAGCGCTTCGGCCCGACCGTAAAGGCAACCATGTGGTGCAGCCACATTCCATTCGCGGTATTCGCATCGCTCCCATTCGCATACTCCAGCCCCGCACTAATCCCCAAAAGCACACAATCGCCCTCGCACGGCCGCGCGACCCCTAGATCGGGATAGTTAAACAGCGTGCCCATCTCCCCCGACACGCTCTTCTTGGACATATTGGGCACTTTGTACGGCCCGTAGCGCACTTTGATTGTTTTTGCCGAAGGCACGCCGGGGACGCGGTTGGGGAGGAAGGAGGTCCGGGGAGCGGCACCGGGGATGTCGGGGACTTTGCCGTAGCCGCCTGGGGGGGTTAGTTGTGGGCGAAGGAGGGGGAGGGGGGAGGGTGATGTACTGTTCATGCCGCTGACGAGGCTGCCGAGGAAACCGCCGCCGGCGCCCTTGGCCTGGCGCGGGTGCAGCTCCGCGGGGGAGGCGGTTGCGGCGGCGAGCAGGCTAGTGAAAAGGAGGGACTTCATGGCTGTGGGTGTCGCATTTCTGGAAGGTTGGGCATGGTGGTGCCTTTATCCAGCGGTGCGAATTGCAGGCGCGCGGACTTGATTAATTGAGATAGAGATTAGGACGCAGTTCAGGTCACCGAGATTGGGCTCCTTTCCGCAAGATTTACTGCGAAGGGCTGATCGCTACGTGCGTAGGAGATGGCCATTTGGGCCACGACGTACACTGTGGGTGTGGTGTTTCGGGTTGATGGGTTTGGGGGCTGGTGTTCGGTACTCGGCGAGGCTGGTGAGATCCGGTGGTTTGCTTGTGATTGGTTTGGCTCGGCGGAGTTCCGAGTGGTTGTTTGCGAGCCGTTGTCTGACGTGGATATATACAACGTGTGTAGCAACGTTGATGGGAAACCTGCCCTTGCTTTGCAGGTGCTGCGATTCTGCTGGGTTGTCATCACGGGCGGTTGACGTCCACTACGGCCAACGCTCACCACGCAGCACCCAGGTCTCGAGCTACTTTCTGGCAAGGTTGCCGTCCAAAACGTGGGTGCGTACGTGTTCTGATACATATGCAAGCATCACATGTGTGGCATTGCTTCGAGTCCGCCATCTCTTCAACATCTGCAAAGACATTCCGCAGATTCATCTAACACGGCCAACGAGAACTGACCGATGGTGGGCGGGACTTGTCTTCTGCAGAGAGTCAGTGGTGGTTGTTGCCCGAGCACGCCGAGGTGGGCATGCAGGTCGGAAAATGACGCACGCCATTGTGGCGCAGCGGGGTAACCTTAACGGCAGCCGCACCGCCACACTGTCAACGTCATTGCCCCGCCCTGGAGCTTGATCCCACCCACCTGAGGTAGGACCACATCTCCTCTCGCCCTTTCGTTTGTACAAATACCAAGCCGTCCAACGCTGCAATCATCTGCATCAAGTCCTCACTCACCTGCAGATCAACCACAGATCCTCCTCCTTTCCCAGATCTTCACCAACTCCATCTCCAGTAAAAACACCTCCACCATCACCATGTCGACGGTCAAGGTTCAAAACATTTCCAAGCAGACGAGCGAGAAGGAAGTTCGCGACTTCTTCAGCTTCTGGTATGCTCTCCCTCTTCCACTGTCCCTCTCCTGATCCTTTTGTCCTCTTCTCTCCCTTTGATTTACAGTTACTAACGTCCCCAGCGGCAAGATCAGCCACCTCACCGTCCAGCCCGCCGGCGAAGACACGCAAGAGGCCACGGTCACGTTCGACAAGGAGACGGCCGCAAAGACAGCACTCCTCCTCGACAGCACACAGCTCGGCCCGTCGCAAGTGCACGTCACACCCGACGAGTCGGCTCCCTCCCTATCAACCTCCAAGGATGAGACGGACGACGGCGACGTACAACAGGAGGACAAGCCCCGCGCGCGTATCTTTGCCGAATACCTAGCGCACGGCTACCTCCTCAGCGACCAGATCATTGCTCGTGGGCTCGCCTTTGACGAGCAGCGCGGCATCTCGCAGCGCTTCACCGACGCACTCAAGAACTTTGACGCAAAGTACCACGCCGTCGACAAGGCTAAGGCAGCCGATGAACGTCTCGGCGTGACGAGCAAGGCGTATGGCGCCTGGGGTGGTCTCTCGTCGTACTTTGAGAAGGCCAGCAACACGCCTACGGGCCAGAAGCTGCGCCAGTTCTACGATCAGAGCAGCAAACAGGTGCTTGACGTGCACGCCGAAGCGCGCCACCTCGCCGACCTTAAGACGAAGAAGGCTGGAGAGGCGGAACCCGCCGCCAAGGACACCTCGACGCCGGCTGTAGGCGCAGAGTCCAGCGAGAAGGCGGTGCCTGCTTGAGAGAGGTGATACAGAATGCTGTGCGACAGCTAGTGTTGAGAGTGGCGGGGCGCACCGGTCGGCAGGTAGCCGGGAGGCGAAGATGGCGGGGTAAAGCTCGTGTCATGTGCGGGGTTCGGTGGACTGGGAAGATTGACGATGTACGACTAGCGTTTACCTGGTAGTTTTTAACTTGCTCAGCTGTTCCTCTTTAAACTTTGCATGGTCTGCTCTGCTTGAAGTGAGTGAAGTAAATGAATTCCCGTCCGTCAATCAGCTTCGGTTGCGGGAGTCGGAATTGAGGGGTGCGAAAGCTGATGATCTACGAATGAGAGAGCACGGAGATTGGAACTCCAGACACCATTGGCCGCGGCATCACCAGCCGAGTTTACCGTGGAAAAGAAGCGAACAGAATGCGCATCAAAAGTGAATCAGTCACTTGCAGCTCGCAACGCCCCGCCCCGCCCGCCCGCCGTCACCCGCCCATCGTACATGTCCGCCATTGCCGAACAAAACGTCCAGACCGCGGGCTACTGGCAGGCAATAGTGCGGCTCAGACACGTTGGGCGTCTTTTTTGATGCAGGATCTCGTCGCCGTTAAGCCTATCATGGTATGGCGTGCACTAGTCGTTCGGCGTCTGGCTAGCTGCGGCTTCCTGCATGCGGTCCAAGGGCGACGCGTACCGACCGCAAATCTTCATGATCCCACCTGTTGTCCCATGACTCTGGAACACGAGAGAGGCACATCTTTGCCCTTGGTCGTATCATCTCGGGGTAGTGGAATCGCTTCGGCCCTCCCCTTGGAATTGAGTCCGCTGTGCTGGTGTTGCTGGTGCCATGGGAGCATGGTCCTGGGTGCTGAAGACACAGTGCATAGCATGGTGGGGCATGGCTGATAGGGTTGCATGGTGCATGGCGGTTTGATAACAGGAATTGGATGGGGAACTGATCAGTACAGTAGGGAAGCACCCAGGATCCGATGTCCAGCTTTTGCTCCGATTTCTAGCTACCACCCTACTCGTGCCCGCTTTCCGCTCCCGTCCGACCGTAAATCCCGGTGGGCCAGAGTGGCCGGCAAACACGGCGCAGCTGGGCTGCAGATATTGGGAGAGTTGGCTGCGGTGGTGAGACTGAATTGCTGCCAATTGCTGAGAGAGCGTGCCTCGCATCGCATGGCGGGGCATTTTCCCGGGTCTCCAGAGTACCTTCTAGCTCAATAGACCCCTCTTTTGGAACCCCTCTTGACCTTGACCCTCTTTCTTCCTCAGGCAGTTGCTATGGCCATTAGGTGTCCAGGCGTTCACTTGCGGTAAACTTTGATAACTGCCAGTCCGCCGCTTCCCTCCCTTCGCAAAATTTCTTCTCTTCTCCTCTGCTCTTCACCTCTTCTCTGCATCACCAACAGCAGACGGCCGTAAGATTCAGAATTGCTGGAGGAACATGCTTCTTACACCACAGCAAAGCTCGTCGCGAGACCCCAGCAGCTTCCCTACCGTCCAGCTACTGATTCTCGGTACGTCACTCTGTCCCCGTTTCCACCTGTCGTCCCTCATTTGCACCCTTAAACCCAAACATCCTCTCCCACCGCCTATCGCATCTGTCTCGTCTCTGACGATCCACCCATCGCACAAAATGCTTTCCTATATCTATCTCTCCCCCATCGGCTCTTGCTAACACCTCAGCCCTTGTGCGCGTTTCGGAGCCCATTGCCCTCACCTCCATCTTCCCCTATGCGTGGAAGCTCGTGCTGCACTATGAAATTGGGAACGAAAGCGATGCCGCCTTCTATGCCGGCGTACTCATCGCCGCCTTTTCCTTTGCCGAGGCGCTGACGGGCATCTTCTGGGGAACGTTGTCAGACCGCATCGGCCGCAAAAAGGTGCTCATCTTCGGGACAACCGGCACGATGCTCTCGCTGCTCGTCCTCGGCTTTGCAGGCAACTTTTGGGTCGCCCTGTTCGGTCGTGTTTTTGGCGGTATGCTCAATGGGAATATTGGCGTCATCCAGGTTGGTTGTTCGATTTGGTCTTGCTGGCGTGGCTAACCAACGCAGACCATGGTCGGTGAACTTGTCTCCAACCCCAAGCATGAGCGTGCGTACCCCTCCTGTGTCGTCGTCGCGTCGCTAATAATCCCAGCTCGGGCATTTGCAGTCATGCCGTTTGTGTGGTCGATCGGCACCATCATCGGTCCCGCCATCGGTGGCTACTTTGCTAACCCCACCAAGACCTTCCCTACCCATTTTAGCGCCGATGGCTTGTTTGGCAAATTCCCGTACCTGTTGCCCAACCTCATCTGCTCGGCCATGCTGCTCGGCTCCATCATCGCCGCCTACTTCTTCCTCTTCGAGACCCACCCCGATATGCAGCCGTGGAGCACGCAGGCGGACCTGGAAAACACGACGGCGGCGACGCCGCTGATCCCGGCATCGGGTGCCATGGCGAATGCGCCGGCTGATCTGTCGACCGAGTCGTACGGCACGTTTGACAGCGTTGTCATCGAGGACCGCCGTGCGAACGACCGCGCGGGCCGCTCGGTCGACCGCAGCAAGCTCGCCCGCTCCTCGTCTGCCACGTCCACCATGTCTACGTTGTCAGCCACTGCTGGCAAAGTATACACCAGAAACGTCCTGGTGCTGATCGCCGCGCTCGGAATGTAGGTACTGCCACCTCTACCTCCTGCACTACTGACCAGCAGCTACACGTACCACTCCATGACCTACGACCACCTGATGCCCATCTTCTTCCAGGACGAGAAAGACTACGGTGCCGGCATGACGGGCGGCCTCGGGCTCTCCACCCAGCAGGTTGGCATCATCATGAGCGTGAACGGCATCATCGCGCTCTTCGTGCAGGGGCTCATCTTCCCGTTTATGGCGTCGTGGCTCGGCGTGTGGCCGCTTTTTGTGATCGTGACGATCGGCCATCCCTTGGCGTACGTGATCATGCCGTTTCTGTCTGCATTGCCGCCCAACTGGCTTTACACGGGCATCTACACGTGCTTGTTTGTGCGCAACTTCTTCTCCATCATCGCCTATCCATTGCTCCTCATCCTCATCAAGGAGGCCGCGCCGTCATCCAGCCATCTCGGCAAGATCAACGGGCTGGCAGCGAGCACGGGCGGCGCGTGCCGCACTGTTGCGAGTCCCGTGGCCGGATATCTGTATGGCCTCGGAAGCCAGATGCATTTTTCGGCGCTGGCGTGGTGGGCCAGCGCCATCATAGCCGTGTTTGGTGCATTCCAGATTCCTTGGATCAAGCGCCAGAAGCACAAGACGGCGCATGTGCGGACGGCAGCGGCGTGGGCCGAGTCGATTGAAGAGCAGCCTGAGGGCCAGAAGCCGGTGGAGGCGGAGCCCAGGAATATGTGAATATGTGAACTGACTACAGGGTCGCTACTATGCGTCGCTAACTGTGATATCCAGCAAAAGTGGTTAGCATGGCGTTATGGTGTTTGATTTACGGAGTATGGATGTATTGGCCGGGGAACCCTGGATGAATGCAATTCTAGCGCGGTGTTCGACAAGGACGTTTTGGGGATGGCGAAAGGCGAGCTATCACAGGATATGGACGGCAGCAAATACTGTGAAATGCTTCATGCACAGCTGCAAGTGACAGTAAACGCAAGTCAGAACGTGCAAGGGAGAGGACGCGATAACGCACCGTCAACGCGCGCTCATTTATCCACAGCCGAGGTCAAGCCTGCCGCCTCGACCAACCACCAGCCTCATCTCCGCTCTCCCCACAATCTGACCGTCGCTCATCTCCCGCACCCATCACCCCCTCTCATGCGCTTTTGCTTCCTTCCCCGCATGCCTGCGCTTCCATCAACAGGCACGCGCCAGCCCTCTGACGGCTTTGGATAATTTGACTACAACAACACCAGCGGACACAAACAGCGTTCCCAAAATACCAGCGCGATGGCGTCTCCACCTCCCTCGTCATCCTCGTCGGCCCCGTCGGCCTCATCGCAGCCAATGGACCCTATCGTGCGCAACGCGATGCGCTACTCTCTCAGCCCGCGCGAATACAAACTCCTACACAAGTACCTCCTCTCGCGCACGCCCGCCGTGCGCACCAAAGCGCCTCAACCCGCCCGCTTCGAGCGCGCCGTCACTGCCGCCGACGACTACAATGCGGCGGCGCTGCGCGCAAGCGTGCGTCTGTTCGGTGGTGTGTACGGCGGACTGAAGCTGTGGGAGGTGATTGCAGCGCGCGTGCTCGGCCGGAAGCCAGTGTGAGTTGCACGCTTTGCCGTCGTAATGCTGTCGAAATGCTAACAGCGCAGACCTGCCCCCAAGCAGCCGTTCTACAAGTCCGGCAACATCCGTCTTCCCGGCGCGCTCGCCGCCATCCTCCTCTTCCACCGCCTCCTGCACCGCTTCTTCCTCCGCCTGCGCGCCAGCCTGCTCGACGACACCGCAAAGGCCTTCCGCGCGCGCAACCCGCGCATCGCGCGTGCGCTGACCGCGAAACTCGCCCCGGCGCTCGGCGCTAGTCTCGCGGGCGCGTGGCTCGCGGCCTATCCGGCGTCGCAACTACGCATCACGATCACTATCTACACCGCCAGCCGCGCGCTCGAGTTCTTCTACGAGTACCTGCACAACGGCGGGTGGTTCGCCAATATGCCCTGGTGGGTCGGCAGTTGGCTGCTCATGCCGGCGGCGTGCGGCCAGCTGCTCCACGCGTTTGTGTTTGACAGGGACTGCTTCCCGGCGACGTATAACAACTTTGTCCTGCGCCACTCGCAGCACTACCTGCATGCGCGCCCGGCGGGTTATCCGGCGACTGCGCCCTGGCCCTCGGCGGCTGAAATCGTGGATAATCTCGCTGAGATGGCGCGCCTGCGCTGGCCGCCCTTCGTCTCCCCCATCCTCTTCCCTACCTCGCAAACCCTCCCCCCCACGCTCGCCGCCCTCGGACCGCTCACCTCCTCCGCCCACCCCGGAACTACATCCCTGAGCTGCGCCACCCTGCACCCGAACGACCCGTCTTGCCTACGCACGTACGCGACGTTCTTCCTCCGCGCCTTCCCTGGCGTCGCGCGCTTCTTCACCCTACTCTATGGCGCATTCAGCCTCCTCCGCTGGCGCGCCTTCGTCAAAACGCCTGGCCCCGCCTTCCTACGCCTGGCCCGGACGGTGCTGCGCATGGCGCTGTATGTCACAGGTGCGCTGGGCACGAGTTGGGCGAGCATTTGCGCGTTCCAGGCCTTCTTGCCTAGGAACGTGCTGCCGCAGGGACGGTTTGTGGCGGCAGGCGCGCTCGCGGGGTCGTGGGCTTTTCTTGATAGGGGGGCTGGGAGGGGGAATTTCATGTATACGGCGAGGATGAGCGCGGATAGCTTGTGGAAGGTGGGGCGGAAGAGGGGGTGGTGGAATGGGGTGAGAGGGGGGGATGTGCTTCTCTTTGTGGGGAGTTTGGCGCTGCTTGGGGGTGTTTATGAGGCTGATCCTGCGGCGGTGACGAGTGGGGTTATTAGGAAGGGGTTCGGTGTGCTTAGGGGGGAGGGGTGGGTTGATCGCCTTGAGGCGCCGAAGGCGACGGAGGAGAAGGTCGTGCCGGACGGGGATAAGGGGAAGGGGAAGGCGGAGTAGGCGGGTCAGGGTTGGGGTTAGGGTTGGGTTTTATTCGCGGGTAGTTCTAGTCCGTTTAGGATGC
The DNA here is from genome assembly GCA_010356995.1 of Trichodelitschia bisporula. Lineage (NCBI taxonomy): Eukaryota > Fungi > Ascomycota > Dothideomycetes > Phaeotrichales > Phaeotrichaceae > Trichodelitschia > Trichodelitschia bisporula. The sequence continues at coordinate 11,215 of ML996708.1, read as the reverse complement.
AGCTGGCGCTTTTTCTTGATGTTATTGCTACGGTATGTAATTTTGGCTTCCGCTCTCTTAAGGGCGAAGACGCGCGAGATGGCGATGCGGTATGTGTTAACGGTTGGTTTTTGAGTTGCTGAGTCTTTGCCGTGCCGGGTAGTTCTCGTATGACCGATCCTGCGGCCGACTTTTGGGTTCCGCGCTCCAAGTATCGTAAGGTTATAGTGAAGATACGCCAGACGCAGAACCCACTGGTTTTCTGGTTTGCTTAAGCTTCGCCGTGCTGGGTGATTCTCGTGGGATTTTCTCGTGTTTTACGGATTATACAGCTTGCCATATTTCGCCTGGTACGGCCCGCGCCGGTGGGGGCGAAAAACGTGTGGGATCCGCGTTGCTGGTAGCGCCAGTGCGGGCCGGCTTATGGGCGGGGATGGGGATGCTGCAGGATTCCGTGAGAAGCTTGTCTGAAGCCTAGTTTGACGTCCAGCGTTGATGAGAGGAATATATCACTTAGAACTGTTGGTGTGGCTCAGAGGCAGTCATATATAGTCATTTCATTCACGTACTGTAAATCATCGTCGCAGCCTTGCCGCCAGTATCTCAATCCAACGCCTACCTTCGTACTTCGACGGGCAAGGATGGGGTGAGAGAAATATCACGTATCACTGATCGACTTGGTCTTAACGTACTAATAGATGAAATCATGCCATCTACGTAAATCATCCGCTCTAGTTGCATCCAACGAGCAGGAAACAAAACGCCGTCGCAGCCTTGCCGCCGGTATCTCAATCAAATGCCCACGGCTTGTTGCTTGGAGCCGTCAAACACAATCTAGACAGTCTGGTATCTCCCATCCCCAACTCCGAAGCAAAGTAAAGCAACGCAAAGCAAAAACAACTTCAAAATCCATCACTTCCGCCCAAACAACCGCCCCACCTTCTTTGCCGTCCGCTGCCGCCGGCCCATCCCCGAATACGGATCCATGTGCCCCGACTCATCAAACTTGCGCAGATCCAACAGCATCTGATTCGTCACACACGGCCGTATATCCTGCAGCGCCAACGCAAAGTGGCGATTATTCAGGACGCGTCGCGGGCGCGGCGCCCCCGGCTCCGTCGCGCTGGGCCCGAGCAACTCATCCTGCACCGCGCGCGTCGCCGCCTGCACGCACAGGTTCTTGAGATCGGACCCGGAGTACCGCGCTGTGTAGCGCGCTACCGTCACGAGGTCCACGTCTGTCGCGCGCTCGTCCGCGAGATAGTGCTGGAGGATGGCGAGGCGGTCGCTCAGCCCCGGGAGGCCGATGTGGATGCGCTGCGGGAGGCGGCGCAGGATGGCGTCGTCGATGTCCTGCGGCCGGTTGGTGGCGACGACGATGAAGGCATTTTCCGACCCGTGCGCCATGCTGTCCCACTCGTGCAGGAACTGGTTTACCATTGTGCGCTCCCAGCTGTTGCCCTTGTCGCTGCGCTTGGTGAAGACGCTGTCGGCTTCGTCGAGGAAGACGACACACGGCTGCAGCGCTTTGGCGACTTCGAAGATTTTGGCGATGATCTTTTCCGACTCGCCGACGTAGCGCTGTAGGACTTGCGCGCCGGATACTTCGAGGGTTGTGCAGCCTGATTCTGTGGCCATGGCTTTGGCGAGGAGGGTCTTGCCTGTGCCTGGTGGGCCGTAGAGCAGTACGCCTGGGATGCGGTTGCCCTTTAGCACGCCGTAGGTGTACGCCTGTGGGCGCTCGATGGACAACTTGATCAAGGTGCGCAGGCTTTGCTTGACCCCGCGGTCGAGGATGACGTCCGAAAAATGGATGTTGTACGTGCCTGATCCGGTTAGCCTCAGCCTCGCTCACTCTGCCTGCGGGAAAACATACCAGGCTTCGTCACGCCCCGCAACAGCTCCTTAACCACATCGCTATCATTCTCCATCAACGCCTCCAACCGCGCATCAATATCCCGTCCCACACTCTCCGTATCCGAATCCACCGCCGTCGTCGAGCCCGCCGCCTGCGGCTGCGCCGCCGCAAAGCTGCTATTCAGCTCGTCGCACGAGTCCTTGACCCGTACAAGGTCCGCTAGGTCCGCTAGCTTCACCTCCTGCCCCGTCGGCAGTCCGCACACCAGCTTCGCCACCTTCATTACCTGACTCTGCGGCCACACCGCCTTCTCAAGGCTCTTGCGGAGGCTTTCAGGGAGCAAGCTCGTGTCCCACGATGTTAGCGGGTGGAACAGGTCATCTGCGGCGGGTGTCCTGTTGCCGAGGGCGCGCACGGCGTGTTTTAGTCGCCGGACATTTGTCTCGAGGTTCCAGCGGAATAAGTCGTTGGACAGCACGGCCCGCTGCAGACTGTTCGCCGGTGGCGTGATATCAACGATCTGCCCGTCCGGCTTGAGCGGGTTGTTGCTGTCGTGCTTCGCCGACGGGTGGCGCATCTCGCCAAGCAGGCGCGCCGTGCAGAATGAGCCGATGAACAGGGCGGGTTGGCCGCGCTCGCGGCGCTCGTTGAGCCGCTCGTCCAAGGACTCGAGAACTGTCTTGCCGAAGCGGCTCGCAGCCACTTCTTTGAAGTCGCGGAGGTGGATGAACAGCGGCGTGCCATGGGGCTTGACCTTCGGTGTCTTGTCTTCGTCGTCGCTGTCGCTGCCAGCGTCACTAGTAGCATCGTTGTCCGCCTTTGCATCCCCTATGGGCCCGGCGCACGAGTCGAGGATGGCGTCCCAGAAGGCATTGAGCTGACGGGTCATCGCCAACGAGGTAGGGCAGTAGTCGCTGTCATAGACGCTGACCTCGGATTCGGACTCGCCCGCAGGGTGGCACACGTAGTGAGTCTGGGTAAGTGCCTTCTCAAGCTTCACGCGTCCCTCGTTAAACTCGCCGAGGTACTGGGCCACATCGGCCAGGTCCTGGGAATCGACGTGGATGACATGCGCCTCCAGGTCTTTGGCCAGCATCTCCACCACGGCGTCGAGATAGTACATGCCATGGTCCATTGGGCAGCGGATGATGGTGCGCATCTCGCGGAGAGCATCTTCGTCGTCCGACGTGGTCAGGGTGCTTAAGCTGGCCTTGACAGACGTCTTGAGGCCCTGATACAAGTCGATGTGGACCTTGTAGCGCACAGTCGTCTGCGCTGTCTGGTTGGTCGTACTGTCGATGAGGACAGGCGTGGACTGGTACGTCTGGATCTCGAGCGCCTTTTCGGCCATCTTCTTCGCGGTCGCGGTGCGAGTCGCCTGGAACCAGGCCGCGCGCTCGGCTACCAGACCCTCCTTCGGCTGCTCCGCAGTATCTGCAGGGACTGCCGCAGCGGGGACTGCCGCAGCGGTGACAGTCGCATCGCCGACATCCACTGCGCTGTCGACGCGGGACTCGGCGGTACTGGCATTTTCACCGCTGCTATCCGCACCAGTGGATGTGGGGTTGCGAGGCGATTTTTCTGTGAAAGTTAGCCCAGTCGGTGAAGCCGTTCTGTTGTACTAACCTGGAGTTGAGCCTTGTGCTTGCGAACTGTCTTGCGGAGCTACCCCACTCGATGCGGGGCGTTCAGTGCTGGATGTATCGGGACGCCCGGACGAGGTGCTCGGGGGTCCGTCCTCGGGGGGTGAACTTTGAGCGTTACCCATGATGTTCAAAATGATGGGAAATACAAGGAGCCAAATGTGTACGAATGTATGTAGAACAACGGGTAACGCTTATATCACGCAAATCATGCAGTTTTAAGCTTAGGAACGTGGTTCTGGCAAGGGGGGGAATCCAGATGTCCCGATGAACGCCCAGCAAGCAATGACGAGGTGAGGCGTAAACTGGTCTAAGCCCCACTGCTTGAGGCCACAATAATGAGGCCTCACTTTAGCGGATCTCCGCTGTGAACTCTGCCTCGCCGCCACATCAAGGAAGGAATACGAGGGGCTGAAGCGCTTGCGACATGCCTTGGCGGCATGGCAAGGTGGGCGGATGGCCAAGTTCAGATACCACTAGCACCGTAGAAGAATGAGTTCCCTGGCCAGGATAACTAAAGCGGCCTCCTTTCCTCAGCATCTGTGCAGTTCATGCCAGTGACATGGCGGGGCTATCGCGGAAGGGGGTTAAGCAGGGTCAAGGGGTTGAAGCAGGGCCAAGAATCGAGCAACTCGTGAGAATCGAGGGAGGGTCCAGGGGATGGTGGAGTTTGGGGTGTGGAGGAAGAGGGTTGAGAGGGCTCAAGAGGGGCAGCAAATCGCAGAGAGCAGTGGAGGCGCGGAGACGCCTCAGCCAGCAAAGCCGCAACACTCACCCAATTTCTGCGCAGGGGGGAAGCCAACGTTCGCTGGAGCCTGGGTATATCGCATGGTATGCTAAAAGTAGGACCGCATCAACTTTGATGTCAATTGCGGCTCCGCATTCCAAATGCGCTCAGCTGAAAGAAGTGTGGTGTCAAGAATACAGCCTCGTCGTTCCACCCCTTCAACCGACGGTAGACCTAGTGGATATCCTAGCGCGGAACTTTCCACACCTTCCAGTTTCGACGCCCCGCTTTGCCTGGCATCGAAGGGTTGAAGTTGTCTATCAAAACGCGCCCTACAGATCGTCAGGTCCGCACAGTGCGGGGGGTAAGGTTATCGTAATCACGGGGAAAGCACAGCCTCCCCGCCAAACCACGGCCCCGGTTTCGCAGGCCAGTCACAGACGAGGGGCTGCATGAGGCCCCAGGCATCATTATTATTCGCTAGGGAGCCGCCAGCTCTTCCCCAAAGCGGCCAGTTCCCGCTGCGTGAACATCTGACACCGTGCCCCTCATGGCTTGCAGAACGCCGAGCGGGGGAAGCGTCGAACCGTGCCGGTATTATTATTGCAGCCTGCGCGAGCGATCAGTCCACGTTGATTAGAGAATTTATCAGCACACTGCCCGTGTGAGCCTCGCCATTGCATGAGCAACTCACCTTTCCATCCCTTCGCCAATATCGTCACCAACCCACCCTCCACCATCCCCCATCCCCGCTCAGCCTCATTCTCGAGTCCGCACCCCCGCGCCACAATCGCGATTGTTGGCCCCCCCCCCATCAGGAGTCGAGATTGCGGCTGAATGTTGCCGTCGCGCTGTGATGTCGCTGATAAATACCCGATTGTCCTGGTCTGCGCGTGCTCGTAATCGATTTTTTGACACTGCAGTTGCCAGGACACTGCATCTTCGTTATTGAGTCCTTTCTAGAGCGTCGCTGCTGTAGCCAAACCGCAGCCCCTCCCCTGTTCAGGTCTCCCCCCACCACGCCAGTATTCCACTCTCAACGATGGCCAAATTTACCTGGGACTCCAACACAGTCACGGCCTTCGCGGCCGTGCTGCTCGCGGCGGCCGCCTTTATCGTCGCCTTCTTACAAGTCATCCTCGAGTACATGTCCTCTAGCACCACTCGCAACCTGTGCAGCCCGCAAGCTATCGGTGTATCGGCACATCAGACCAAGTATAGCTGGAACTTCGGCTCCTGGAAGCTGCGCGTCTTTTACCCCCTGATTAAAATGGACACAGGCACGCTGCTACTGCTCTTCATGTCGTCAGAGCAGCGCAGCATCTCGCGTGTGCCGGAGCTGCGGCGCATCGCGAAGGCGCACGACTGGCGCTGGCGCGCCATTGAGTCGAGCGAGTCCATTGACCGCAACACCATCGCCGACGACCTGACGTGCATGATCGCGCGCGGACGCAACGGCAAGAGCGGCGGCCTTATCACGGCCAAGGACCTCGACTGGAATGAGTGGTTCGTTTTCCAGTGGTACCGTTTCCGGCACCCGCTTCGCAAGTTTGGTAGACCTCGCTCGTCCTGGGCGCAGCTCATCACAGCGCTCGGCATCCGCGACACGCGTTCGCTTACCATTGAGGTCGTCGACGCAGAGACCGTGCCGGCGAGCATGGACACACCAATCCAGCGCGTTAAGCTGCGGCAAATTGGCGTGCTCGCCTTCATACTGGGCTTCCAGTCCGTCGAGCTGGATATCCCGAATCGCTTCTTCCGCGCGCTAAGTCCGTTCGGCACCATCACCACGCAGCTGAACAACGTCCTCGGCAAGGTGCTGCGCTTCGAAGGCGATCTGGTCGCCTTCCGCTCGCTCATCAGCCGTTGCGAGGCGGAGTGGGTGTTCCGCGGGCGCGACCTCATCCACGGCCAGCAGAGCTTCGGCAAATACCTCACGTCGGCCACATACTATCCCCTGTATACGCTGCACCGCGCAATGGTTGACAACCTGCCCACAGGCGTCTACGACGACGAAGAGCGTGCCGATATCATCGCGGCGGGCCGTGGATACTCGACCGGGCCCGCGTATCTCGAAGCGACGATCATGCGCCGCTTCCTGATGCGCATATTGGAAAAACAAGAGGTCCAGCTGCACTCCCTCAAGCGCCGGATGACTGACCAGGTGCGTGCTCCCCGCCTCCAAAGCACCGACGCAGCTGACAGCGCAGGAAATGGACCAACCGGAGCGGCGCACCCGCTCGTACGATACGCCTGAGACCCAGTTGCGGAGTCTCATCGTCAAGGACAACGATGACTTTGCAGTTAGTTTTTTCCGCGCTTGCCCTATCTCTGCTAACTCCCTAGGGCGTTTTCGAGGGCTGCATGGCGCAGTGGCAGGCCAAAACCGGCAGCAACATGCCCACTATCTACGCCGCGGCCTCGTTCATGACGATCAATGGCGTCGTCTGCGGCCACCCGTCGCGCTCACTGCTGTACCCCTTCATCCCCTGGGTTCGGCGTCGCGCGAAGCACTTCTACAGCATGAACCCGTCCCCGTTCCGCGTTTCCACCGAGCTCTCCAAGGCCATGACGCAGGGCACACTTACGTGGGCGCGCGAGAGCTCGCTCTATCTCCTCGGCAGCGGTATCGGCTCGTCCGACGTCGGCACGTACGGCTGGGGCATCAACAAGATGCGCGACATCTATGACGGCATGCCCAGCACCGTGCAGCGCGAGGTCATCCCCAACGAGGAGAAGTGGGAAGTCAACGCGGTGCTTACGCCTGACACGTACAAGCTGCTGCGCAAGTTCGAGCTCGATAGCTGGTCCCTGTCGATTCGTGAGGCCGGCCAGATCAACCTGCTTGACTACCAGGCCATCAACTGCCTGTGGATCCAGATCCTCGTGCTCGACATCGCCATCCAGTTCCTCATCCACGGCCACTGGGGCTTCGAGGCGATGCAGGACGCCAAAGGTGACGCCATGCTTGCGAACCTCAAGAAGGCCAAGGCTAGCGCCAACGGGCAGGACGCCGGCGAGCTGGTGCGGCTCCACAACCCGCTGTACTGCGAGTCGTGGGGCAAGAAGGAGGCGGCCGTCGTCGGCGGCATCGTCAAGGCGTGGCGGCCGCCGATGCTGCGCGAGGGCGAGGGCGAGATGGAGCTCGTGGATGACGAGGACGACGAGAAGAAGGGCGAGACCATGGACTGGAAGCTGCTCGGTCTGCGCCTACGTGACTGGGACCTCGCGCAGGGGCTCATCGAGGAGCCGAACATTGTGTTTGGCGATGACCCCGCATCACGAAGCTCGGTCAGCAAGTCCGACATGTGCAAGCGGCTGGCGGAGCTGTTGGAGCTGCGAGCGATTTTTGTGATTGCGTTCCTTTTCTTGCATCCCGATTCGTCCGAAATCTACGAGTCGCAGCGGAAGGAAGAGGATATTGAGATGCCAATGGCTTGATTGAGTTTAGCGTTGCAATGATTATGAGCTTTCCAAAGAATCCTGTCCCCGAGACGTGTGCCTCTGAGATGCCTGACTGTTTGTTGACTGTCACCGAGCCCGCTTGACCGCAATTGCTGGATATTTGGGGCTGAAGCCTGCTTTCCATGCAGCTTTCAGGTCGGCGCGGCGTGATGGGCGTTGCGCAGCCAATGGCGCATCGCTTCGTGGCGTCGTACATTCGCAAAGTACCTATCGCATGGTTGCGCAGCCCATCGTCACCAGCTCCGGTAGGACAGCTCCGATGCGAGCTGCATAGTTGCGACAGGGTGCTTCGGCTTCGCTGTCCGATCATCGCTGCGTCTGCCGTCCAGCGCAGGAACTGAATTCGCGCATTCGCTGCGCTGTACATAAAGAGTCATGGTACCGGTACCTAGGTTGGTGTTTGATGCTGCACAGGGTTTCCCCAGAAACAGTAGAAGCAGAAGAAAGTATGCGCGCGGAAGTTTGGAATGTCGTCGGATTTTGCGCAGTTGCTGTGCAAGGCGGAGGTGGAGGGAAAGAGCTTGGTGACGGGTGGCCGCAGCACTCGGCACTCCAACTCAAGTACCCGGGCTTCGCATCATTGGCTGGCCCTGCTTACCCTTCCACAACCTGCGTCGAGGAGACAAGCGTCTCGTCTGCACCGCCTCTCCCACCTACGTCGCCATCATCGGTATGTATCTACCTTTGCTACGATACCCTCCTTAGTCTGAAGCTTATCTCTACGCCAGTCCTGGACAACGTCATCGACAACTTCGACGTTAACGCCGGCTTCAACATACCCGGAGAGTGTGTGCTCTCTGGTGACTACCACCATCACCACAAAGACCACATGTCCGCCTCTCTCATGTCCATCAGCATCATGCGTCCCCGTTACCTCGGTTGTGTCTCAGTTGCACACGATCACCGTCGGAGAGCCAATCTGTGGAGGTGGGACCACATATGAGAACATCACAAGCATCCATCAGACTGTCTACACCGGATGCGTGCTGCCGCCGAATGTCACGACGACTGTCACCGATGTGGGCAAGACGACAACTGTCATTGACGCCGGACAGACAACGACTGTCACCGATGCCGGAAAGACGACAACTATAATTGACGCGGGGCAGACGACGACCGTTATCAATGCCGGAAAGACGATAACGGTCATTGACGCTGGGCAGACTACGACCGTCACGGATGCCGGGAAGACGGTGCTCGTTATTGATGCCGGCAGGACGTCAACCGTTACCGTTGATGTGGGCAAAACGACTACCGTTGTCGATGCGGGCCAGACGACCACCGTGACCGATGCTGGGAGGACGACTACTGTGACTGATGCCGGCGCAACCAGCACCATCAGCGTTTTTATTGTCATGACTTCGACGGGCACAACTACCACTACGGTGATCGACTTCGGCGCGACCTCTACCATCACTTTCGTTTCCACATCCGTAGTGACGAATGCCGGTGCGACAACGACCGTCATCAACGCTGGACTGACTACCACGGTCACCAATGCCGGCCTGACGTCGACAGTGACATCCGTCTCCACCTCGACTTCCACCTCCGTCGTGACGAACGCGGGAGCGACCACAACAGTGACGAACGTGGGAGCAACCACAACAGTAACGAACGCGGGAGCAACCACAACAGTAACGAACGCGGGAGCGACCACAACTATAACAAATGCCGGCCATACAACCACAGTCACGGATGCAGGTCAAACCACTACCGTTCCCGGGCAGACCGCAACCGTCACGGATGCTGGGAGAACCACCACCGTTGCCGGTCTCACGACTACAGTTACGGATTCAGGTCAAACCACTACCGTTGCCGGCCTCACGACTACGCTCACGGACGCCGGCCAAACTACTACCGATGCAGGCAAGACCATCATTGCTGCGGGCCTCACGACCACGGTCACGGACGCCGGCAAAACCAGTACCGTTACCGTCGCCAACACAACCATTACCAGTACCAGCTTCGCCGGCACCACCACCGTCACCGTGGCCAACGCAACCATCACCAGCACCAGCTTTGCCGGCACCACAACTGTCACCGTCAACCGCACCCTCACCCTCTACGACTTCTCGTCTGCCACTACCCCTCTTTTCGATTTCTCGCCTACTGTCACCTCCAACGCCATCCCAGCATGCCACGACTCCTGGGACATCGCACTCATCGTCCTCTTGGCTATTCTCGCCTTTTTGGCCGCTCTTCTCGCAGCTGCACTGGCATGGGCTCTCCGCCGTCCGTACTGCGCCGCATGTCGGCGGCGGCACGCTCCGAAGGCCTGCCCGGTGGCCGCAAATCCGCCATATGCTGGTAGCGGCGACGTTCCAGCGACCGGTTATCAGCCCCCTGGAGGGCCCGGAACAGGTGACGGGCCGCCTGCGGGGGGCGGCGATGGCTATGGATCGCCTGCTGGAGGCGGCAATGGTTATGGACAGTCAGCTCCAACCGGAGCCGACTTCGGACAGCCGGCCACCGGTACAGGATACGGTCAGCCAGCTCCCAGCGGTACTGGATATGGACAGTCGGCTCCGAGCGGCACTGGTTATGGGCAGTCCGCTCCCAGTGGAACGGGCTATGGTCAGACCGCATAGTGTCCGCTTCGGTCTTCATTTTTTGGTGTTCGAAACCCGACGTTCGCTTCACAAGGAGGGGCGGTTGCATACCCGGGTTTGGGCCTTTTGTTTATCTTGATGCTGGTAGTCTAATTGTAATCCTGAGTTGCCTTCCTTTGAACATCAGTGGTCGAATCCGTAAATTAATTGCCTCCATATAGGTCCGATCTCACGTGCACGTCATTGGTCCAGGCAGAACAGTCTGTCTTGCTCGTTTTCGTTCTAATCTGGATCGATCGTTTAGCCTTTGCCAAAGGTCAAAAAACGCTGGGGACTTGAAAATTCTCGTTCAACATATTGCAGCAAGTCGCCTTGGTTCTCATAAAGCGGGATGCCTCCCGTTTCCCGCTTCACGTCTCCGAAGCCTCTCCCATCTCTCCGCCGAAATGCTACTCTCGACCTGGTTGTCAGCCTTCGGCCTCGCAGGCAGCGCATTCGCCCACGGCCACGTGCGACACCTCGCCGTTGACGGCCAGTTGTACGTACTTCCACTTGCCGCCCGTACTGCTAACCATTTAGGTATTGGGGCTACTCACCGTAAGACGCCGGCCATACCAACCTCCAATCTAACCCCCCAGTGAACGCGATGATCGCTTCCCAAGCCCGCGCATCGCTTTCGCCTACAACCAGCGGACCTCGCGGCGTTTCGCCATCGTGGACCAAACCTCCCCAGCGATGGCATGTAACGCCGACTCGCGGGCACCGACGCTTATCGCACCTGCCCGCGCAGGTAGTGAGGTACGCTTCCTATGGAGTCCTTGGTTTGGGAGCCACAAGGGTCCGATCGTGAACTACCTCGCACGGTACACGGGGCCTGTCGAACAGGTGGATCTGAACACGCTTTCATGGTTCAAGATCTCCGAGCGGGGGTTGGCGGCGGATGGTGTTGAAAGGGGATGAGTGATCAATGAAGACATCACAGCATCATAAGTTG